>ML685911.1:522614-534079 GCA_007922175.1 Pelusios castaneus | reverse complement strand
GACTCCTGTGTATCTGCCTCGCCCCACCTGAGGGCTGAGAGGCCACTGACTCCTGTGTATCTGCCTCGCCCCACCTGAGGGCTGAGAGGCCAACTACTGTGCATTTGCCTCACCCTGCCTGGGGGCTGAGGCCACCGACTCCTGTGCATTTGCCTTGCCCTGCCTGAGGGCTGAGAGGCCACTGACTACTGGGCATTTGCCACGCCCCGCCTGGGGACGGCAAACTACAGGACCAGAGGGTTGTCCGGCCCAGCTCGGGAGCTGGAGCCGCTCCGTGGAACAGACTTTGTTACAGGCCCCTTAATCTAGCCCTGAGTACATGGCCCCTTTGGAGGTGTGTAAGAACTCCCCACATCCCCCATCCAGGGGGACTCACTGCAGGGAGTTTATTGTGGAACAGGAGTGCTGAACACTCTGAAGCCAGACTCAGGACACAGCTGCACTGAGGGGACATTCACCGTCTATAGTCCTCCTACCCCCCAACCAACCTCCTGAGTGGTTCCAAATTACTGTTCCTGTTAGACTCCATCACACCCTGCTCCCAGAATCTTCTAGCAAATTCAGACTTACCAAACTTTACCAGACTCACATCAACCACAGTGATTCAGAGTAACTTAGTAATTCAGTACTCAGGTTCACCTGGCTCCGAGACAACACTTGGGCTATGTCTACACTTAGGAATTTAAATCAACTTTACTAAGTCGACTTCAAGTCGACCTTATTAAATCAATTTAGGCTATGTCTACACTTGTTAATTTAAGTCGACTTAGCTAAATTGACTTAATTACGTCGACTTTAAGTCGACTTTGTTAAGTCAACTTAGCATGTCTACACTCAAAAATTAAGTAGACTTAAAGGGGCCCCTGCCAAATCAACTTAGAGGGTCCACACTGGATGCCAAAGTCGACTTCTAGGGGCTAGGTGGACCTGGGACTGGTCCACGGTGGCGGAGGGGGCACCCCTTGCCAAGTGCCAGGGCTCTCAGCATTTTCCCCATTATACTTAGGTACAATGGGGGCTGAGAAGGACAGGGACACTGGCAGGGCATAGAAGCAGGGTGGGCAGGGCTCTGACCTGCCCTGTGGGGGGACATGCCAGGCTCTGCCTGTGCCAACCACCCTAGCAGGGAGGGCAGTGGGAGAGCCCTGAAGCCCTTTAAGTCAACTTAAAGTCGATTTAGGGCTAATCTGTGTCTACACTGGCTAAATTAAGCTTTGCTTAAATTGACTTAATTTAATCTGCGTCTATACAACACTTTCCTTAAATCGACTTAAGCAGCTGCTTAAGTCGATTTAAGGAAAAATAAAGTTGACTTTGTAAAACCTCCTTTTAAGTAGACTTTTGGCTTAAGTCGACTTAGCCAGTGTAGACCTGGAGTAGCCCTAAGTCGACTCTAAGTTGATTTAGGGCTCTCCAGGACTCCCCCACTGCCCTCCCTGCCAGGGTGTCTGGCACAGGTACAATGGGGCAAAGGCTGAGCCCCCTGGCACTTGGCAAGGGGTGCCCCCCCCACCACCACCATGGACCTGTCCCAGGTCCACCTAGCCCTTAGAAGTCGACCTCGGCGTCCAGTGTGGATGCTCTAGGTCGACTTTGTAGGGTCCCCCCCAAAGTCGACTTAAAATTTAAGTGTGGACTTAGCTAAATCGACCTAAATTAACAAGTGTAGACATAGCCTCAGAGTCCACAGGGACTGTGTCCAAAGACCTGGGGGAGCACCACATGGGAGGGAATGGGACAGGGGGTATTTTGGGTACTGGGGAAGCATTGTATTGGAGGTGGTCCCAGTAACCCAAACATTCAAAAAACACAAGTGAGGCCTCAAGTTCTGAGGCTGGGTTACAAATCACAGGGGTTGGAGTGTTAAATAATTCTTAGGTCCTTTTTCTTTACCTTTTGACTTTAGAATGCACCACTTCATGTTTTCAGGCTTATGTCTGCAGCCATGAGAGCTAGGAACTCCCCTCTCTGAGGGAAAGCTGAGGGGCACATGTTCTCTCCTGACTCCAGCAACATGGGCTTTCAAATAAACACAAAGTACTGTAATAGCCTCACAAGGGCTGACAATGCTGCAGTGGGGAGTGTCACATGACTAGCTTACAGGCCCTGCGGGGTGCATGGTGTTTTGGACACAGTGTGCATGCAGGTGTCACAGGGCCAGGTGACAGGGCCTGAGGGGACGCATGGTGTTTTGGAGGCAGTGCTTATGCAGGGTGTCACAGGTTGTCAGGGGCTCTGTGGGGTGTCACAAATGCACAGCCTCTGGGGTCTGAGGAGCATGCACTGCTGGAGACAGTTAGGGAGCACACATTGGGACCCACTAATTGCCAGTCCTTCTACAGCCTTGGTAGATGCATGCACCCTCCCCGCCCCCACCCCCCAGTGCTTGTTTTAGCTGGGGTGCCCCTGGGCACTAGCATAGTCCATGTGGCATTGGAAAGTACTATGGCAAGCAGGAACCCTTGGAAGGGGCCAAAATATACAACTGAATGCATGCCCCAAAGCCACCCTGTGGGCTTGCCTTTCCCACACAATGGTGTCATGCCTATGGAACTCTAGTGACGTTACACTCCCAATCTTTACCAGGGTAAGAGAGCAGAGTCAGGCCCCAGATTTTGGAAGCAGGCTGGACCCAGGACTACCGTCTGATCTCAGTTAAATCTAGATGGTCTCTCTTGACTTCAGCAGGGGGAAACTGAAGCAAAAATAGGGCTGGTACTCTCCAAAGCTCTGTCCATCATCAGACCTCCATTTACCAACAGGGATGGGCAGGTATGACTGTGGTGGACTGTATCTCAGCACCTGTATTGAACCAAGGTATATTTCACTCCTAGGAGACACCAAATCACAGCAGCCCCCTTCCCAATGTGTAACCTTGAAGATTAGCCTACTTGCTTGCATATATATACTTTTCTTTACAGGTTTAAGATTTATGACTACAACAGAGTCATAGATTTATATTCAAATATTAAAAGGCTGTAATGCAAGAAACCTGCAGGCCACATCCTTCATGAAAAGCAGATGCAATTGGCATACCTTTGGCTCAGAGAAGGAACGAGAAGTTATAACTGTAACTTTCACCTGATCACCCTAGATAGGCTAAGATGTGTTAAAAACTGGAGGGGGCTTTCCAGCTGATGTCCCAAATAAATTGCAAAAAACACACTGCAAACCTACAAAAATAGCTAGAATTAATTACAGGAAAGATAAATGAAGAAAGATATACATTAATGGTACGCATGAGCCTGCCAGCTTATAGAATAACTATACCCTAACAATTCAGGGGTGAAGAAGCTAAGTTTAGACTTAGAGGGAAGACTCATAGTGGTTAGGGCATAAAAGGGGCAAACTGTGTGTGACTTCCCCCTCCTGCAACCTGGACTGGTATATCACTGTGCCCTCCAATTCCCCACTCCTGGGTCCTGACTTACCCTGCCTTGCTGTGCGAACCCCCACTCCCGGGTCAGCTCATACCATCCTCCTGCATGTATCCGGTCCCACAGGCAGTGAACGGGGGTCATGGGATGATTCCCCAGCAGTTCTGGGAATTTCCACCTTGCAGGGATCAGGAGCCCTCCTGATGGCTGCAAGCTCATTTACTCTGATCCGTTAATTTAACAAAGAAACTGATAGACTTTAACTAAGTCAGGCATTCACACTTTCACTCTCTCCAAAATCCACGCTGCTTCAGAAAAAACAATCACAAGTTTATTGATCAAAACATGATTCTAAGTGCGTATTCATCAAATCAATATAAAATCAGATAGCTGATCAGTCAAGGAGCTAGCCACTACCAAACAAAAAATAACTCGCATTCTAAACTAATATCACTGTTACAGTTCATGGCTCACTTAACTCACATGCTTTGGCTACTGGTGGTTTTGCAGCCAGGTCTTCCTCACCATGTGCATAGGTACAAGTCCTTGAAGTTGCTTGCAAGATGGATTCCTTGGCACAAAAGCCTCAATCAGTTCAAAGCGTGTCCTTTTCTCTCTTCTTCCATTGCCCCTCCCCCCACTTCTTCTTTTCCCTCTCCAGCCAAAGCACTTGCTTGCCATTGTTTTTGCATGGATACCTTCATTGTGTATGTCAGATGCACTTCTGACTGCCTGCCCTTACATGAGCCGTGTAAAATGCATTTGGGGACATGTTTCATGTTAGTACACATGTATGATGTTGCAGGAAACATGCTACCATGACAATAATGTACAGCATGCCATGACTATTCAAAAACCACCCTACATGGCACACTTTGCATTAAACCATGCCATTAAACTGAAAAGGTGAAGATAAACAGACCCCATTACAGGAGTGTGGGGAGTGTGGGGTTGGGGGGCAGCAGATCACACTGTTACTGGAGTGTGATCACCAGCGACTCCTTCTTTTGAGCTTCTTCTTTAGTATTTGTTTTGGTTTGGCTTGTTCCTAGTATTAGTATTGATTTAGGATTACTGAGAGCCAGGGCCAGATTAACATCCTTGTAGGCCCAGGGCTATAAGATTTTGTGGGGCACCTGGTTAGCCACCAGGCAGCCTGGGGGCCGGAGAGTGGGGTCTCTTACACAGGGGGGGGGGGCATACTTACATTGGTGCCTCCTCATCGGTGGCAGCACACCATGGGAGGGGAGTCTGTGGGCCCATGTCCCACTCTACGCACTAATCATCATCAGCAGCAACGCCCCACATGGTTGGGCAGAGTCTGGGGGTGGTGAGGCAGCTGTGACAAGGTTTCTGTGGGTCCCTTCTTTGTATGTACCTTAGAGTAAGACTGTTGTTATCCATTTGATTATTCGTTGTCTTCCATTTGTTACCATTTATACCATCATAATAAAAACTATAAAATTACATACATTCAGTTATTAGTGTGAACATTCCTGCCATGCACCCCAAGGGCCCTCATAAAAACCCTTTGTAGCCTGCTTCCTGGACAAGCACTTCAGTGACTTCTGGCAAACCCATAATCCCATCCAAATTACTAAACTTGCTATGTCTACACTTACCAAAATTAGTTCAAATTAGTTAATTCAAACTAACTAATTCGAACTAATTTTAGTTAGTTCGAATTAACTTAATTCGGACTAGCATGGCCCCAGTGGAATTTTAGTTTGAACTAAGCAAGTGCCATGTGGATTAGTCAGTTGCATTAAGTTCAATGTGCCAGTTAGTTCAAACTAAGCGTTAGTTCGAAAGGTATAATCGCATTTATTAGTTCGAATTAAGGAAGCCCTTAATTCGAACTAATGAAAGCCTAGTGTGGCCAAGGCTTAAGTTAGTTTGAATTAAGCTTCCTTAATTCGATCTAACTTGCCAGTGTAGACATAGAAATCAGCCAATGGGTGGAGACCTACATGGGGACGGGAGCAAACAGTGGCAGTGTAAATGCCAGTTAGATAAGTTTCCTTTGTTACTGTATTTTGTGTTTGTTAATTGATTTATTCAACTGCCTGTGTGGATTTAAAATAGTAGTGATGTTTAATTGTCCTGTTATTCCAAATTTCCTTAGTTTGTTAAGTAAAGGTGAGTTAACTCTAATTTAAGTATATTGAATCTATGGCATGCATGATTAGTGTTGTTGAATTAGACCCTGATGAGCCATTAAGGACACAATGCTTGTATTCCTTATGTCCTTAATGGCTCATCAGGTTACTCCCTGAGACCATTCTACCTGGAAAATTCCTAAACATTAAGGAGACCATGGTTGGTGACATCCTGTCTGGGGCGTTTCCGTAAAATCACACAAGTTACAATATAGATAGAACACCGAATTCCTAACTTCTAATCGAAATAGAATTCCTAGACATAAACTATATAATCATTCCCAGCAAATTACTACCTTTCTATTGATACCAAATATGACATAGTTCCTATGGATTATAGCATTTATGAGATATCCATTGAAAATAATATCATAAATGCTTCCCTAAATCCAGACAGTGTCACACCCTGCCCACATGCCTTGCCCTTTGGGGGGCATGCCAGACTCCCTCTGTACCTCCCCCAGCAGGGAGGGCTTGGTGTAGTCCTGGGGTAGCCCTAAGTCGACATAGGGCTACCCCAGGGCTACACTGGCTTAATTCGACTTTAAAAAGTCGAATTAAGCCTTAAATCTACTTAAATCTAGGTTTAATAAAGTCGACTTAATTTTTATTAAGTCGACTTTATTTTCCTTAAGTCGACTTAAGCAAGCTGCTTAAGTCGACTTAAGGAAACTGTAGTGTAGATGCAGGGTAAATTAAGTCGACTTAAGCAAGCTTAAGTCGACTTAATTTACCAGTGTAGACGCAGCCTGAGTGTGTACAGGATCCAGCCAGGTGGAGGCACTGCCAATTTTAAATTTCTGTAAGAGCAAAGGGACTGCAGCAGAGGGGTGGATAGAGGACTCCCACTTAACTCACATCACTACTGGGAAACTCAGGATCTTCTTTGTTGCCAGAGGTGGCCTTAGCCTATCTGGGGTCCCTAGACAAAGGCCCCTTGGGGGCCCCCTAGAGGACTCCGTGGCACTAGTCCTGCCCCCCCCACACCCCCATGGCCTCGGCATCCCACCGAGAACCCCAAAACCCCACCCGCAGTCCTGCCCCCACAACTCCAGTGCCCCTCTTGGGTCCCCCTCGGCCCCAGATCCCTGCGGCCAGCTCCTGCTGCCCCACTGGTGTCCCAACCCACCCCCACAGCCACAGCTTTTGAGGTAGGCGAAGGGGCCCCTTACTGCTCGGGGCCCTAGGCAGTCGCCTGCTTCGCCTACCCCAAAAGCCGCCTCTGTTGTTGCCAGCAACCTTAGGCACCTGTGCACACATGAGTTTGTGTTAGAGGAGGATGGGGGGGGACCTTAAGAACACTAACACCATGGGCCCCTTCCCTCTGCAAGATGGATCCTTGGCCCCTAACCATATCTGACCACTGGTAGATGGATTGAGGACTTCCTCTCTAATGATAATCATTAATAATGATTTATTAGGTAAGGGACATCAACAAAACAAGAGAAGCTTCAGGATCAATATGGAATATCAACCAGAAATCCCTCCCTCCAAATAGGTCCCCAAGTTAACATTACGATTCAGCTTCACTCACAGAACGCAGGACAACTGACAGACAGGACTGGACGAATGGAATGTAGCGCCCTTGTGGCCAAGATGGAGTCTGCTCTGCAGGCAGCTCTAGCCAAAGAAAGACGCGTGCAGGAATGCAGCAAGGACAGTCCCCTTCCACCCCAGGGGGGCCTGTTTCAAACCCCCCGGAGTGATCACACATACACGCTGGGACAGCACAGTGAATATGGGAAAGGGGAACATTTATTTACAGAGGGAGGCAGGAGAGAACAACAGAGGAGATGGGGCAGCAGGAAAGCAGGCTAACAATTAGCACAGGGCCTTGCAGGCCCAGGGGTGCTGCAGGCTGAGAGGGTAGACTGAGAGGGTAGACACAGCGTCTGCGCTCTGAGTTCAGTGATCCCAGCACAGTTGCAGTCCGGGGTGAGTCCTGGTTGCTCCTGGTCGTCTTCGGCACCAGCAACTGTCCCCAGCAAACCCTCTGGCGCCTCTTCTGCCACTCTCTGCGACCACAGAGCGATGCCCTCCCCACTTAACTACCTAGAGCCTCCCTCAAGTCCCAGGCCTTGTACTCACGGCCCCGCAGCTCTGGGCAGCCGTGTCACTGGTCCAGCTCCAGTCGGTCCTCGGGAAACTCCTCCCTGGCACAGTGTCCTCTGGCTCCTGTCCTGGGTGTCGCTGGTCAGCTCTCTGTCCCTCCCCAGCTTTTGAGCAGGGCCTCTGCTGCTTCTCTCCTCACTGTGCCTCTGGCTGCAGCCCTTCTTCTCCAGCCTCAGCCACACCCTCCTCTCATCCCCTCGCCCCAAACAGCACTCTCTCCTTCCAGCATAATCAGTGCCTCCCCCTACAGGGCAAAGGGTTAATAGGACCACGTTCTCTTAAACCCCAAAGGGCTTACAGTCTCCCCCCTCCAAAAGAAGGGATCCTTGATGTCCCCAGAAAAGTGGGTAGTTTTAGTCCATGGATTCCCAGCAGGAAACCCAAGGACCCCATTGGTCAGAAGCATCACCATCATCCAACCCACTGGACCCCGAGGGGTGGAACAGGTTTCCTATGAGGCAACTCACTCCCCATGGTACCCCAGAGATTTGTAGGTCACTGGGTTCCCCTAAACGATCATATGTCAGCACACACCTGGGCTTCCCTTCTCTGTGGGAACGTCTAGGCTGGCTGTCAGGTATTGATTGAGGTGGCGCCACTGAACATGGGGGCATGATGACAGATTCTTGAGGTTTTAAATCCAGATGCCGCTGATTTTATGTGGCTCTCTGGGGTACGGGGTCCTCTTCCTCATCAGGCTCTTGGGGGGTCCCTGCAGATTTGGCCAGTGGGGCCTCTAGGACACTTACTGTGGGTTCTTCCCCTTCCCCATTGATTTGTGCAATGGCAGGAAGATCTGGTATGGTTGAGACCTCCCCTAGAGGACATCTGCTGAACCCTAGTTCATCCTCACTCTCTGAGGAGCTGGGTTTTCGCAAGGACCTAGTATATTTCTGTCGTTGGGATCATGTCCGACTCACGGGGCTGGGACACTCAGAATCTTTGGAAACATCCTCATGGGGGAACAGTACTTGTCCTACAGGTAACAGGTGATTTCGGTGGAGAGCTTTGGTAGAGCCACGACTGCCCTCCAGATGTATCTGATACACTGGTAGATCCCCCAGTTTCTCCTCAATGACATATGGGTTTGACTCCCAACGATCTGCAATTTTGTGCTTTCCCTGTAATCCAAGATTTCGGATCAACACTCAATCACCAATCTGAAGTTCCTGTTGCCTCACTCGTTGGTCATAGCGTAATTTGTTCCTTTGATTTTGGTGACTGGAGGCTTGTGTTGCTATTCGATATGCCTCCTTCAGGTGATCCTTTAGGCGAGCCACATACTCCAAATATGTTTCAGGGAGTGCCCCATCTGAAGACACTCCAAAACAGAGGTCAACTGGCAGCCGAGCCTCTTGACCAAACATTAACATGTATGGTGTGTATCCAGTTGCACTGTGGCGAGTGCAGTGTACCAAGTGCTCCATGTGATGACTCCAAGATTTTTTTCTGCTGAGGCTCCAAGGTTCCCAGCATATTGAGCAGCGTGTGGTTGAATCGTTCTGGCAGCGGATCCCCTTGTGGATGATAAGGGGTGGTGTGTGATTTTTTTGATTCCCATGATCTTGCAAAGTTCTTTTATTAATCGACTCTCAAAATCCCATCCCTGGTCTGAATGTAGTCTCGCAGGCAACCCGTAGTGAACAAAGAACTTTTCCCACAGGATCTTGGCAACTGTGGAAGCTTTCTGATTTTTTTGTGGGATAAGCCTGAGCATAGCGAGTAAAATGGTCCGTTACCACCAAGATATTTGCAGTACCCTGGCGGTCAGGCTCTAATGACAGAAAGTCCATACAGACAAGCTCCATGAGTGCTGAACTTGTGATGTTGACAGGTGGAGCTGCCTGCTTAGGCAGTGTCTTTCGTCGGATACACCTAGTACAGGTGTGAACATGGTGGGTGATGTCACGCGCCATTTGGGGCCAATAGAATTTGCCTTAACTAAGGCCTCCAACCGCTCTACTCCCAGGTGCCCCATTCGATCGTGGCAGGCCTCCAACACACCTTGTCGGTACTTTTGTGGTAGTACTAACTGCTTTGGGTGAGGTCTTTGGGAATGCTTCTGCCCTCGATAAAGTCGTCCACCTCGAACCAATAGGCGGTCCCATTCCTTTAGCAAAAGGACCTCCTCTGGGTGACTTGGCCGGATACTCTTGGGGTCTTTTCCCCTTTCCAATCCATAAAGGTCATCCTTCATCCGTGGATCAGCTCTCTGAGCATGCTCCACATCTCAATCCTTTAGTCTGGGCAGCTGAGTATCCTGTACTCTAGTAAAATTTGAATAGACTATGGGTATGGCTTCTGGTGGCGCCCCCAGGCAGTCAATTGCTCACTCTCCATTGGCTGTGGAGTGTTCCTCCACAACAGAGACCCATTGGCATAAAGCTCTCAATTCAGGGGTACCCACATGCATCCGATCACTGGGTGATAAATCCTTAGAGTGAGGCTGACAAGACAAGGCATCCGCATCTATGTTTGTTTCACCGGGATGATACTGAAGGGTGAAATCATAGGCAGAGAGTGCTGCTAACCACCGATGTCCTGCTACAGATAATTTTGCTGTTGTCTTAAGGTACGTCAAAGGGTTATTATCAGTCTTTACAATTAACTTTGCACCATAGAGGTAGTCATGAAACCTCTCTGTCACAGCCCACTTTAACACCAGGAACTCCACTTGATGAGCAGGGTAGTTTCTCTCAGGTGGTATGAGGCCTCGACTTGCAAAAGCCACTGGTCGGAGTTTGCCTTCACGCTCTTGATAAAGTACAGCTCCTAACCCAGTGTAGCTTACATCAACATGGAGCTCATATGGCTGGGTGGGATCAGCATACACCAAAACAGGTGTCTGCATAAGTTGTTGAATGATTTTACGGAAAGCTTCTTCGCCTTCAGAAGTCTAGCGCTTTCCAAAAGGTGCTCCCACATTAAAATACTGATGCCGGGGTGACTTCCCATTCTTCTTATTTGTGGGAGGCTATCCCTTGGTAAGCTCCATGAGTGCATGCACGATATGGGAAAAATTCTTTATAAACCTGCGGTAATAGCCGCAGAATCCCAGAAATGATTGTAATTCCTTAAGAGTGGTGGGCCTTGGCCAGGTGGTTACTGCTTTTACCTTCTCTGGATCTGCAGCTATACCATCTGCAGAAACTATGTGTCCCACATATCGCACAGACGTCTGGCAGAAGATGCACTTATCTAAGGATAACTTGAGACCAGCCTCTTATAAACGATCCAGGACTTTGCACAGCCGAGCTTCATGTTCTTCTAAAGCAGGGGTCCTCAAACTTTTTAAACAGGGGGCCAGTTCACGGTCCCTCAGACTGTTAGGGGGCCGTACTATAGTTTGAAAAAAAACATGAACGCGTAGCTATCACGTCTGCTGCTGGCCTGTGTTTCTGGGTACTGGGTGGCAGGCAGTAATGAATCCACACACTTTTTGTTGTGCTGTGGGGCTCCGGCCAGGCCCAGAGTGTGGGACTGACCGATGTTAGCCTGCTGGCCTGCTGTTGTGTACGCAACTAGTAACCAATGTTCCCTCTAGGTTTGGCGGCTTGTGTACAAAATTTTCAAGCCGTGTGCAAAACTTTTTCTGAATAAATTTTTGGGGAAAACTCACAAGACAGAAATTATAGGCATTAATTGAAGATAAAGTGATTGTAAATAGAATTAATTAATTGTGTTTAATTAATTTAATTGGAATGAATTTTGAATTGAAATTTAATTTTTAGAAAGGTTTTTATTTAAAATTAATTTTTAAGAAGCTTTTTAAGAAAGAAAGAAAGAAAGAAAGAAAGAAAGAAAGAAAGAAAGAAAG
>ML685911.1:494891-521555 GCA_007922175.1 Pelusios castaneus | reverse complement strand
CCCCCCCACCCCTCTAACCCGGCCACTCTCCTTGTCCCCCCCACCCCCCTAACCCGGCCACTCTCCTTGTCCCTTCACCCCTCTCCAGGCCTCCCTCCAGCGCCCCCTTACCTGGCCGGAGGCTCGCAACTACAGGGGTCGCCGGCAGAGCTGCTTCAGGGCCAGGCCGCTCCCACCCTGAGCACGCTCTATCTGAGCATGCTCAGGGCGGGAGATTTGAATCTCCCCAGCCCGGCCGCAGCAGGAGTCTGCGCAGCTGGGAGGGAACACTGGCGGGGACCGAACGCAGCCCCGGCAGGGAAGAGCAGACCCCAGTGTTGATGCCCCTGGCTGTGTTCCTACCGGCAACACTGGCAACGGAGACTGATCCTGGCCCCGTGCCGGGAGGCCAAGGCTGTCGGCAGAGCAGGGCGGGGTCGGCTCCGGGCCGGGAAGTCGAGGCGGCCGGCGGGTGGGAGACCGGCAGCCTGCCCTGGCCGCGGCCACCACGCTACCCCAGACGCATGGGGCAGGCCGCAGCAGGGGCGGGGGCTGGGTAAATAACCTTGGCGGGCCGTATCCGGCCCGCGGGCCATAGTTTGAGGACCCCTGTTCTAAAGTGTGTCCAAACACTACAATATCATCCAAGTACACCAGGCACTCTAACAGGTGCATGTCCCCTACCATCTGCTCCATGAGTCGCTGAAATGTGGCTGGAGCCCCTGATACACCTTGAGGCATATGATTAAACTGGTAAAACCCCAAGAGGCAGATGAATGCTGTCTTCTCCCGGTCCTCTGGTGCCATGGGTACTTGATAGTATCCACTGCGGAGATCAAGAACAGAGAACCAGCGACTGCCATTCAGACTATCCAAAGCATCATCCACTTGAGGCATTGTGTATTGGTCAGGGATTGTCTGCCGGTTCAAAGTACGATAGTCAACACACATGCGCACCTTGCCACTTTTCTTTCGTACTACTACAATTGACGATGCATAAGGGCTCCTGGATTCCTCAATGATACCGGCTTGGGACAGTTCCTGTAGATGCTGCCTCACATCTTCAATATCAGCAGGGGCTAATCGTCTTGACCTCTCTCGAAAAGGCCGATCATCCTGCATCCGGATATGGTGTTCCACATCATGAGCACACCCAACATCCCATTCATGCATAGAGAAAACAGTCTTCCTCTTGACTAATTTCTCACACAGACGATTCTTCCACTCAGCAGGAATAGGGGAATCCCCAAACTGGAAACTATCCTTCCCAAAAGGTTTAGCTTTGGTCTCCTCTTGGTCCACTCGTTGGTATGCGGCTTTACATAAAGCATGCATTGGCAACTTCTGCAGATAGTTCTTGCCAGCCATCTCTTGACACTTTTGTGCTAATCTCTGGAACAAGTTTGCATTTGTCCCCAGTATTAAAGGTGTATATTCTCTTCCCTTTGGATCTGGGCAGATCAATGCCAGTGTTTCTATTTCTTGAGCTATTCCAGCAACATCCTTTGGAAATTGAACCTTTAACAGGATATACCCCTGATAAGGGCAGGAGTCACAACCAATTCCCCAGACTGTTAGGCTGGACGGGGGATGCAAGGGTAAATGCTGCAGGTGGTCTCGATAGTAAGATTCATAAAGGATGGTGACCTGTGATCCACTCTCCAGCAATGCCTCACATAATCGTCCCTCTATGTGGATGGGTACTACAGCTTGGGGTCCTACTAGTCCATCAGGGTAACCTTGATCTGTGGTTTCTTCTGGGGAGATTTGGAATTTCAGGGTCTTGGATTGCTCCTTCTCCGAGCCCTTTTGGCATTTCCCTGAAGCTCCCTAAGGGCTTCCTGCAATTTCTGAGATACCCTTGCATGATCCGTCTTTTCCTGGCAGTCCAAGGCATAGTGTCCGTCTCTTCCACAGTTATAACAAAACCCCTCTTTCGGTCTATTACCCTTTGGGCTACTTTCCCCCTTTTTAGGTGGCATAGTATGCGCTTTCATCCTGGCTACTTCTCGGGTCAAATCTCTCAGAGCTGCTGCCACTGATGAGGTCTCCTCCCTTATTCCGAGCACTGCGGTGGTGTAACTCCCAGCCTTCTTTGGCGGCACAACTGTGTCTGCCAGCAAAAATCGCTCCTCTTCTTCACGTATCTCTCGAATGAGACTGTGAAATGGAAGTGGGTTTTGGGCCCACTCCCTCAGTTGCAGTCGCCACAGCATCAACCCATCTTGTCGGGTGCCCCAAAGGATCTGGTCTAACCTAACAGAATCAACGTGTTTGGTGGGGATTCCTTCCTTCCGTACTACCTGCTGCAGTAAATCCTCCAGTCTCCTAACAAAATCTGACAAACGCTCATAGGGCCCTTGATAGGTGTGGCAGAACCGATAATACAGGTCCTCACCACTATCAGTATTGCCATAGAAATTCTCAAGAGCAGCTAAATAGTCTTGCACTGTTGCAACTGGTTGGCAGTCTTTCAAGGCTTGGACAATCCTCATCGCAGGTCCCTTTAAACTCTCAAGTACCTGTTTCCGTTTTTCAGCATCAGAGCATTCCCACTCGTGGACAAGAGGAACTGCAAAATCCCTCCAGGCCTCATTATCATCTTCCCCTGAGGGTACAGGTGTCACCCCTGAGAAAGAACGTAAACGCTTGTATGGTGCATTTTCATACATCAGCCTCAGCACATCTTTCAGAGCGTTCCCCAACTCTTTTGCCCATTCCGCCGGGCCGGGTGCTGCAGGTGTTGGAGTTCCTTCTAATGCCAATATTAATTCCTCTCGTGTCCACTTCTCATCTGCCATCAGAGTTTGCAGTTTCTGTGCCAATGAATCCACTTCCAGCAACAGGGGTGCACCAGCTGAGGACTGCTCTGGCCCCAGAATTGTCCAGGGGGTACCGCTCACTTGCACTTCTCTGGGCACTTTATCAAAATGTGCTTCTTTGGAGTGAGTACATAGTGCTACCATGCTCTTCACATCACAGCTGTAAATACGGGTGTGGACCTTCACTCTCCCCACTCTTCCCACTGCATCTAGGCTCTCCTCAATTTCATTGGGTTCCATATCTTTTGGGAACCCTGACTCCAGCACAGCCTAGTTTACTGAGATCCGTAACCCTCAGTAAAGGTCTTCCAGAAATCCTGTCTGCTTTCTTTTTATTTATTTATCTTTTATTTAACTCAGAGGACAATCACTCAGGTAGTCTCTCCCTTCACTGTGAAGGAAGACCCAGGGCATGTGACATACAGGTTTGTGTACTGCACTGTCCCCGTACAGGCCACCAAGTGTAGCACTCTTGTGGCCAAGATGGAGTCTGCTCTGCAGGCAGCTCTAGCCAAAGAAAGACGCGTGCAGGAATGCAGCAAAGACAGTCTCCTTCCACCCCAGGGGCACCTGTTTCAAACCCCCCGGTGTGATCACACATACACGCTGGGACAGCACAGTGAATATAGGAAAGGGGAATATTTATTTACAGAGGGAGGCAGGAGAGAACAACAGAGGAGATGGGGCATCAGGAAAGCAGGCTAACAATTAGCACAGGGCCTTGCAGGCCAAGGGGTGCTGCATGCTGAGAGGGTAGACAGTGAGGGTAGACTGAGAGGGTAGACACAGCGTCTGCGCTCTGAGTTCAGTGATCCCAGCACAGTTGCAGTCCGGGGTGAGTCCTGGTTGCTCCTGGTCATCTTCGGCACCAGCAACTGTCCCCAGCAAACCCTCCGGTGCCTCTTCTGCCACTCTCTGCGACCACAGAGTGCTGCCCTCCCCACTTAACTATCTAGAGCCTTCCTCAAGTCCCAGGCCTCATACTCACGGCCCCGCAGCTCTGGGCAGCCGTGTCATGGTCCAGCTCCAGTCGGTCCTCGGGAAGCTCCTCCCTGGCACAGTATCCTCTGGCTCCTGTCCTGGGTGTCACCGGTCAGCTCTCTGTCCCTCCCCAGCTTTTGAGCAGGGCCTCTGCTGCTTCTCTCCTCACTGTGCCTCTGGCTGCAGCCCTTCTTCTCCAGCCTCAGCCACACCCTCCTCTCACCCCCTCCCCCCAAACTCTCTCCTTCCAGCATAATCAGTGCCTCCCCCTACAGGGCAAAGGGTTAATGGGACCACGTTCTCTTAAACCACAAAGGGGTTACAGGAACATCAGAAGGAGAGGAGACAGCAAACACAGGACACCTCAGGAATAGGTAAGGCCAAGGGTATCCTCTTCTTTCTCCTTTCTATGCTCCCTTGTAGTCTGCTCGAACAATAAACGTCGGTATGCAACTGACTGCTGCTAGAGAGGACAGCAGGGACTGCTCCCTCACATTAACCTTACATGCATTTTTCTTAGCCAATCAGGAATACTGATTTTTCCCTCCTCTGGTTACCCTCTGCACACAGCACTCAAACTCCACATTCAGATTTTTTCCCTCCAAACTCAAAAAGAACTCACCCTAAACAGATTCACTATTGTCCTTTCCATTCAAAATGGTGACTATACACATTTTCTAATTAACAAAATCTCTTTTCAAATATCATTCTATAGTTGCTTGCTCCCAAGTAACCAAGGAAGAAAAAGGGGGGAGGGGCACAAGTGTTTGGAGTCTAAGGCCATGTACACACTAGCATCGCTATCGCGCACTTACCCTGTTGCGCGTTAAATGTTCCGTGGTTGTTGTTGCGCGATACCGCGTACACACTCGGCATGCTGTAACGGATCAAACAACCCCCCCCCTCCTCTCAGTCCTCCAGCAAAACAAAGTGCACTCTGGGTACCTATCCCACAGTCCCCGATATCATTTCCCGTGGTGCATTGCACTACCGACGCTACCCAGCAGTCGCCAATAGCAACGGGCGCTAATTTCAAACTGAAGCAACCGTCTTTCCGTCACTGCCTTTTAATAATCGCCATGGATTCAGCTGTGATCTTGAATGCTGCCTTCAGCATTGTGAACACAGCCCAGATTCTGTTGCAGTACGCCTTTGGCTCTGACTCAGAGCAGGACTCGGATGACTCCACTTCGGAGAATGACAGCCATGAGAGCAGAACTGATATTCTGATCAGTTTTGCAGACCAGCTGCACAGCCTGAACCGCCGTGTTTGGTCCCGGCAGACAAGCACAGACTGGTGGGACCGAATCGTTCTCCAGCTGTGGGATGATGAGCAGTGGCTACAGAACTTCAGAATGCGCAAAGCCACATTTATGGAACTGTGCCGTGAGCTTGCCCCTGCCCTGCATCGCAAGGACACGCGGATGAGAACAGCCATCACAGTGGAGAAGCGTGTGGCTATTGCCCTCTGGAAACTGGTGACTCCGGACTGC
Organism: Pelusios castaneus; assembly: GCA_007922175.1. Lineage (NCBI taxonomy): Eukaryota > Metazoa > Chordata > Testudines > Pelomedusidae > Pelusios > Pelusios castaneus. Next base: position 516,280 of record ML685911.1, on the reverse strand, counting down.
TACCGCTCTGTCGCAAACCAGTTCGGTGTCGGACGGTCGACCGTTGGAGTAGCACTGTCACAAGTGTGCAGAGCCATCAATCGTCTCTTGTTAAGGAGGACGGTGACCCTGGGGAATGTGAGGGAGATCATCGAGGGATTTCAGGACTTGGGCTTCCCGAACTGTGGGGGTGCAATAGATGGGACCCACATCCCTATTCTCGCGCCCGACCATCTCGCCAGCGAGTACATTAACCAGAAGCGATACTTTTCCATGGTTCTTCAGGCACTGGTGGACCATCGTGGTCGGTTTACGGACATAAATGCGGGTTGGTCTGGAAAGGTGCACGATGCACGCATCTTCAGAAACTCTGGACTGTTCAGAAGGCTACAGGCGGGCACCTTTTTTCCCGACGAGAAACTAACAGTGGAGGGTGTTGAGATGCCCGTAGTTATCCTTGGGGACCCCGCCTACCCACTGATGCCATGGCTTATGAAGCCTTTTACCGGGAAGTTGGATCCTGCAAAGGAGCGTTTTAATTACAGGCTGAGCAGGTGCAGAATGGTTGTGGAGTGTGCCTTTGGCCGCTTAAAAGCCCGGTGGAGATCGCTTTATGGCAGGCTTGACCTGCATGAGGACAACATACCAGTTGTTATTTCCGCGTGTTGTGTCCTTCACAATATCTGTGAAAACAGGGGGGAGAGATTTATGAACTCATGGACAAGGGAGGCAGAACGTCTGGAACATGCCTTCCAGCAACCGGACACCAGGGGTATCCGGGGTGCACAGTTAAGGGCGGTGCGCATCAGGGAGGCGTTGAAAACCCATTTTTTTGATGGGGATTGAAGGACAGCGTCGCCCTTTCTGTACTTCATGGTACACATATATTATTCTTAAGTACAAAGGTTAAGGGAAATACAGTCCTATTATTTTTTTATTCTTTCTTTACTGAAATTCAATTATCATTATCATACTGTAAATAAAAATAAAGAAAGTCTTGATTCATTAAACAATCTCCGAACTTTATTAACAAATCAAAAATGATAACACAGAAGGAGGGGGGGTGTCTAAAGATGGGTATAGGTGCGGGACTCCACGACATAAGTTGGGGGAGGGGTAGATGTAACATTATACCATGGGTGTCCATGGTGCTCTATGTATTGTTTCGGAGGTGAACGTTGTGTGGGTGGAGGGAAAGGCAGAGGAGGCTGTGGGGGGGGTTGCGCGAGCCTGGAGCAGACCAACCATGGTCTTCAGGAGGTTTGTCTGCTCGTGAAGGATGTCTATTAGTGCATCCTTCTGCCTCTCCCTCCTTGCGCTGCTCTCTCTCCTGTCCTGCCTGCACTGCCTCCTCCACTGCCTTGTCTCCCTAGCGGATGCCTCCTGGGAATCCATGAGCTCTTTGAAGATCTCTTCCTTGCTCCTTCGAGGCCTCCGCCTTATCTTTCTCAGACGGTCCACAGCAGCTGTACATTGTCCATCGAAGGTCGTTCCTGCGTACATATGAAACATTGTAAATGCCGCTATTGTTCAAACCTTGGTCTGGTGCAACGAAAGATGTTCTCCCTACACATTCCTCGCCTACTACAGCGAGTACATACCGGGGGGGGGGGGTTATGACTATTGTCCAAAGCGAGGGACGGGTTGCTGTGAGTTGCTCCACGGGACAGTCGACTATTGACACTGCTCGTTCTGACCCTGTGTCAGAGATGGCTGGAACAGAAGCTGATATGACACTGCTTAGAGTGCCTATGCAAGCGAGAATGCATCTTCTGCATGTGGCTGACTTCAAGCCGGGACCTTACGCTGCAGGACTGTGCGCTGCAATGCTTCCCGCGGCAGTGCTAGCGAGCATGCGAGGGAAATTCTCCATGAATGGGGGAGGGCGACGGCTCGCTCTACCATCAAATTTTAAAAGAAGTATTTGGAAATATTTGGAGAGCGCTTTCAGTGACTTAAGAGGGAACGAGTACTTGTCAATCGAGGCATTCATTGACGCGGTTTTTATGTAATGACAGTGTCCCCACGCCACATCTGTTATGCGCACAAAAGAAGACAGAAAAAAGGAGGACAGAACGCGTTTTCTTCCTGTACCCGCTAAGCTTTAGCTGATAGAATAGAAAGCACCGCAAGGCCAACTTACCGGAGCTGCCATCGGCTGATTCCTGGGAAGGCATGCCTAAGGAATCCGTGGAGCTGGTCTCTGGAGGGGTGGCGAATAACTCCTGGCTCCCCATTTCAGTGGCTCCGTCGTCACCGTCCTCGTCCTCTTCCCCCTCTGCATCCTCGTCCAGGACAGCATCCTCGCCTTCAGCTCCCTTGTCATTTTCTGACGATGTCGCAGAGGTGTCAACGGTCAAGGTCGGGGTGGTTGTGGGATCCCCTCCCAGGATCGCCTCCAACTCCTTGTAATAGCGGCATGTTGTTGGCGCGGAGCCAGAGCGCCGGTTAGCCTCTCTGGCTCTGTGGAAGGTTATCCTCAGCTCCTTGACCTTGGCCCGGCATTGCAGAGTGTCTCTCTCGTAGCCCTTCTCAGTCATGGACTGAGATATTTGGCCGAAAATGTCGAAATTCCTCCGGCTGCCACGTAACTGTGACTGCACGGCGGACTCTCCCCAGATTCCTATCAAGTCCATCACCTCTGCTGTCGTCCAAGCCGGAGATCGTTTGCTGCGCCGCGAAGACATTGCGAACTGAGCACACAGAGGCAGCAACACCGAAAAGCAAGCCAGAAGGGAGAGTGTGGAATTCAAAAATTCGCGGGGCAGAAGGGGAGGTCGGGAAAAATGACGTCACGGCAATAGAGTACTGATGGGGGTGCAGAAGGGACGGGATTGGAATTGTGGGCCATTTCCGGAATGTTCACATTGCATGAGAAGCGTACACACACGGGCTGTCGCGCAATAGCTATTCCGCGTTAAGAGATACCACGCTCGTTTTGGTGGTTTACATCTTGCGCAACAAGACGGGTCTTAACGCGCAAAAACTGTAAGTACAGTGTGTACGCTCTGCTTCTTATTGCGCGATAAAGGGCTTTATCGCGCAATAACTTTGCAGTGTGTACAAGGCCTAATTATTTCTTGCTGCCACTGGTGGTGTGACAAAGTGGAGACATACTTTGGGTTTTTCTCTGAGCATTGTGCGTGGGTCTCAGTTTCTCACGTATATTACTTGTGGATTTGGGTGACAGGACCTGGGTGTGTGATCACTGCAGAGACAACTAGAGGGCAGAAAATGGCCAGACCCTTTTGCCTTCGTGGGGGTCAACCAGCTGCAACAGGTTGTAGCAGGCAGCCTGGGAGGAGTGGCCACCTTGCCCAGGAAGGAGACAAAGGACTGGGAAGGAGCAGGTAGATGAATATGAAGGGTGGTGAACTAGAAGCGGAGTTCCCCCCGCCCCCCAATAAGGGGGTTTGGGAGCAGGGATTAAGAATGGGCTCTTAGCTCCCTACTTGGTTGCTGCTGTAATTAATGAATTAATCTGCTAACAAAGTCTTTCTGTGCAGTGATCCTGAGAACTAATAAAGCTTTCTGATCTTCATGCTGGCTGTTAATCACTTCTGACTACAAGGAGGGCTGCATGACGCCCTTAAGGACATGTTGGAGCTCCCCAGAGTCCTGTCCAGGGGGCACATAGGGAAAGGGCAGAGCAGGGTGCTGAACCCTCCGAGACCAGATTTAGGAGGTGAGTGCAGGGCTGGATTAATCAAGAGACTATAGGAGATGGAGCCTTGGGCTCGAGGGGGCGACACTGCTTTGAGCCCGGCAGAAAAAATTGGATGCTGGCTGCCCTGAGCTCTGCCAGCCTATGCTGCATCACACAGTACTGCCCTGGCCCTGTGACTTGCCAGCCTGCAAGCTTCAGGCCTTCTGGGCCAGCTGCCCCATCCCAAGCACCAACCAGGCTCCCCCTCAGCACTGCAGGGGCCTGAATGCCGAGTGCTGGGCTGCCCCAACCCCGCAGCTGACTGGTCTGTTGGCCCAGAACCCCTGTGCCAGCCAGGCCCCAGCGCTGATCACCAGTGCGCCCTGCTCCCGAAGGCTGGCTGGTCTGCATCCCCCAGCGCTCCTGAATGCCAACCTGGATGGGGTCCACATAAGTGAAGAAACAGATTGACAGAGCCAGACAGGTACCCAAAAGTCAACTACTACAGGAGAAGCTCAAGAAAAAAAAACACAATATAACGCCTTTGGTCACCACCTACACCCCCCAAGTCAGACTTCTTCATCACATCATCAAAGATCTATAGCGTTTTCTATAAGACCATCCCTCACTCTCTCAAGCCTTGGGAGACAGACCTCTCCTCGCTTACAGACAGCCCCTCAACCTTAAACAGATAATCCCCAGCAACTACAGACGGAACAACAGAAACATTAAAGCAGGAACATATCCCTGCAACAGACCACACTGCCAACTTTGCCCTCATATCTACACTAAAGACACCATCACAGGACCAAATCAAGTCACCTACTCCATCAAGGGCTCATTCACTTGCTCATTCACCAATGTTATTTATGCCATCATGTGCCGGAAATGCCCTTCTGCCTTATATATTGGACAAACAGGACAGTCTCTGCACAAAAGAATAAATGGACACAAATCTGACATCAGAAATCGCAACACTCAAAAACCAATAGGGGATCATTTCAACCTCCCTGGTCACTCCATTGATCACTTGCTAATAGCTGTGCTGAAACAGATGAATAACAAATCACAGCTTCAAAGAGAAACTGCAGAACTTGAATTTATATGCAAATTCGACTCAGTTGCCTTGGGGTTAAATAGGGATTATGGCTTTTTTCTCATTCCAACAGTGGATAGCCCTGGACCCCAGGAGCTTCTGACCCTGGAGGGCTACACTGGAGTGTGGAGACCCAGGGGGGCAAATTCTGAGCATTAGAGCTCTGCCAGGCCGTGCCCCGAGTGGTTCTTGACCTCACCTTCTTCTATATGCTGTTCTGCAGTGTTTGAATCCTAACATCTATTTTGATTTGCTGTTACAGCCTGACTTGATCCTGTGTCATATACTTCCTTGCATTTATTTTCCTCCCATTCTGTAAGTTTCCCATCTTCAAAGCATCTAACGGAGGGGGATTTTTGCCCACAAAAGCTCATGCAATAAATAAATCTGTTATTCTTTAAAAGTGCCACAGGACTCTGTTTGTTTTTCTTCAATAGACTAACATGGCTACCTCTTTGGAACAGAGTAATTCTGCTACAGTTGAGGGCTCAGAGGGAACTGGAAGACACCCACATGCCATGGGCACATCTGAGCCAAAGTCCCAGCAGTGCAGCCTCCATCATTGCTCTGGCCAGTCAGAGCTGGCAGACTCACAACTCGGGTGTTGCTGCAGTGACTTAACAGCTGGCTCCTTGCCTCAGCTCAGGAGATGTACAGTGCCTTCTGCACACAAAAGGAAAAACACAATCTTTCTCTGTCTCTAACCACAGGGCTCTGGTTCTCAGCCTGGAGGTCATGATTGATCCCCATGTGGTCACAAGCAGGAAATGGTGGGAGATCACAACCACCTGATCCCCCCCAAAAGGGTTCCCAGCTAGATCCCTGCTTTAGGAGAGCAGAGGAGCAGGGGGAGAGAGATGGTCAGAATATGGAAAAGGTTGAGAACTTTTGTGTGAAGACATGCTGCTAACTATGTGACTTCCCATGTTGTACTGATCCATAGACACACACCGCAACTGGCATACTCCATCCTGTATGTTTTTGTTTCATCACGGTGCAGTACATATTAACATACTATCACCCACCACATCCAAAAGTTTCTGTCCATGGGCTGCAACTTCCCATCTAAGAGGGAAGGACATTTCTGCTGAAGAGCCTTAGATTGAAGAGGAGGGACAGAGGAGCTTTCATATTGAGCCAGAAAGAGAACAAAGCACTGCAAGAATTTTCCTGCTGTAAACTACAAAGCAGCTCCCAGACACCACCCAATAATCTGTTCTCCTTTGCAGTCTTGTGTGGCCTTCCCAGCCTCTTGGCTTCAGTGCCACCTAGTGAAATAACCTGTAATAGCAGAAGGGATTTTCAGTCCTCATGTCATATCAATCCCTGTTATGGCAAATCAATCTAAGTGTTTCATACCCTGCAAGGTTGATCAGGCTGAAAGCCACATATTTTTAGGGATGAAATCTAGCTCATTTTACATTTATCTTAAATAGATCTGCAGTATGCTAGAGCAAATAAAATATGGTCTATGGCTGTGGCTTATGGTTAAGGCACTGGACTGGGACGCAGGTTATCTTTAGTTCTGGTTCTGGCTCTTTAACCTAATTCTTGTAGGACTTTGAGCGAGTCACCTTCCCTCTTGGTGCCTCAGTTGCCCATCTGTAATAAAACTGCCTTTGCCTGTCTTTTGCCTTGTCTGCTTAGACTCCCTTATTTGGAACAGGGCCTGTCTCTCACTAGCACAGTAGGTCCAGCTCTCAGTTAAAGCCTCTTCTTGCTACTGTAACATCCCAGAAATAAATGGGAAATTCAGCCTCTCAGTATAACGAGAGGCAATGGTGTAAATAGATTGACATGCTAGAGGTCTAGTGGGACTGAAACAGGATTGGGACTGGAATGAGGCTCTCTGTCTTGGGGACCTCAGCAAACTTCTGGTCAGGAATCTCTCCCTTTTTTACAGATTCCATCATTTCCTTGCCACACTGTCCCTTTCTTCTCCATCATCCATATGCCACTCCCTCCAGAGTGTTCCAGCTTCCTCAGAAGCATATTGGTCTTCTTGTTGGGCCCCCCCCCCCCCCCCCGGGCCCTGCTTCCCCCATTGGCCTTCTATCACAACAGCACAGACACTCCTCAATCCATCACAGCAGGTGCTTGACTTACCTCCTTTAACTGGCCTCTGGCCTCTCTCTTACTTCCATAAGACATTGCCAAGAGCAAAATCCCAGAAAATGCTCTGTAGGGCTGATGAAAAGTTGCTATGACGCAAGGAGTGATTTTCATAGGTGAGGTGTAGCTCTGATGGGATGCATAAAATAATGACAGGCCTAGAATGAAAGGATAAGAGGGCCATGAGATTAAAAAAGCAACAGATTTTAAAATGGCCAATAAGACATACTCTGAATGCTCTTTCATTTCACTGACATCGTCCAGAACTCCCATCCCAGCCACAGACTAAGTGCTCACTTGGAATCTCACCTTAACTGAAACCTTTTTGTTTCCCACTGATTTTCTTTAGGTGGCATGGTCTGTGATTTTGAAAGATGTCCTATAACAATCAGTGTACTTTTCTTGATGCTCAAAAATTGGGTTTTCAGCCTTGTGACAGTGGAGGAAAGTCATATGTGAGGTAAGTTAGCATAATTCCATGGCCTATTCTCTATGGCTATGTCTACACTTGCACTTTTAAGTCGACTTTAACTAAGTCGACTTAGTTAAGTCAACTTAGTGTGTCTACACTTAAAATTAAAGTCGACTTAAAGGGGAACTTACAAAGTCGACCTAGAGCGTCCACACTGTATGCTCTAGGTCGACTTTGTGGGGCTAGGGGGACCTTGGGCAGGTTCACGGTGGCAGGGGGGAAGCACCCCCTGTGTACAATGGGGCAAAGGGGGACAGGGACCCTGGCAGGGCAGAGCACTGTGTGTGACACTGTCTGGATTTAGGGAAGCATTTATGATATTATTTTCTATGGATATCTCATAAATGCTATAATCCATAGGAACTATGTCATGTTCGGTATCAATAGAAAGGTAGTCATTTGCTGGGAATGATTATATAGTTTATGTCTAGGAATTCTATTTTGATTAGAAGTTAAGAATTTGATGTTATATCCATACTTTAACTTGTGTCATTCTGAAGAAATGTCTTAGATGGGAGGGTGTGAACAACCATTGTCTCCTTAATGTTTAGGAATTTGCCAGGTGATCTGGTCCCAGGGAGTAAACTGATGAGCCATTAAGGATACTACCCCAGGGCTACACTGGCTTAATTCAACTTTAGAAAGTCGAATTAAGCCTTAGGTCGAGTAGAAAGGTGGTTTAATAAAGTCGACTTAATTTTCATTAAGTCGACTTTATTTTCCTTAAGTCGACTTAAGCAAAGTGTAGTGTAGACGCAGGGCACATTAAGTCGACTTAAGCCAAGCTTAAGTCGACTTAATTTACCAGTGTAGACACAGCCTATGGCAGTGGTTACCAACCTTTTCAATAACATGGCATGCTTCAATGAGACAAATAATTCCATGGCACACCCACTTTTTTCAGCTGAATTGTTTGCTCAGAAACATCACATTTACTATGGTTATGGTTTTACCAGAGTGGTTTGCAATATAGTGCATAAAACAAGCTAAAGAAGGATAAAATCTATTAATGTTTCAAATCCATTGGAAAAAAAATATACATCATCTCAATTTTGCCTTTTGGCCACCTGCATTTAGAACAGGAGTAGGCAACCCCTGGTATGAGTGCTGACAGTGGAACCGGCATTCTTTCGGAGTGGCATGCAGCACCCGCTGTGGTTCCACAGAAATTGGGACTACTGCCACTGAAAACCACTCTGGGCAGCTTCTTTCAGGGGTGGCTAGGGTGGGAGGTCCAAGGTATGGAATGGAAAGAAGCTGCTTGGAGTGACTCCTCTCCATGGCGTGTTGCTGCCAAAAGGAGCCACTCGAGACAGCTTTTTTTCTGTGGCATGCCTGAGGACCCCCATTCCTAGGCATGCTGCTGAGAGGAGCCACTCGGGGTAGCTTCTTTCCACAAGTATTTCCTTTCAGTGGCATGCCTGGGAAGCACACTGCTCTCCCCCCAACTCCAGCTGTGGTCACTGCTGAATTTTCAGGCAGGCTCTGCTTTTTCTTTTTTGCCAGTTGAGGGGACCACCAGCACTGGCTGAGGATTGGGGAGGAGGGGCCGGCACAAGGGTTAGCAAAGGTTGCTGACCCCTGGTTTAGCATGTTTGTTTTAGAATCAAAAGATCGATACCTCGCTTTTAATGTGATGATTAATTTTCACAAGTTGTATGAGTTGTAATTTTGGTTGGATAGAATATTGTTGAAGTTGAAACAATGTTTGGTTTACATTGATTTTCATTACCTTTGTACAAAATTTCACAGCACACTTTAGACAGTTCTTATGGCACACCAGGGTGCCACAGGATACCAATCCCCTGGACCCAATATTTAAAGATGGCAGATTAGTGTACTAGAAAATAGCCAGAGCCATATAACAAGCCAGGCATGAGGCCTGAGGCCTAGCATAACAGGCCACATATGAGGCCTAAACTAAAGGAATGGTATAAAGCAGTGTTAGCAGAAGTCATGTAGTGAATGCTGGCAGACTCCCAGTAGCTGACAAGAACAGCTGGTATTACAAACACACATTGCACATTCCAAAGTGGTGCTAGGTACTCGCACATTCTCAGAAGGTACCAGGACAGCCCCATGCCACATAAAACATCAAAGGGGGTACCATGCCACTTCAGGAGGTGTCAACCACACATCTCAGATGGGAATATCAATGTGTAAAACAGAGTCTCAGAGAAGAAACATCTCTGTCTGGCCTAGTGAGGAACAGAAAGACCCGCCATTTACTGAGCTGGTCCATTGTCAGGGGCACTCATTATTAAGTGTACTTGTAGACAATAGCAAGTGCTTTGTGGTGTGCTCATTTGAGCATAAACATGGCTTGGTGCCTTCATTGTTGAAAGGATCTGTAGTCTTATTGAATAATTAGCTCGTAGAGTGGTGTCTTGGTTGCCTACAGAAAGCTAGGAGAACACACATACAGCTAACACCTGACAACAAATAGGAATACTTGAGGGACACCTCATATTAATTCTCCTGAGGTCTCTGAGCTTGTCTTCTACCCATTCAATACATAGTGAATCTATGCTTGAGAAAGAGAAGTCATGGTTTCTAACCTGAAGGAGCCCATAGTGGCTCATCATCCCCCTTCTTCACCAGTAGGTGACAGGCAGAGACAACCACAATGAGTCCCAAGAATGACACATCTATTTATAGCTATAATTGAATGATTGAATGATTTAGCCTTTGCTGTAGATTCTCCTCTCCTAATATGGTGGCATGTTCCTGTCATGCAGGCTAGAAGGGTAAGCCTTTGTGCTACCCCACTTTAAAGTTATGGGGCTTTAATTTAGTTGCTGGGCTTGCTTTCAAGTCACCTTCTTCTGTAGCATGGGGCACAGCTTACTTGCTGGTGGATTTTCTGTACCTTAAAGCAGTGGTTTTCAAACTTTTTTTCTTGGGACCCAGTTGTAAATAAATTTTTTTCATCTTCGAACAATACATTCCAGTATTTTGGTGGTGGCAACAGGGGGTGCTGTCACCCGGTACCACAGGGTCTGCAACCCAGTACTGGGTCCCAGCCCTAAGTTTGAAAACCATTGCCTTAAAGTCTTTAAATCATGATTTGAGGATTTTAATAATTCAGTTATAGGTTTGTGGTTTATTGCAGGCCAACTAGACACATTCAAGGTCCTTTTCAAGTCCTTTCCCTCTTACTCCAGCTGCAGCTTTCTTGACAATTTCTGTGAGGTAAGACTGCGTTAGCCTGACTCCTGTCAACCTGACTATTTTTTCAACTTAGGCCTTCTGTTTTGATTTGTTTCGCTAGGCGTTAGGTCTCAGTCTGACCATTTCTATTTGTCTTTCCTAATTTAACCTTTTACCTTCACCTACAAACCGCTCTGAACTTTCATGCACTGCTGTATCTCCCATCAAGCCATTGGAAATTTTGAATTCCCATTTCCTGTTTGGTCAGTGAGGAGAGAGATTGGGATCTGAGCAGCTCATGATGACAACATGCCTCAAACATGCCCCTGCATGGAGATCTTGGACCTCATCAGCCTGTGGGGCAAGAAGGCTGTTCTTACTTAACTCTGAGCCAGCAAAGAAATTATGACATCTATGGGGAAATATCAGGTGCTATGGTTGAGAAGGGCCACAACATGGATGCACAGCAGAACCGCTTTAAAAATCAAAGAGCTGAGGCAGACATATCAGAGAACTAGGTAGGCAAACAGTCATTCTGGCTCCTCACTGAAGATGTGCCACTTTTATGAGGAACTGCATGTGATTCTCAGCGGTAACCCCACCACTATGTTACCCTACAGAATTGATACCTCTGAGGAATCACTGTCCAGGATACATGATGACATCAATGGATGAGAAGATTGAGGAGAACAGGGGCCAGGACAGTGGGGTATCCATTCGTCTAGACAGCTAGGACCTGTTTGCCACCCTGGAGCAGCGCAGCTGGTCACAGGATTCTGTCAGTGACCAAGGTGCCAGGGAAGGCACATCTCATGAGTACATTTATCTAATCTCATTGCTGTGGTTATATCCCCAGTCATGCTTTCTTTTTCCTTTTTTTTTTTTTTAAGGACTTTTTTGTGGAGGGGATGGCATTCCTGAGTGTAAGCAAACTTCTGCATAAGATCACTCCAGGAACAGACTGTTGATATGTGCAGGAATGCTATGAGACTCCTCCATTGATATCTCCAGGAAACTTTCATGAAGATACGTTGCAATTCTTTGCAGAAGGTTTTTAGGGAGGGCAGCCTTATTTCTTCCACCACGATAGGAAACTTTACCATGCCAAACTGCTATTAAAAGAATAGGCATCATTGTAGAACACAGCATTAGGGCCTGATCTTTGTCCCATGTGGGCAAAGTTGGCAATGAGGTTTGTTGCAGGGGTATGTGCCTGCTTTAATGTTTCCATTGTTTTGGTCTGTAGTTGCTGCTGAGCATCTGCTTAAGGTTGGGGGGGGGGGGGCTGTCTGCAAGTGAGGAGAGATCAAGGCTTGAGAGAGTGATGTATCATCTTTTAGAACAGGCTTTATGTCCTTGGTGTTGTGCTGTAGAGGTTTGACTTGGGGGTTGTAGGTGATAACCAGTGGTATTCTGTTGTTTTCTTTCTTGGGCTTCTCTTGTAAGTAGTTGACTTCTGGGTACCTGTCTGGCTCTGTCAATCTGTTTCTTCACTTCCCCAGGTGGGTATTGTAGTTTTAAGAATGCTTGATGGAAATCCTGAAAGTGTCTATCTCTGTTTCAGGGATCAGAGCAAATGCAGTTATATCTTAGGGCTTGGCTGTAGACAATGGATCATGTGGTGTGCCTTGGATGAAAATTTAAGATTTTCAGTATAGAGTGGTGTTTGTGTGTCCATCACTATATTGGACTCTAGGGTCCAGAAAGTGGATCTCCTGTGTGGAGTATTCCAGGCTAAGGTTGATTGTGGAGTGGAAATTGTTGTAATCTCTGTGGAAATCTTCAAGAGCATCCTTACAGTGGGTCCAGATGATGAAGATGTCATCAATGTAGCGTAAGAAGAAGAGTGGTACTTGGTGATGAAACTGAAGAAATCAAAATGTTGGCATACTGTGGGGCCATGCGGGTAACCTATATCAGTGCTGCTGACCTAAAGCTATAAATAATCTTCAAATCTGAAATAGCTGTGGGTGAGTACAAAGTCACAAAGTTCAGCCATGAGGTGTGCCGTGAAATCATCTGGGATAGTTCTCTTAATGGCTTGTAATCTGTCTTTGTGTGGGAAGTTGGTGTAAAGAGCTTCTACATCCATAGTGGTCAGGATGGTGTTTTCTCGAAGTTCATCAATGGATTGGATTTTTCTCAGGAAGTCTATGGTGTCTCAAAAATAGCTCAGTGTTGATAGCATAGGGTCTGAGGAGAGAGTCCACATAGCCAGATAAGCCTGCTGTAAGGGTGCTGATGCCTGAGATGATGGGGCTTCTGGAGTTTCCATTTTTATGGCTTTTCAGTAGTAGATGGAATGTCCCTAGTCAGGGTTTTGGGGGTGTGGCTGTCTTGATTTGTTTCTGTGCTGCTTCAGGGAGTTTCTTGTGTAGGTGGTGTAGTTCCTTTTGTTATTCCTCAGTTGGGTCAGAGAGAAGTGGTTTATAGAACACTGTGTTGGAGAGTCTCTATGGCTATGTCTACACTTGCAAATAAAGTTGACTTAAGGAGGCTTAAGTCAACTTAAACAAAGCCGTGTCCACACCTGGCTTTCATTAAGTTGACTTAAGCAGTTCCTTAAGTCAACTTAATAACTACCAGTCTTTAGGTCCACCCTGTGATGGGATGCACATCCGTGCAGCCCTCGGGCATGACCTGTATAATCTTTCTGTTCAGTTTTGCAGTGTAATTGTGTTATTTGATGCCAATTACGCTATACCAGGTTCCTTTGTGAATGCTCAGAACGGGTTCCACGTGGTTGCCATAGGGCCATGTTTCCTACAGCAACATGTATGTACAGATGTGAAGCATGATACAAGGTTCAGACTCTCAGGACTCTCTCTAGCACAGTGGCTGGAGATTTACATGTCAAAGGGAATGCTAATATCCTCCCTGGCTCAGGTAGAAGTGAAGAGAATCCCACAACAGGACAGTGAGGGGGAGGGGCTGTCAGCAGTTGGTTAAAACAAAGGCACAGAGACTGTGAGAAGGGAGAAGCTGCAGGCTTTCGGCCTGAGAAGACACCATCTTGCAACCAACTACAAGCAAGATCGGGGCCCTGCCTGAGAACAGGCAGAGAATGGCTGTAAAACATCACACAGCCGAACACCATACGCATAATCTTGGACTCTGAGGTCAGTTTAGGTAGAGATGTTAGAGTAGCATGCGGTTTATACTTTTTATTTGATAGTGGTCACTCCTGACTCATTTATAGTATGGTTCTGCCTTGATTGGCCATGTTCTCACTTGAAATCAGTCTGATCAATAAACTAGTATTTGTTTTACCTAAAGCTGTGTGGTCTTTAGAGGGTGTGGATGTGGAAGGCTGGGCACAATCCACTTCTTTGTTAAGTGGACGGATTTGAGACTAAGGTGATTGGGAGTGGGTCCCAATCCCTGTAGGGCAGTGGCTCCCAGTGTAGTGTCTGGGACTGGGTGTGCTCGCTTGGGGACCAACGCCTGTGTGGCTAGTGGATTTACACCCACTGCCTGGGACCAATTACACTCTGGTGGCTGCTGTAGACTGACTCAGGAGTGAGTGGTCACCCAGCAGAGTGGGGTGAATTGGGGTTCAGGAGTGGGGTTCAAGTGGTCATAGCAGCACACCAGACTGGATTTGGGGAGCAGCCTGTCACATTGGTGCAGCGATTCTAGGGTTTTGTGCCCAGGCCTGATACCTTCATCGAGTGATTTCAAGTGAGTTATATGCGTAGTACCTGAATGGTCAGGAGGCCACAGTTTGTTGTTTTCTGTTTGTTTATTTCGAGTGAAGGAAATAGACACAGGGAAACTGAAAGATGTCTGACACAGCTGCAAAGCTGGAGTTAGCCCGTTTGGAAGCCCAGGAGAGAGAGAAAGAACGCGAATTCGCGAGATGGCAGGCAGAGGTGAAAAGGCAAGAAGAAGAGCGGGCCAGAGAGGCCGAGGAAGCCGCCCACAGACGGGCCAGAGAGGCCGAGGAAGCCGCCCGCAGACGGGCCAGACAGGCCGAGGAAGCCGCCCACAGACGGGCCAGAGAGGCCGAGGAAGCCGCCCACAGACGGGCCAGAGAGGCTGAGGAAGCTGACCACAGACGGGCCAGAGAGGCTGAGGAAGCTGACCACAGACGGGCCAGAGAGGCTGAGGAAGCCGACCACAGACATGCAGTCGAACTAAAGCAGCTAGAGGAGGCAGTAGCAGAGAAAGAGAGAAAACATCGGCTGTTGATGCTGGAGAAAGAGGCCCCCCCCACCAGTGGGCCCTGCACCCACCACATATAAAACAACCAGCTATGAGAAACTGTACCCAATGTACCAAGAGACAGACTGCATTGAGGAATACTTCACCACTTTCGAAAGACTTTGTGAACTGCACAAGATCCCTGAGGAGCAGAAAGTTCCTGTGATCATGGCTAAACTCTCTGGAAAAGCTAAGGCAGTGTTTAATGAAATGCCAATTGGGGAGGCTGTAAAGTATGATGCCTTTAAGAGGGCTGTCTTACAGAGGTTCCAGATTACCCCTGAAGTGTACAGAATGAGGTTCAGAGATCTCAAGAAGCAGGCTGGCATGACTCATAGTGAATATGCTCATAAGTTGTGGGATCTGCTGAACAAATGGGTTACGGGTAAAGGGGCCAGCACCTATAACCAGCTCCTTGATCTCATAGCACAGGAGCGGTTCCTAAGTGGATGTACGGACGAGGTCTGAGCTGGTCTGTGGGATAAAGAGAAGGAATCCTTGATGGAACTGGCCGCAGTTGTGGATGTTTTTGAGCAAGCCCAAAGATATATGGGTCACAAACCCCAGAGGGGAGGGAGGCCAGGTCGGGAGGCACACGCCCCCTGCGAGCCCTGCCTCACCTAGGAAGGCCCAACACAGCCCTCCAATGAAGAGGGGAGGGGACTGGGGTGGCAGACACATGCCCCCCAGAAGCCCCATATGGTCTACGAAAACCCAATACAGTTCCCCTGAGGAGGAGGGGAGCCTGAGAAGGTGTTTTCAATGCAATTCCCCTGAGCATTTGAGGAAGCAGTGTCCGAGGCTGGCAGGGGTTAATTCTCCCCCAGCTCAAGTGCTTTCTGTGATTGCAACACCTGAGACTCCTGAGATGCAGGACACGCCCCCTGTTTATGTGATTGGCTTTGTAGGTGTTGTGGGGGGCAGGAGGAATGAGGAGTTTCTAAGAGATATCAAGATAAATGGCCAGAAGGCTGTAGGATGGAGAGATACTGGTGCACAACTATCCCTGGTTAGGCCAGACTGGGTCCCCAAGAGAGACAGGATGCCTGGTCAGGTAGCATATCTTGAAGTGGTGGGAGGTGGTAGGATCCATGTGGCTCTTGCCATGGTGCAAGTGCAGTGTGAAGGCATGGAAGGGAACATCATGGTGGGGGTACTAGATGAGATCCCTGTGCCGATGTTAATTGGGAATGACTTCCCAATAGGGGTTGGACCTGTCAGGGAAGGGACTGATGCCAGCCTAAAAGACCTGGTGACAACCATAAGGGGTAAAGGTGAAGCCCCTGAGTGTGCGCAGGAGAAGGGCTGCGTGTCTCCTGGTGAGGAGGCATCCATGGATAACTCCTGCCTGCCAGAGAGAAGTGTCATGGATCCTGTGGCCAAGGAAGTTGTTCCCCAGACAGGATGCCTACAGGTTCCGACCATGCGAGGAATGGGTCCCCCTCAGCAAACTAGGGTAATCCCTGTCCCAGGGTGGGAGCAAGAGATGGAAGCCAAGGAAGAGTTAGTGGGGTTACAGGAATGTCCCCCCACTACTCACTCAGGAGATGCAGGTGAAACCCTGGGAGTTACGGTGGAGGCCAGTGTGTTTCTTGGTGGGCAGAGGGTGGAAGGTGACTCTTACCCACTGCAGGAGACAGCACTTGCTCTGGAGAGTGTTGCCCCAGGGGAGAAACCCAAGATGGAGGCTAAGAAAGAATTAGTGAGGATGCGGGAATGTCCCCCCACTACTCACTTGGGGGTGTGTGCCCAAGAGGGAGGGGCTGACTTGGGGTCTCTGCACCCAGACACTCAGCCTGTGATTTGGATTTTTGGAGGGGATTGTGTTTATCCTAAGGTGTTGATGAAAATTAACTTAGCCTTGGCAAGCCAGCAGGATTTGGCTTCCAGCAGGGAAGGGGGTCTTTGTGACTACGCCATTCTGCCTGCTGACACGGAGGAAGGGCATTTTCACCATGGAGGTAACATTGATGCAAAAAGGTTGGGAACTACTGACTTATATTGCAAAATTTAAGTGTGTTCATTTGCTTATCTTTGTCTTTCGAATGATACTGCTATCTTGGGGGGAAAAAAAGAGTCCTGTGGCTTTTTAGCAGGGGGTTGAACTAGATGACCTCATGAGGTCCCTTCCAACCCTATTGTTCTATGATTCTATGATTCTAAACGCCCTATGTGGACTTAATTAGCTAAGACGACCTCAGTGGCCTCCAAACCTGCCACCCAGAGTTCTTGCCACCAGGAAGGAAGAGCCTGCCCTGGGCAACCACAGGGCAGGACAAAGCCCTGCCCACCCTGCCTCGCAGAGCTGGCCAGGCCTGCCACAGCAGCCATGGCAGAGGGGAGCCAGTGCCGCAGGAGGGCCCCTACTGGAGCCACCAGGAGATCCTGGACCTCCTACAGATCTGGGGAGACGAGGCAGTGCACTCTCGGTTGCCGTGCAGTCACTGCAACTGGGAGGTATATGCCTCCATCTCCCAGGCCCTGGCAGAGAAGAGGCACACCTGTGACATCCAGCAGGTGCAGGTGAAAGTAAAGGACCTCCGCCAGGGCTACCAGAAGGCCTGGGAGGACATGCTCCAGGCAGGGGCAGCCCCCACCACCAGCTGCCAGTCCTACCGATAGCTGGATGCCTTCTTGGGGCAGGAGGGCAGCAGCCTGCCAGCCCATACCATCAACTCCACCGAGCCCCCCTCCCTCAATGATGACCAGGAGGAGGGCTTGGTGGAAGAGAACGTGATGTTGGAGGAGGCGGAGACCAGCACTCAGAAGCTGGGCACTCCACCAGCCCCGGACCCTGCCTCCAGCCCAGAGCTGATCCCTGCCCAGATGGCAGACGCAGCCACGGAGGAGAAGGAGCAGGTTCCCCCCACCGAAGGCGAGGGGACAGAGCACCAGACACCTGCTGCATCTGCTGGTGAGTGCTCACTCCCTCCCTCCCTGTGGGCAGGGCTGTGCATGCCTGTGGGACAGGGACTGCGGG
Organism: Pelusios castaneus; assembly: GCA_007922175.1. NCBI lineage: Eukaryota > Metazoa > Chordata > Testudines > Pelomedusidae > Pelusios > Pelusios castaneus. Next base: position 498,642 of record ML685911.1, on the reverse strand, counting down.
AGGGACATGGCCCAGGGACAGGCAGGGTCGGGGGGGGCACAGAGGAACTCCCACAGAGGCAGAGGGGTAGGGAGCCATGTGGAGGGGGGGAGCTGGAGCCGGCGGTGCGGTGCTGTGTCAGGAGATGGAGTGGGGGGCAGGGGCATTGCTACCAAAAAGATCCAGAGCTGTCCATTGTCTCCTTAATGTTAAGGAATCTGCCAGGTGATATGGTCCCAGGGAGTAAACTGATGAACCATTAAGGACACAATGGTTGTATTCTTTATGTCCTTAATAGCTCATCAGGATACTCCCTGGGACCATTCTACCTGGAAAATTCCTAAACATTAAGGAGACAATGGTTGTTCACACCCTCCCATGTAAGGCATTTGTCCAGAATGACACAAGTTAAAGTATGGATATAACATCAAATTCTTAACTTCTAATCGAAATAGAATTCCTAGACATAAACTATATAATCATTCCCAGCAAATTACTACCTTTCTATTGATACCAAACATGACATAGTTCCTATGGATTATAGCATTTATGAGATACCCATAGAAAATAATATCATAAGTGCTTCCCTAAATCCAGACAGTGTCACACCATGCCCACACGCCCTGCCCTTTGGGGGGCATGCCAGGCTCCCCTGTGCCCCCCTCAGCAGGGAGGGCATTGGTGTAGTCCTGGGGTAGCCCTAAGTCGACTTAGGGCTACCCCAGGGCTACACTGGCTTAATTTGACTTTAAAAAGTCTTTTTAAAGTCGAATTAAGCCTTAGGTCAAGTAGAAAGGTGGTTTAATAAAGTCAACTTAATTTTCATTAAGTCGACTTTATTTTGCTTAAGTCAACTAAAGCAAAGTGTAGTGTAGACGTAGGGCACATTAAGTCGACTTAAGCCAAGCTTAAGTCGACTTAATTTACCAGTGTAGATGCAGCCTTGGAACTGTGAAAGAGCTTTTTATAGGGCCCTCGTTGGTCTTACAGCGTCTTATACCAGGCTTGACTTTTGCTTAAGGTAATTGGTGTGATGATCTGCAGTTGCAAAATGCTTACAGGAGCCAGTCTTTGCATTTGAAACTTTTACTTTAAGCCTTCATAAATAATAAGCATTAGTCCACTGTGGCTTTTTCAACACAGGCCAAAACTGAAGCACATAAAATAACATGATTTCTAGCCTGTAAAAATAAGCTTCACTCATGATCTTCCAATAGAACTCTGAAATTTTAGGATTTTTTCCCCAGGCCCTGGCATTTGCTCCCCTGCCAGCCTGGGAAGTGGGAGAGAGGGGACTCCATTTGAAACCCATCTCCCCTAAGACTTGTGGAGGGTGAAGATCCCTAAGAGGATCAAAACTGAGGCTGGGGGAATCTGTACTATGGCTTCAGGGTGGGGAACAGCTGATGGAGGTTGGGGGACTGAACTGATCCCTGAATTAAAGAGGTTTGGTTGGGGACAGAACTGAGGGGATAGGATTAATTACTGGGCAGGAGGTGAGGGGGGCAGAGGTGGGGGAACAGGTCCTGCACCATGGGCCAAAATGACCTTCCATTACCTGTGGGAGAGAGGGCAACCCTAAATTGTTACATACTCACACTCTGGGATGGGCAGGGGGAACTCAAACGTGAGAGAGTAGTTTATTCCTCCAGTCACCCTCCACCCCCTGCTTAATTAACAAACAAAGAAGAAAACCACATGTCAAAGCACAGAATAAATTATAGGCGCACCATATGGTCTGCAGAATTCATAAATAGGGTCATCATTGGCATTCCTAGGTGGTGGATGATCCCTGGGCTACCCATCCCATAGCTGACCTCACTGTACAGGTTGGGGGGAGGTGACCACTCCCCACCTGCCACCCTTGAGAAGGTGGGGGCAATCCCCAACCTACAAGTCGCTGCTGCTCTGGCTGATCACCAAGTCACCGACCCATGGGGCTGGGGATGATCCCCAGACTGCTCCCCAGACCCAGCAGACTGACATGGGGACTGATCCCCTGCTCCCAACACCTCCAGTCCCCACTGCCTTCAGGTTTCCCGCTCCACACTCACACAGTACTTACTGGTGCTGTGTAGAAGAAGCTGGTCCTAAACAAAGCAGGATGGAGGGGGGGCAGTGGTTAAAGTATAATTTGACGGGCCCTGGAACCCTCCTAATCTCCAGGCCCCCCCTTCCCTTGTTGTCCGGGCCCCCTACATGCATGTTCGGGTCCCAGCGCAAGTAGACATACTCAACCACATGCCTCAGTTATCACTCCATAAACATATTTATAATTTTATATGGCATTTCTGTCTATAAAAATTGTCACAAATTAGCAAACACTGCATAGCAAAATAAGTATTGTGATCTTTATAGTCCTGATATGCACATTTCACTTTATTAAATGCAATGCCAAACTTGGAACGCAAAAATTTCATGTTACTTTCACCAAATTCTGGTGACAGCTCTATAGTGAAATGTGATGGGTCAAGTGCTTCAACAGATTGTCTGCTTAGACATTTCTCTGAGTTTGGCAACAATTTAGCATTCATAGAGTCCACTAAGGCCTGGTAAAACTGACATTTAGACATTTCAGTTTGCTTGCCAGCATTCACAGACATGTTTACACATCCACCTTTACAGCAACCGCAGCAATCGCCTCACAAGCTCTTGGTAGAACTCTGAATCTCACTCTCTGTGAGCTATAAACACCTGCACTTGTCGACTTATCAACATACTTGCTGTACATAATGTTATATTAGATTTTTGCAACTCCAAGGAGAGGTCTGCAAGTTCCTCCAGAGCATCAAGCATGAGACCCAAGTTTTTAAAAAAACTGGATTCTCCAGGTTTTTTGCCATGCCAGCAAACTTTGCTTTATCTTTCCCATCTAGTGAGAAATCAGTTGATTTTTTTCAAGCAGTGGCTATGGAGGGCTGCATATGACCACCAAACAACTCGTACAGTGTGGCAGCTAGAGGCAACCCAACATACACCAAGTACACATCCAATCCTATTAAGCTGGACTTCCAGACCACTCACACAGTTAGCCAACTCTCTCAAGATGTTCCGCTACTGACTGTACAGAGCATACAATGAATCCACAAATGATTTAAAGTTATTAACTTCACTCCAGCATTTGATAATATCATCCACGGCCAATTCCAACCAGTAATTAAAACAATGCCAACTTATCAAAAGTGGAAATTGTGTTTTTAGTTTTGCAGCAACACCAGCCTTACTGCCTAACATGACAGAGGCTCCATCTACACCTAAACCAATCCAATTATCTTTGAGAAATTCCTCCGTGAACCCATGTACTGTCAAACACTGCAGCAAACCTAATACTACGCCATCAGCATCATTGCTGCCTAGTTCAATCAGATCAAGAGAAAATGTAACAGGATCAATGTTTGCATCAAAAGTCATGTGCAAGTAAATTACAGGACAAGAAAGTTTACTTAAACTCATATTCTCACCAATTAAAAGAGAAATTTGATATTGCTGAGAAATGACACCAGAACACAAACTATGTTTCAGTTCCACAGATAAATGGTCTATTCTGTGAGCACAAACAAAATTGGTATGCAACACACAACCCATATCAACACCATTTAACTGCTATAAGGTAATAAGTAATAAGGTCTAGGACAGGAGTCTCAAACTCAAGCCGTGTTAGTCTATATCTGCCAAACAAACAAGGAGTCGTATGGCACTTAAAGACTAACAAATTTACAAGTTAACAACTACATTTGTTAGTCTTTAAAAGTGCCACAGGACTCTTTGGGGG
>ML685911.1:471039-494791 GCA_007922175.1 Pelusios castaneus | reverse complement strand
TTTCCCCCCCCCCCCCCCCAAGATAGCAGTATCATTAGAAAGACAAAGAATAAGCAAATGAACACACTTAAATTTTGCAATACTGTATAAGTCAGTAGTTCCCAACCTTTTTGGTTGAGGGACAAAAATATAGATTTCAAAACCATGAAGGGCCACCAGTTTATTTGATTAAAAATAAGTTAAACATTAATTAATTGAATTAAAATTATTGTAATTACGATTGATTGGGTTTAATTTTAATTAATTGAATTTGAATTCCTTTTAATTGAAATGTAATTTTAGAAAGGTTTTTTAAAAACCTTTTTTAAGGTTTTTAATTAAAATTAATTTTTAAAGGGGTTTTTTTTTTTTAAAGGAAAGAAAAAAAAAGGCAGGCGAAGAAAAGGAAAGAAAGAAGAGAAAGAAAGGGCTGCTTGCATCCCGAAGCTCGGAGGGGAGGCGAGCATCCATAGCCTGAGGCGAGCATCCATAGCCTGGCTCCCAGCTGCATGTTGGGACCGGGCAGGAGGCGGGCTGGATGGGCCCCCCCCCAGGGGAACCCACCCCACAGGCCCAGGCCCCTTTAGAAACCCCAAACCAGAGTCCTCTCTGGCCCAGGCACTCTCCGCGCCCCCCGATCCCCATTGCCCAGCAGCTCCCTGCCTCCGGCTCACCGGCTGCAAGTCCTCGACCCTCCCAGTCTCCACCGGCTCCCGTTCCCCGACCCCCCCAGGTCCCGGTCCCCAAGCCCCCCAAGGTGCCCATTGGTGGCCCAGCCCGCCCGTTCCCCGAGCCCCCGGTCGCCCCGCGGCTCCCTGGCCCCCCCATTCCCCGACCCCCCCAGTTTCCCATTGGCTCCCCGGCCCCTGATCCCCCAGTTTCCCATCGACTCCCTGGCTAGCCCGTCCCCCATCAGCTCCCCAGACCACCCAGCCTTCCCGGTCCCAGCTCCCCAGCACTCACCCGCCTGGCCCCCAGCTTACCTGGCCGCCAGAGATCTGTAGGGGCGTCCGGCGTTGGGCTGGCCAGGAGGCCACTCCCGCCCTGAACATGCTCTTTCGGAGCATGCTCAGGGTGGGAGATTTGAAAACTTCCCAGCCCGGCTGATGGCCGCTGCTCCCAGCTGAGCAGCAGCCTCCCTGCAGGGCAGAGCGGAACATGTGCTCCACCGGAGTTTTCTGGATTCCTGGGCCCCGGAACGCTGGCCCGCCCGGAACGGCGTTACGGGGCGTTCCAGCTTACTTTAATCCCTGGAGGGGAGTCAGCTGCAGTACTGCGTGGCTGAGCCGGTGCAGCAGGGGAGAGAGGATTTAAAGTTCCCTTTTCTCTCCCTGCTACGTGCCTGAGCTACACGTTGCAGCTGGCTCAGTTCCCAGCTTAGCTCCACCTCCCCTGCAAACAGACTGTCTGTGCATGTGCCTGCTGGGGAAAATAAATTCAGGGCTCAGGCTATTCTACCCGGGGCCGGCGCCCTGCCAGCCCAACAACAACGACGCCTCTGGTGGGGAGAGCGTAGGCGGGAATGCCAAGGGCAGACAGCATGCACTTGTGGCACGTGGCCTCAGGAGAGATCTCAGGGTAGGGCTGCCTGTAGCTCACCACTGTGGGCATCACACCCGACCTGGGCAGCAGAGCATGGTGGGGGATGGTCAGGGGACAGCAGCTGCTGTCAGGCTGCACACCACACCAGCTAATGGGAAGAACTCTGTTCTGTGCATCTCTCCAGCACCTCCTGGCCCTTGAGATGTGGCACTCCCGGGACCCTACCAGCCCCAATCAGGAAGAGGAGGAGGGCACATCGTTCTTGGGATGAGAACCTTGGGGACCTGGTGCGAGGAGTCCGAGGAACACCTGATGGCCTGGCGGGAGTGGGTGGATGCCCACCAGAGGGCCAGGCGGGGAATGGTCCGGCACCTGGTCAGCCTCGCTAAGTGCCAGACTGCCGCCTTCGAGCGCCAGACAGAATCCCTGTAGTGCCAGACCGTAGCCCTCGAGCAGCAGACGGCATGCCTACAGCAGCTGGTGGAGCTCCGGTACCCATGGCCTGCCGAGGGTGCCCCTGCCCAGGATCCCAGCAGCCCTTGTTGCCAGCAGCCCAGGACACGGGGTGGACACATCCAGGCCCAGGACCCACCTGCCCAGGGCCGTCCCTAGGGGGAGCAGGGCCCAGGGCCAATTGGCCTAGGCGGGGCCCCTGCCCCCCCATGCTGGTGGGGAATGTGGGGGGCCAGCCTGCTCTGCCCCCCAGGAACCCTGGTTGCCCCCGGGGAGCTGGCCCCAGAAGCCACAACGGCCTGCCAGGCGGTGGGGAACTGCAGCCACGGGCTGGGAAGCTGAGGCCGCCCACCGGGCAGTGGGGAGCTGAGGCTGCAATCCCGGCGCCAGGCAGCCATGGCCGTGGCCCCAAGCAGCAGGGAGCCAAGGCTGTGACCCTGACCTCGAGCAGCCGAGGCCGTGGCCCTGGCCCCAGGCGGCGGGAAACGGAGGCCGTGAGCCAGGCCCCAGGCAGCAGGGAGCCAACACCGGCTGAGGCTGCCGCAGCCAGGACCCCAGGCTGCTGCGGCCAGCGCCCCAGCCGGGTAACTGAGGCCGCTGCCGGGGCTGGAGCCAGCCCTGGCCACAGCCAGGGACCCTGCCCGGCAGCATGAGGCCATGGCGAGGGGTGTTGGGCAGGCTGCAGCAGGCCAGCCCAGAGGCCAGGACCCGTTCACCTGTCCCGCCCCTGGGCCTGCCTGCTCCGCCCTGGGGGTGGGGAGCAGGGCCAGCCCAGGGGCCAGGGGAAGTGCTCCTGGCCCTCCCTGCTGCTTCAGGTTGCTGCTGAAGGCAGTGAGGAGCAGGGGGAAGCGTGGCCATGGGAGTCCACAGTGCAGGCCCTGCACTGCCCCACTGGGAGCGGGACAGTGTGGGGCCTATGTAACTGTGGGGCCCGGGGCGATCACCCCTTTTCCCCACCACCACCAAAGGACAGCCCTGCACCTGCCCCAGGCTGCTAGCACCGGCCCGCCCACCCCAAGCCTCCTCCCCCCAAACCCTGCAGCTCCTTTGTCAGCCTCCTTTATAATGTCATAGTTGTTTCTCAGGCTGTGGCTGGCATTGCGTTCTGCATGGCTGAGGTTATGGCGTAAGGGATGTTGTTTGTCCATGACTTCAGCCTTTGCACAGTGGCGGAAACAATTGTCGTGGAATTTAAGGGTTGTTCAGTAAGTGGAGGCCACAACTTTAGCAAAGTAGTGAAGCTTTATTGTAGACACAGCTGTGGGCCCATGGGCATATTCCCAGGAGCCTCGAGCCTCGTGCAATTTAACCTTATATAGTTGAGTCACTTATTGCATCACGAATATGCATCCTAACACTACTACCAATCCTGTTCCGGGCTCCACTTTTTTGTTATATACCAATCCTGTTAGCTTTTTAGCATATCTTTGTTAAGTCACTCCCAGGACTCTGGTGCACGTGATTCCCTGCCTTAGCCCTAATGGCAGATTTCTTCCACACAATCTATAGTCTGTAGTTTCCACTGTTAGGAGGAGTCCATGTGGACTTCTTCTTCTTGGGAGGAAGGTATTTGAAGATTATTGTGCTGTTCATTGGTGTGTTGGTAATATTCCTTGAGTCTGAGGCAGCAAAAGTAATCCTCCAGGTCATCCTCTGCTGGAGTAAGTGTGTAGCACGAAAGATTAACAATGTTGTTGGGTAGGTTGAAGGTGTTGTCCCTTGTGGTACATAGGAATTTAGATAGTTTGGTGTCTTTTTGATTCTGTAGGAAAACAAAATGTGTGTTGAAGATGGATTTTCTCTTTTTTGTAAAATCCAGCAAGGTGGAAGAATGTGTTGTAGGTTGGTTTTGTATGAGAGATTCCAGTGTTGTGAATTCATTTTTAATTTTCTTCTGTTTGCTGTACTGGACGCTAATCAGGTGGTTTCATAATTTCTTTGAGCGTATTTGGCACAATCCTTCACTGTAGTTAGTGTAATCTGTCAATTATAATGTATTCTTTATCTTCAGTCTGTTAGATATAATGTCCTAGTGTTTGCATGCAGAAAGGAAGATGATGTCTGTTTCTATCTGTAGGACTTGTTTCATGAAGTTCATGGATTTTAACTTCAGACAGCTGTACTCAGTGCCTTGCATGTTGACAAGATCCAAAGGGGTAGATCTGTTAGTCTAGTTCAGCAAAACAAACAAGGAGTCTTGTGGCACTTTTGAAGATTAACAAGTTTATTTATCGCATGAGCTTTCATGGGAGAAAATCCCACTTCGTCAGATGCTTTGAAGATGGGGAATTTACAGAATAGGAAGCAAATAAATGCATGGAAGTGTAAGTCATAAGCTCAGGTCAGACTGTTACAGCAAATCAAAGCAATTGTTTAAATTCAAAGAGTGGGGAAAAGCATATAGAGGAAGGTGAGGTCAATCACCTGTTCTAATAAGAAAAAAATCCGAGATCCCTATTTAGCCTAGCAACAGTGTCAAATCTGCATATGAATTCCAAGTCTGCAGTTTCTGTTTGACGCTGCGATTTGTTATGGCTATTAAACAAATCAGCAATGGCGTCAGCAGGGAGATTGAAGTGGTCCCCTATTGGTTTTTGAAAATTGTTATGTATAAAGCAGAGGGACATCAGCAACTACAGCCCAAACAACAGAAACTTTAAAGCAGGCACATATCCCTGCAACGAACCATGTTGCCACCTTGCCCACATATCTTCACAAAAGACATCACAGGACCTAATCAAACCAGCTACTCAATCAAGGGCTCATTCACCTGCTCATCCACCAATGTGATTTATGCCCTCAAGTGCCGGCAAAGCCTCTCTGCCTTATACATTGGACAAACAGGACAGTCTCTGAGCAAAAAGGAAAATCTGAACACACAAAGCAGACTCAGGATGATCAAAGCGACACCCAGACAGAAGACGTGCCACTCCACCTCTTATCTATGACAGTGGGCTCACATGAATACTGGGTAACCCCACTCTTGGAAGGTAAACCTGTATGCAGATAAACACAGCACAGCTGTTTCACTGGTCTCAGACACTGTGTATAAGGGGAAGTTAAAACATCTTCCACTTTGGCCAACAAAAATTATTCTGAAGATGTACACTGGAGAAACTGTACCTACTATTGGGTGGAGCTCCATAGACAGACTGCTAAATTGCCACTGTTTGTGATGTAAGGCAACCAGAGGCGGCCTTAGGCAATCTGGGGCTCTAGGCAAAGGCCCATTGTGGAAGGCTCCACACTGGGGGTCCCAGCTTCTATGGTGGGTGACTACCGCTGGTGTCCACTGGAGGGTGCCCTATGGGGAAAGTCCCCCGGTGGGTCCAGTACCGCTGGTGTCCACCGGAGAGCGACCTATGGCGACTGGTACCCCTGTGGGTGCAGTAACGCTGGTGTCCACCGCAGGGTGCCCTATGGCGACCATCCCCCGGTGGGGGGCAACCACCAAAAGGGTGCCCCCAGTGGACACCATCGGTACTGCACCCGGGGGGGGGGAGCACCAGCACAAGCACGCCCCCTGGTGCACACCATCGGTACTGCACCCAGCGGAGGGGCACCAGCGCAAGGGCGCCCCCCCAGTGCACACCATCGGTACTGCACCCAGCGGGTAGCCACCAGCGCAAGGGCGCCTCCCCTGTGGACAGCATCGTCAGTGCACCCAGCGGGGGGCCACCAGAGAAAGGGTGCGCCCCGGTAGACACCATAGGTAGTGCACCCGGGGAGGGGGGTCACTGGCGCAAGAGCGCCCTCCGGTGCACATCATCGGTACTGCAATCAGTGAGTGCCCCCCCCCCAGCGCAAGGGCTCCCCCTGGTAGACACCTTTGGTACTGCACCCAGAGGGGGGCCATGAGCGCAAAGCCCCCCCCCAGTTGACAGCATCGGTACTGCATCCAGGGTGGGGCCACCAGCGCAACGGCGCTCCTCTGGTGGACACCATCGGTACTGCACCCAGCAGGGGGCCACCAGCGCAAGAGCGAATCCCGTGGAAACCATCGGTACTGCACCCAGCGGGGGACCACCAGCATAAGGGCACCCCCCCCCGGTGGACACCATCGGTACTGCACCCAGCCGGGGGGGGGCCATGAGCGAAAGGGCACCCCTCTGGTAGACACCATCGGTACGGCACCTATCAGAGGGCCACCAGCGCAAGGGCGCCCCCGGTAGACACCATACGTACTGCACCCAGAGTGGGGTCACCGGTGCAAGAGCGCACTCCGGTGCATATCATCTGTACTGCACTCAGCGGGTGGCCCCCCGAGCGCAAGGGCTCCCCCTGGTTGATACCTTCGGTTCTGCACCCAGAGAGAGGCCATGAGTGCAAAGCTGCCCACCCAGTGGCCACCATTGGTACTGCATCCAGCATGGGGCCACCAGTGCCATGGCGCCCCCCCGGTGGACAGCATCGGTACTGCACCAAGTGGCGGGCCACCAGCAGAAGGGGGCCCCCGGTGGACACCATCGGTACTGTGCCCAGCAGGGGGGGGCCACGAGCGATAGGGCGCCCCTCTGGTAGACACCATCAGAACTACAAATAGCGAAAGGGCGCTCCTGGTGAGCACCATCGGTACTACAACTAGCATGTGGTCACCACTGCAAGGGCATGCCCCAGTGCACACCAGCAGTACTGCACCCAGCAGGGGGCCACCAGCGCAAGGGTGCCCCCCGGTAGACTCCATAGGTACTGCATTGATCGGGGGGGCTACCAGCGCAAGGGCGCACCTGGTGGACACCATTGGTACTGCACCTAGCGGGGGGGGGGGCCACGAGCAAAAGAGCACCCTCCCAGTGTACACCATCGGTACTGCACCCTTGCGGAGGGCCACGAGCAAAAGGTCACCACCCCCCCCCCGTGGACACCACCGGTACTGCACCCAGCAAGGGACCACCAGCTAAATGGCGACCCCCGGTGGACACCAATGGTACCGCATGCAGCGGAGGGGCCAGGAGCGAGAGCGCCCCCAGTGGACACCATCGGTTCTGCACCCATGGGGGGGGGCTACCAGAGAATGGGGGCACCTGGTGGACATCATCGGTACTTCACCCATGGGGGGTCCATGAGCGAACGAGCTCCCCCCGTGGTCGCCATCGGTACTGCACCCATCGGGGGGGGCAGGGCCACAAGCGGAGGCCGTTAGGCGGGTGCTCATTGGTAGCAGAAAACAGTCCCAAAGTTCCTATTGCTCCAAATGGACACGGTTTTCAATCTTGGCACGTGCCATGAACATGATACCCTTACAGGCCCCGATTCAGGGAATTCCAGACTATCTCCTGACACTAAAAAAAATATGGACCTCTCCTTATCGTCTATTAAGGTACATCTGGTGGCCATTTCAGCATTTCATGCTCCAGAGCAGCAGAAAAGAGATATTACGTTCTCGCCAAAGGGTTCGAATACCTGTTTGGACATCCCACCCACTCCCAAACTCTCTAGTGGTGGATGCAGAGAACCAAAGAGAAGACAGGGGCAACCAAGCCCAACGCCCAAGAATAAGGACCACAGAAGACTGGATAACCTGGGAAAGAAGATTTATTCAACAGCAACACACTAAGCCACACCAATATGAACAGGAGGGCAGGTGCCATACGCTGGACGTCAGGAGGGCGCTCGCATTTTACTTTGACCGCACAAAGACCTTCCGGAAGTACACGCAGCTTATTATAGCCATCGCTGCCAGGATGAAGGGCCTCCCGGTCTCTGCTCAGGGCATTTTGGCATGGGCGAAGGAAGTTATACTACACCCAAGCTAAGGTAACCCCACGAGAGATGGTGCTGGTCCACTCTTCCTGCCTGGCAGATACCCTCGAAGGTTATGGGAAGAAGAAAAAACACAAACAAAAGAACCCTTTGCAACCATGGGAACCGAAGGGAAAAGCTAAAGAGAGGAAAATATGAGGTGCCCCATTCCTCCCCTCGCCAGCAGATTGACTCGAGCGCAATTACATGAAAAGCATGAGAAATAGAGCACGCTGAAGTGACCTTTTTTTTAACTCGAAAAGAACTTAACGGGATCAATGTGAATAAAAAGACGTTGCTCAGCTTTCGAAAGCAATACCTATCGAGTGAATCTGCCAGAGAGGACGGAGAGGTAGGCCACACTAAATGTTTATTCCATTCTATGTAGTCTCCGTCGGTCTAGGCATGGTTGGAAAGCTGGTTTTTATCAGGAGTGCAGAGCCGTTTCCCTCGAGTAGATCTGCCAGTAGTGGGCATAGGTCGCATTGGAGGGAAAATAAATGGCAAACCTGAAAAACCTCGTTACTTAAAAGGGTGCGTGTATGGAGAGTAACAAAAATTCTGTTAATATTCCCTCGAATAGAGCTTCCAGTAGTGGGCATAGGTCATGCTGCACTGATAGGTTTTTCCAGTCTAAAGATTGTCACTACGGCTGGATACGACGGCAAAAGACATTTCTCCATTTTTTCCTAGCAATTACCCTCGAATAAATGCACTTAAACAGAGGACTTGGACACATTTTGCCCTTAGTATACGTCTCCATTCCAGAGACTCTCCCTTGAGATAGACAATGTTGCAGGCGATGCTTACAGTGTTCTTCCCTCGAATGAGACTACATAGGCCATGGAGGCATTCTGCACAGAATAGTTTAGTTCACCTGTATTCTGCTTTGGATAGACAGGGTGGAAAAAGCCGTTTCCTGATGATTGCCATGCGATATACCTAGACTAAATCAGATCTATAAGGAACACAGATGCACTCTATAGTGAATAGTTTCATTGCGCTATAGTTTCCCTTGGGCTAAAGATGAGTTCCTTTCGCGTGCTGCTCAGGTCCATTCCCACTGTAGGTGCATGCGCTCCAGCATGCAGAGCCATCAGAAGTTTTCGCCTAACACCACTAGAGAGGGTCCCGGCCACTCTAGGAGGGCGCAGACCTCTTCGGCACCCTTCGTGGCCCACCGTACAGCTGTAGAGGGGAAACGTGGTCTTCTGTCCATAACTTCGCCTCCCATTACGCGATTGTCCAGCAGGTCAGGGACGACGCTGCCTTCGGGAGAGCGGTCCCACACACAGTAAAGCCTTAACTCCTCCCACCATCCAGTTACTGCTTGTGACTCTACTTCACGTAAGGTCTTTTCTAGCAAAGGAAAGCAATTTCGTGCAGCAGGACTCCTTGTCTGCTGCCTGGTAAGAGAAAAACAAACAAAAAAACCCCCTACCTCCTTTGCAACGATGGGAACCGAAGGGAAAAGCTAAAGACAGGAAATAATGAGGTGCCCCATTCCTCCTCTCGCCAGTAGATAGATTCGAGCGCAATTAAATGAAAACGTGAGAAATATGATTTATAATCACATCTATCCCAAGGGAGATTATGAGGAATTGGAACCATTATGCTTTCTGTCTCTCATAAGGGCGAGTCACGTGAAAAAATTTTTTTTTTTTGCTGCTAACTCCATGTCCTGGCCATCGCATTGGAGGGAAGTTAATTGGCAAACCTGAAAAACCTCGTTACTCAAAGGGTGCGTGTATGAGTGTAACGAAAATTCTGTTACTATTCGTCCATGTCCTTTCTCTAATTTGATTTTATCGAGGTCTTTCTCTTGAGGAATCTCGCTTGCACCAGCAACTAGTCAGTGACATTCCAGAGCGAGGGGGAGTAGGGGGGACCTTCAGTGCAGCATGCCCTATGTGCCTTCCTGGCACAGACTCTCGAGGGAAACTGCTTGGCTATCGTGAGGAAACCCAGTTTTAAAACCATGCCTAGCCCATTCTTTCCATTTCGGGATAATATGCCCTGGGAGAGACACAGCTGGATTCGACGTTTCTCAGTTGTCCCAAACAATTTCTCACGAGGAAATCGCCTCGGCAGACTACGTAGAGGAAAGTGTCGCTGAATAGTTCTCCACCTCCATATAGTGTCCCTTGGGATAGGCATGGTTTTCACGGTAGCCAAGCAGTTTCCGTCGAGAATGTCTCCTTGGAAATGGACATAGGGGATGCTGCACTCAAGTCCTTCTTTGCTCTAGAATGTCGCTGGATAGGTGCGGGTGCAAACGAGGTTTCTCAGCTTGCCTAAGCCTTTGACACGGTCAAATCTAATGAGACAGAGGACACGGACGCATAGGTACAGAATTTGTGTTACTCTCCATAGAAGCTCCCATTGAATACACAGGGTTGAAGCGAGGCTTTTCACGTAAATTTAAATTGCCATTTAATATCCCTCCACTGAGTCTGCGCTGCATAGGCCCTGGTGGAATGCCGCACAGACTGTCCCTGCTGAATGAGGTGTTTAAAAACGGTTTCCTCACGCTTTCCGTGCAACGTTTCTCGATTAAATCTGCCAGCGAGAGAACATAGATGAATGCTGCACTTAATATTTTATCTGTCTTGGGATAGACATGATTGCAAATCAGATTTCTAAAACCTTTCAAGCAATTGCGAGAGCGTGAATCTGCTTCACGCGGCGCACCTAATATTGCCCTCTCTTTAGCTTTTGCCTTCGCCTCCCACTGTTTCAAGCGAGGTTTTTTTTTTTTTTCATACTTTCCGAGCCATTACGCTCGAGGCGCTCTACCAGGCAAGAGACATAATAATGCGGAACTACATTTTTTTTCTCTCCGAACAGTCCCCACGTCATGGACGCGGTTGTGAAGGCAGGCTCTCAGTGTACCAAAAAACTAGCATCCAGTGAAACTCAGGACAGCGGATAGCGACGCATAAGGCACTGAATTTCTTTACATTCGCGAGAATGTCCTTTCTCTAGGTACATGGTTGAAAACGAAGTTTTTCACGTTTCCGAAGCAATTTCCCTCGACTGAACGTGCCAGTCAGAGGACATAGAGCACGCTGAAGAGACCTTTTTTTACTCGAAAAGAATTTAACGGGATCAATAGGACTAAAACGACGTTGCTCAGGTTTCGAAAGCAATAGCTATCGAGTGAATCTGCCGGAGAGATAGGCACAGTAAATGTTTCGTCCATTCTATATGGTCTCCGATGGGTTAGGCATGGTTGGAAAGCTTGTTTTTATCAGGATTGCTGAGCCGTTTCCCTCGAATAGAGCTTCCAGTAGTGGGCATACGTCATGCTGCACTGATAGGTTTTTTTCCAGTCTAAAGATTGTCACTACAGCTGGAAACGACGGCAAAAGACATTTCTCCATTTCTTCCTAGCCATTACCCTCGAATAAATGTACTTAAACAGAGGACTTGGACACATTTTGCCCTTAGTATACGTCTCCATTCCGGAGACTCTCCCTTGAGATACACAATGTTGCTGACGATGCTTACAGTGCTCTTCCCTCGAATGAGACTACCCTACATAGGCCATGGAGGCATTCTGCACAGAATAGTTTAGTTCACCTGTATTCTGCTTCGGATAGACAGGGTGGAAAAAGCCATTTCCTGACGATTGCCATGCGATATACCTAGACTAAATCAGAGCTATAAGGAACACAGATGCATTCTATAGTGAATAGTTTCATTGCGCTATAGTTTCCCTTGGGCTAAAGATGAGTTCCTTTCGCGTGCTGCTCAGGTCCATTCCCACTGTAGGTGCATGCGCTCCAGCATGCAGAGCCATCAGAAGTTTTCGCCTAACACCACTAGAGAGGGTCCCGGCCACTCTAGGAGGGCGCAGACCTCTTCGGCACCCTTCGTGGCCCACCGTACAGCTGTAGAGGGGAAACGTGGTCTTCTGTCCATAACTTCGCCTCCCATTACGCGATTGTCCAGCAGGTCAGGGACGACGCTGCCTTCGGGAGAGCGGTCCCACACACAGTAAAGCCTTAACTCCTCCCACCATCCAGTTACTGCTTGTGCCTCTACTTCACGTAAGGTCTTTTCTAGCAAAGGAAAGGAATTTCGTGCAGCAGGACTCCTTGTCTGCTGCCTGGTAAGAAAAAAACAAGCAAAAAAACCCCCACCTCCTTTGCAACGATGGGAACCAAAGGGAAAAGCTAAAGACAGGAAATAATGAGGTGCCCGATTCCTCCTCTCGCCAGCAGATAGATTCGAGCGCAATTAAATAAAAAGCGTGAGAAATATGATTTATAATCATGTCTCTCCCAAGTCTCTCTAAAGGGCGAGTCAAGTGAAATAAATTTTTTTTTTGCTGCATAACTCCATGTCCTGGCCATCGCATTGGAGGAATGTTAATTGGCAAACCTGAAAAACCTCGTTACTTAAAGGGTGCGTGTATGAGAGTAACAAAAATTCTGTTACTATTCGTCCATGTCCTTTCTCTAATTTGATTTTATCGCGGTCTTTCTCTTGAGGAATCTCGCTTGCACCCGCAGCTAGTCAGTAACATTCCAGAGCGAGGGGGAGTAGGGGGGACCTTCAGTGCAGCATACCCTATGTGCCTTCCTGGCACAGACTTTCTAGGGAAACTGCTTGGCTATCGTGAGGAAACCCAGTTTTAAAACCATGCCTAGCCCATTCTTTCCATTTCGGGATAATATGCCCTGGGAGAGACACGGCTGGATTCGACGTTTCTCAGTTGTCCCAAACAATTTCTCACGAGGAAATCGCCTTGGCAGACTACGTAGAGGAAAGTGTCGCTGAATAGTTCTCCACCTCCATATAGTGTCCCTTGGGATAGGCAGGGTTTTCACGGTAGCCAAGCAGTTTCCCTCGAGAATGTCTCCTTGGAAATGGACATAGGGGATGCTGCACTCAAGTCCTTCTTTGCTCTAGAATGTCGCTGGATAGGTAAGAACATAAGAACATAAGAAAGGCCGTACTGGGTCAGACCAGAGGTCCATCTAGCCCAGTATCTGTCTACCGACAGTGGCCAGTGCCCAGGTGCCCCAGAGGGAGTGAACCTAACAGGCAATGATCAAGTGATCACTCTCCTGCCATCCGTCTCCATCCTCTGATAAACAGAGGTTAGGGACACCATTCTTAACCCCTTTCTGGCTAATAGCCATTTATGGACTTAGCCACCATGAACTTATCCAGTTCCTTTTAAATATTGTTATAGTCCCAGCCTTCACAACCTCCTCAGGTAAGGAGTTCCACAAGTTGACTGTGCGTTGTGTGAAGAAGAACTTCCTTTTATTTGTTTTGAACCTGCTACTTATCAGTTTCATTTGGTGACCCCTGGTTCTTGTATTATGGGAGTATTTAAACAACTTTTCCTTGTCCACTTTTTCCACATCAGTCATAATTTTATATACTTCTATCATGTCCCCCCTCAGTCTCCTCTTTTCCAAGCTGAAGAGGCCCAGCCTTTTCAATCGTTCCTCATACGAGGCACTCTCCAAACCCCTAATCATTTTAGTTGCCCTTTTCTGAACCTTTTCTCGTGCTAGAATATCTTTTCTGAGATGAGGAGACCACATCTGTACACAGTATTCGAGATGTGGGCGTACCATGGATTTATATAAGGGCAATAATACATTTGCAGTCTTATTTTCTATCCCCTTTTTAATGATCCCTAACATCCTGTTTGCTTTTTTGACCGCCTCCGCACACTGTACGGACATCTTCAGAGAACTATCCACAATGACTCCAAGATCTTTTTCTTGACTCGTTGTAGCCAAATTAGCCCCCATCATATTATAGGTATAGTTGGGGTTATTTTTTCCAATGTGCATTACTTTACACTTATCCACATTAAATTTCATTTGCCATTTGGATGCCCAATCACTTAGTTTTGTGAGATCTTTTTGAAGTTCTTCACAATCTGCTTTGGTCTTGACTATCTTGAGTAGTTTAGTATCGTCTGCAAACTTAGCTACCTCACTATTTACCCCTTTCTCCAGATCATTTATGAATAAATTGAATAGGACTGGTCCTAGGACCGACCCTTGGGGAACACCACTAGCTACCCTTTTCCAATCTGAGAATTTACCATTTACTCCTACCCTTTGTTCCCTGTCTTTTAACCAGTTCTCAATCCATGAAAGGACCTTCCCTTTTATCCCATGACAACTTAACTTACATAACAGCCTTTGGTGAGGGACCTTGTCAAATGCTTTCTGGAAATCTAAGTACACAATGTCCACTGGATCCCCCCTGTCCACATGTTTGTTAACCCCTTCAAAGAACTCTAATAGATTAGTAAGACACGATTTCCCCTTACAGAAACCATGTTGGCTATTGCTCAACAGTTAATGTTTTTCTATGTGACTGACAATTTTATTCTTAACTATTGTTTCAACTAATTTGCCCGGTTGTTTCAACCGGGTTTGCGGGTGCAAACGAGGTTTCTCAGCTTGCCTAAGCCTTTGCGAGGTTTTTCACGTAAATTTAAATTGCCATTTAATATCCCTCCACTGAGTCTGCGCTGCATAGGCCCTGGTGGAATGCCGCACAGACTGTCCCTGCTGAATGAGGTGTTTAAAAACGGTTTCCTCACGCTTTCCGTGCAACGTTTCTCGATTAAATCTGCCAGCGAGAGAACATAGATGAATGCTGCACTTAATATTTTTATCTTAGATATGATTGCAAATCAGATTTCTAAAACCTTTCAAGCAATTGCGAGAGCGTGAATCTGCTCCGCGCGGCACACCTAATATTGCCCTCTCTTTAGCTTTTGCCTTCGCCTCCCACCGTTTCAAGCGAGGTTTTTTTTTTTTCATACTTTCCGAGCCATTTTGCTCGAGGCGCTCTACCAGGCAGGAGACATATAATAATGCGGCACTACATTTTTTTTTCTCTCCGAACAGTCCCCAGGGCATGGACGCGGTTGTGAAGGCGGGCTCTCAGTGTACCAAGAAACTAGCCTCCAGTGAAACTCAGGACAGCGGATAGCAAGGCATACGGCACTGAGTTTTTTTACATTCGGGGAATGTTCTTTCGATAGGTACATGGTAGCGAATGATATTTTTCACGTTCCATGTGCAATTTCCCTCGACTGAGCGTGCCATTCAGAGGACATAGAGCAGGCTGAAGTTACCTTTTTTTACTCGAAAAGATTTTAACGGGAGTAATAGGAATAAAAAGGACGTTGTTCAGGTTTCGAAAGCTATGCCTACAGTGGGAATGGACACGAGCAGCAGTCGAGGAAGATCTTATGTCTAGAAATCTTTTTGTAAAATATTAAATAGATCACTCGCTAAAATATCGCAAGCATGGTTACAGTTACTGTAGTATTTTAGGCAATTTTTCTTACTGCGTGAAAACCAGTAAGAGTTGCATCAATATCAGTGAAGGTCAAAACATACATTTTTGCAAAGGGACAGTGAAATTGGACATGTTGTACTTAATCTTAACAGGCACCATAATCACATCATGCAAAACTGTCATATTGTTTCCCAGATGGATAGTGCTATCAGAAGGGATAGAGCATGGGGCAGTGGAAATTTTATATAATCGTATATCTGAACATCCTAGAAGTTTAACTGTGTTTAAACAATAGTCTTTACAATAATGTCCCACCATTCCACCCTGTCAAAGGGAAAATCTGTCCATCCTGTTCCTAGGATTACTTTTCTTAAGCCTGAGTTAGGTATTGGTTTTTGAACTGTTGCCGCTCGCCGTTCCTCCATCCTTGGCACGTATTGGCCAGTTTTAAGACAGGTAGCTTGTGTAATATTGGCTACAGGTGGGTCCCAGGAGCATGTTGTAGTGGTATTGTGGCCAAGAAGTAGAATCATTAGGAGGAACATTATCTTTTTCCTGAAATGACAGAAACAATTGACAATACACATATTAAACAGGCTTACTTATACATTTTTAACTCTGGTTTTCTGTGGACCTGAATATTTATATGAAACATGCCAGGATTGTAAATTTTTATCATAACTTGGCCAGGAGGGAGGATTTTTAAGGCCTCTTTAAGGCTACTCGAAATTGCTTTTAGAATCTCCTGTATCTGTTCTTAACTAAAGCAAATTTGTAGCTCTATTTTAATATAGATTGTAACTAATCTCCATTGTATCTGAAACTCAATTTAGATGAAACGTTGTAATATCATTTTAGCTGTGTGAAAGAAATATGTGAATGAAGGGCGGGGGGGTAGGGGCGGTAATGAGATTATTCTCAGATGCCAGCGTATCCTGATGAAATACAAGTATTCAATTTCATGGCTAAAGAATTCAGACAAAGCCCTAAAATACAACACGAAGGGGGCATACCAAGAAGACCAAACTACAATCAAGACAAGATGAAAGTCATTCCTGTGTTTGTCTGGCAATCACCAGTTACGCAGAGCCCCTTGAGGCAGCATGATCCAGCAGAACTCATACGCTGCGTCTACATTTGTAAATTAAGTCGACTTAAGCTTGCTTAAATTGAGTTAATTTACCCGGCACCTACATTACAGTTTCCTTAAGTCGACTTAATGAAAGTAAAGTCGACTTTCTTAAACCAAAATTTAATTCAACTTAGGGCTTTAAGCCGACTTAGGGCTACACCAATGCCCTCCCTGCCTCACCAATGCCCTCTCCTATGCCCTGCTACGATCCCTTTCCCCCATTGTACCTATGTACAATGGGGCAAAGACTGAGCCCCCGGCACTGGCAGGGGGTGCCCCACTGCCCCCGTGGACCTACCCTAGGTCACCTTAGCCCTTAGAAGTCGACCTAGGCATCCAGTGTGGATGCTATAGGTCGACTTTCTAAGTTCCCCCAAAAGTCGAGTTTAAATTTAAGTGTAGGCTCACTAAGTCGACTTAGTTTAAGTCTGCCTAAATGTCTCAAGTGTAGCTATAGCCATAGAATCCAGTGGTTAAAGTAAGGGGGGGTGCACCCAAATGCTATTCCGGGCCCACAATTTTTAGGGGCCAGGGAAGGGGTTGCGGGGGAGGGGAACCGGGAAAGGTAACAAAATAAACACCATAAGACATACACCACAATTTTGTTGGAACAGTATTGTTTTTTTAGCTGTTTTGCTGGCACCATTTTTTTCTGAAGTTCTGAGAGAAACAAACATATTTTTCTGCACTGCCCTGGGGGGGTGAGGGTTGTTAGATTATTAGTTAAAATAGCCCCTTAAAAAAAGAAAAAGACACCCCCCCCCCTCATTTTCCTGGTTCTAGCTGCTTTTCCCATAGCCACCTTTTGGTTTTTAAAAGATGTTGCACTTTCTAAACTACCCAAAGGGTTAAATATCAGTAAAGCCCATCCATTTGAAATATACACTACAAGTTTCTACAAAACAAGAGTGTTCGGTTAGGTTTTTGAAACCTTACAGATTTACACAATATATATTTTCACACACTGTTAGATGTTATATAGACAAATCGGTTGTCCCAAGGCAGATTGGGTCGAACATTACCCTTTATTGCTGTCGCGTAGGAAAGATAACATACACACCTTTGCTACTTTCAAGGATAACTAAGTATAAAACTTGCCCAAAAAGTGATCCCGTTGCCATAGTGACCTGTGGCTCAAACCTAGCATTAACTCTTGATTCTCCTACATTCCTACACGCACAAATTGCCTTTTTCTCTTGCACTGCTTTAATTATTTTTACACAACTACAAAAAGTTATTTTCTTTTACATATTGGCGGCAGTTAACTTTTAAGGGAAACAAACCACTCTTTTCTTTTCAGTGATTTTTAACCAACTCATGCACATTTAAGTAAACCAACAATTCTCCTCCTACTAAATTTTCCACAACCTTCAACTTTTAATTTGTACCAAAGCAACATTTTACCCTTCTCTGTCCTTTAAAAATCGCTTACTCTTGCATTCAATTAACCATATCTTATGTTTAGCTCAGGGGCTTGCAACCTCCATAAGGGCCCCTCCTCCCTGACCCTCAGCTGGTGCCGCTCTTTACTGAAAAAGAGCAGTGGCCGCCTGAAAATTTGGTGGCGGCAACAGCTGGAGAGGAGATGCTCTGGGTGGTGTCTTTCTACAGCATGCCTGGCACAGGGACATGGCAGGGGGCCTCCCCGGTGCCCCAGCCACCCCCAAAAGAAGCCATCTGCAGTGGCTTTCAGTGGTAGGAGCAGCAATTTCTGTGGTGAGGCAGAGCGTGCCACGCTGAATGGGCTCCTGTGCCGTTATCGGCATATGTGCCGGGGGTTGCCTACCCCTGGTTTAGCTTATTATCCTTTGCTGCCATAACTTTTAACTGACAACATGCTTTGTGATGGAAAAACCTTCTGGTTCCGACACGTAACTGTTTCTCTTAGCCACTGTTTTCACTGAGCTAATTTTCATGCATTCTTAAGCTGGCATTATGCTTGTAAAATCCGAGTCATCAAGCACAATTTCTGCAACACAGCTTCCTAAAGCTATGCACACTACCGACTTTATTTAATAAAGTTGTTGCGGGACACGCAAGCGTTATAACTTTAACGTTTTCCACATCCACACAGCACTACTTGTAATGTAAAGGAGTGGTCACATGCGCCTTTGAATTTTCGATACAAGGAGCAGTGCAATTTCACTGACAGCTCCGGTGGCCCAGAGGCTGTCAAAAGACTAAGTATTGTAGAAAAACGAGAGTCCTGTGGCACTTTTAAAGATAAACAAACAGGTCATTCCAGAGGCTCATCAGATCGAATGTTACCCTCGACGTCTGGAGTGAGGCAGCCAGGAGGAAGGGGCATTACAACTCTTTTATCCAAAACAGTATGGAGATGTATACATGATTGACAACGTTCCATGGACCCTTATATAGTTACATCAAAACGTATATAATGAATATTGATGATTATATAAAATGCATCTAATTATATAATTATAAACCTGTTTACTATTTACAGGTTTAGTCAATGCTGCGCAGGTGTTTAATTTTACAACTTGCTACTGTTGTTACAGAAATGCCTATAATATTACTGACCAAGCATTTAGCAAGGGAGGAGAAGGGTGAGAAAGTTGAGAGATATGCTCTTTTCAAGATTCTTATGTGGGACAGACAAGATAGTTTCTGTTCGTCACATTGCTTCCTGAACCATGGAAAAGGGAGTGGGAAAGAGAAGATAATATATCTGCCACTAAATTCTAATTGCAAGACGCAGAGCCTGACCCTACTACCATAACAACCGTGACCCCTGAGAGAGAGAGGCCCAGGCACTCAAGCTGTGTCCCAATGTCCTGCTTAAATACTCTCCTACACAGTGGAAATCCTTCCTTTCCTTTTAGCGATCATCCATATTCAAATGATTTTAAATTGGGATTATTCACAAACCATTCCTTTGCGAAAAAGTCCTATTTTTCCTTCAGAATCAGGGCTGGAGTAAGGGGCCCCAGGCAGCCCACCACTGTGGACTTCCCCCTCGCGCCACAGTCCCCATGCTCCTATACCTCCCCTTGCCCTGCTATGCTCCCCTTATTGCCTCCGTCATTCCCTGATCTCCGTTTGGATGTGTCGTTCAACTCCCTCGCTCCAGCTTAGGCAAACTTTGATGTTTTCAAAGTCAATGAATTTGACCTGTAGATTTTCAGAGTCCACTTTACAAGAAAAGTGTGAAGAGGATGTGTTCTTTTCAAGTGTTACAAAAGAACTCCGTCTTCATGATGGTGTTAGGCAGCAAATGTCGAGCCAGCTTAACATTGCTACTGCTCTTCTGTTTAAAAAGTTCCACCAAGGCCAGATGACCCCCTTCTTTCTCCTCCCTTTCCTGTCTCTGTAACATTACAGATGGCAGTTTAAACCAGCATAGGTGTCCTTGGCTTTGTCCTTACTTGCTATCTCTGAGGTTTTGCAGTTTGTCCCTTTCCTTGTACTCTGAACAAAATTATTTTTCTCTAATTTACAGAACTTTAAGAAACCAAATTATGTGCCCTTGATTACAAACTTATTTTGCTAATTTTTGTAAGCATCCGCCCTTCCCCCATTCCTCCTCTTTCCCATAAGCTTTCTTTCCCTCTCTCTACCCCCCCCCCCACAAGTCCCCGCTTCTCTACAAGCCACCTTCCCCTCTACAGCTTCCTTTCCCCCCTCCCCTAACTATCTTATATGGTTCAGCTTTGCTGTATATGCCATCTTTGAAGAAACTTAGTTAATTTCTTCCCAAACACATATCAAATAAAACTCTGTTTAGCCTTATCCTTTAGATATCCTTTGATTTTGTTCTGCTTTACAATGGAAACCATCTCCTGCTTGTGTATTTTACAAAAACTTTCATTCAGATGTCTTTCCTCACTCATTTCCCATTTCTTTAGTCTTGGCTCAACACAGCATTAATATTGCATATTATTGGGCATTTCCAGGCACAAAGAAACTTTAATTTTAAAAACTAACAAATTTATTTTTTCACATGTGCTTTTGTGGGCGAAGTCTCACTTCATCACATGTCAGAGTAGAGAAAACTTACACTGGAAAAAAAACTTATCTGCCATGCTCCCCTGCCACTTCACTGGTCACCAGTGCATTACATCAACCCCCCCCCCCCCCCGCCATCCCTCGCCCACTCCCCAGCATACCGAGGCTATCTGGCAACAAGAGGCCAAGCCACATTTGACCCCCCCCAACTTTGTGCCCCCACACCCTGCGCAGCCCCCCTCCCCCCCCCAGCAGGAGAAGGTCCCAGCAGCCAGGGGGATGGGGAGGCCTGGTGGCCCAGAACGCTGCTGAATGGGCCCTCTCCAGGGACCTAGAGGTGATCTCCAGTGCCTCGCACACCAGCAAGCCGCTCCCCCAGAGAGAAGTGGTCACATGCCAGCTGGGGAGACAGAGTGGCCAGCCAGGCACGAGGTGGGCCAGAATGCTGCTCTGCAGCAGAGGGCGGGCGCCCTCTGGCCCCGGACCCAGGGGTTAAAGTAAGGGGGAACGCACCGGAACACAGTTCCGGGGCCCATAAATTTGAGGGGTCAGAGTTCCAGGGCCCCTAAAAAGAGAAAAATCCAGCGGAATACATGTTCCGCCATGCCCTGGCTGCTGGCAGGTCCTACACCCCACCGGTGTTAATCACAGTACTTATTGTGTTATGCAGTGTTTGCTAGTTTGTGACAATAATTGCTATAGACATAAACGCCGTATAAAATTATACATATTTTTATGGAGCGATAACCGATGCATGTGGTACTGAGAAGTGGTTGCAAATGCCTACCTGGGCTGGGGCCCGCACATGCATGAAGGGGGCCCAGACAGCACGGGAAGGGGGGGCTGGAGATTAGGAGGGTTGCGGGGCCCATCAAATTATATTTTAACCACTGCCTGGACCCTCCCGCCCACAATGGCTGACCGGCCCCCTCCAGTGCTGGGGGCCATGGCTGCCCTGCCTACAAGTCTGGCCAAGGGTGAAGGCGCCAACTGGGACCCGTCTAATCTGTCTGATCTAGCCCTGGTTTGGGGCCGGTCTAGTGCCCCCCTGCAGCCTAGTGCCCAGTGGCCTGACCCCCCCCCTCACTGTCCCCCCCATCAGTATGCCACTGCTTCCCATCCCTCATTTTTCCCCCTACTGCCACTCAGATAGGGGTGGCAGTGCTACATCAAAGTCCATGGAGGTGGGGCTCCATTTAAAACGTTTGAGAATAACAGTGAGTAGCTGCAGTTATGAAAGATGACTACAGCACCTTGGAGTGTGTCCAACTGAAAACATTGCCCTGGAATCCGTGCCAGAGGATGCAGTCCTTGACACTTCCTGAGAAAAATAAAGGTAAGCGCTTTTCAAGCTTTCACAAAAGGTGGCTAATGAGCAATTGAAAACTTGTTGTACACAGTTATGATATTGATGCTAATCTAAAGGTTGCTGTAGGGTGGATGGGTATTGTTTAAGAATTGCATTGAAGTACGAAATGTAGGTTTCTGCTTTTAGAGTTTGTAAGCTGATGTTTATTTTTGACTGTTTAAATTCACTCCAAGTATAGTAAATTGTTTCATTAGTGTCATATATGTAAAGTGGCTTCCAGGGTGGAATACTGCCTTCAGACCACACCCCCATAAGGGCTACCTAGCTCACACAGGCACTGGGGACCATGCCCGAGGGGGATGGGTTTAGGGGCCTGTGCCCCAAATCTTTTTTCTATGTAGCAAAACCCGCTGGGCAAAGGGGGCAAATTGGAAAGTGTGGATGGGAAGGATAAGAGCAGGGGGCAGAATTTAAGTGGCCTAGGTGGTCAAAAAACTGGAGGCAGGGCTAGGATAGGGGGCTGAGGGCAGCGGCCCACAGGGCCTGTACCCAGAATATACTGCCCTGTGCCCCAAGCCACAGGCTGTGTTAACCTGTGTCCTGAATCTGCTCTGCTCAGCTCTGCCCACATGTCTGTGAGCTGGGGCAGGGTGTTTTTATTTTGCTTAGTAAATGAACAACGAGATCTTATTCTGGGGGATAAGGCACTATGCCACATTTATTGTTAATACTAGGATTCAAAAAGCATTCTAAAGTATATGCATTGCATTTATTCTCACACACACAGAGAGAGAGAGAGAGAGAGAGAGAGAGAGTTCTGCAGGAGAGAGATAGTTACCAGTCTCATTGTCAAACCCCTGGCCAGGTGGATGAGCTCAAGGATCGTCATGACAAGACAATTGGTCATGACAAGATGCTCCTTGGAGCTGCAGAACGAACCCAAAGTTTCTCATTTTCTTCACCCTTTTTATAGGGTCCAAAGTACTTGCAAGTCTCTGAAAATTGCTATGTAATTTCCATGTTTGATATGATGATCACAGATGTAACAAACATGTTTTTACTGTTCTGTTCCTGTTACAAACTTTATCATGCCGTGTCCTCCGGGACAGGGGTTGTTGCCTCCCCTGCTCTTTGCTGTTAATTTTTCTTACATTCTTCAGCCATCTGGATCCTCATGGTTTAGGAACCCGTACATCTTTATTCCTTGCATCCTCTTATTACCTTTTAACCCCTACCTTCGGCTTTTAAAAACAAAAGTTAGCAAGACAGTTTGTTACTGACCAGCTTTACAGCTCAAAAATTACAGGATTTTACATTGCAATGATAGTTAGCCTAACTGTTTTTTGTAATCTTTTTTCTGTTACAGAAAATCTGAGATTTTACATTTACAATGCTATTTAATTTAAACAAACCTACATTATGCTTACATTTTTAAATCTCCCGCCCTGCCCAGATACATGGCCCAGGGTGAGAAATGTAAAACACCCCCTGGCCAGGGAACACTGCTGGCAAAGATCCACAAACTAAGGGCAAGTTAACTAGGGGGGACCCAGCCAGGACGAAGCCAGCGGGGGAGAGGGGGAAGGAGACCTGGCTCTGGAGGTTTGGCACAACAGGGCCTGAGTAGCGCCAGGCCGGGGACTGCAGGGTGTAGTCCCAGAGTGATGGGGATTCCCAGGGGGTGCCCAGAGCAGGGCCAGGGCTCTGGGGGTGGGGACCTGAGCAGTGCTGGGCTGGGTGTGGGACACCAGAAAGCCCAGATCACCACAGGGTGGTGGTTGGGGGGGGGGGCAGAACCATGTGGGGCAGGGGTGACCAGGGGGAGTGGGAGGGAAGGCTTGGAGCAGTGCCAGGTGGGGAGGTTCAGGGAGGGTATCAGAGCAGGACCAGGTCTAGGGTGTTTGGGTCCTGGGAGGGGTGCCAGAGCAGTATCAGGGAGGGGCCCTGAGTGGGACCCAGAGCAGTGCCAGCAGGGCAGGGGGTGTGGAATCTGGGGAGCCCTTAGAAGTGGTGGCAGGGCATGGGTTGATTGCCCTCAGGAGCCAACAGCAGTGCCAGCAGGGCAATAGGACCTGGGAACCTACAGCAGTACTGGGCATGGGGGAGCCGGGAGCAGTGCCAGCTGGGAATTGAATGCAGGGGAGCCCCAGGGCCTGTGCCTGAAACCTTGGGAGCCTGTGCCCTGAATCTTTTTTTTCTGGCAAGCAATGCCCCTGGCTGAGGGTCAAAACGAGGGCGGTGGAATGGGGAAGAGCTGGGCTTAGCTGGTGAGAGGGCAGAACCCTGGCACGTGGGAGAGGCAGAGGGGGTGAGAGAGACCCTAATGCACCATGCCCTGT
>ML685911.1:441679-471029 GCA_007922175.1 Pelusios castaneus | reverse complement strand
ATAGGAAGGCAGCACCGGCAGCAGCAAACCTTATTTACTGAGCATGCGCGTTTGGTGCCAGCTGCGCATGCTCATTACTCAGTCCACAAGCCAGCTCACCCCTGCCTTGTCCAACGCTCTAGATCCGGCACAGCGGCCGCACAGTATGTTGTTGCAGCGGGAGACGGTAAGGAGCGAGGCCGGACACAGAGTTGGAGAGCCGCCCTGAGGTGGGATGGGAGGTGTGGGGCGGAGCAGGGCCAGGCCAGGCCAGGCCAGGCCAGGCCAGGCCAGGCGGGGTGGAAGGGACAATCAGCCGGGGGGGAGCGGGAGGCTTGGTGAGCTAGTTTCATGCAGCCAGGGGTCGCCAGACCGGGCTGGGCCGGGAGCAGCAGGCTGTTGGTCCTCCCCCAGTGGTGTTGCCTCCCGATGGTTTGCTCCGCTCCCTCCGCTGATACTCTCGAAGAGGCTGTCAGCAGGCGGCGGGTATGTTGGGAGAGGCAGCGACAACCCCAAAAGGCAACGTCACTGTCGGGGGGTCGATACGGCTGCAGCCCTGCTTCCCAGAGTCCCAATTGGTGCTGGGCGTTTCGCGTCTCTCCGGCCGCTCCTGCCGCAACTCAGTGCTACTGGGTTTGGCTTCCCCGACCCCCTCTCAATC
Source organism: Pelusios castaneus (assembly GCA_007922175.1). NCBI lineage: Eukaryota > Metazoa > Chordata > Testudines > Pelomedusidae > Pelusios > Pelusios castaneus. The sequence continues at coordinate 470,389 of ML685911.1, read as the reverse complement.
GCGTCACCTTGCGGCGGGGCCTGTAGCTGCTGGGAGCCTGGAGAGTGAGTGGGTGGGTCTTGGTGGGCCGCACTGTCCACGTGGAGAACTCCTCCACGCCCCATACTGCTCTGGCCCCCACTTTCCAGAAAGGATGTGACAGGAGTTCATCAGTTAGTCAGGGAGCCACACTTAGGGTCCATGGGAGCCTCCACTGGCTCTTGGGCCTTGCAGTTGTTGATGCCCCTGGCTGTGTCTGGGGTCGTGCACTGGGTAACGCAGTGGGGTGGAAGGCCACAGTGTCGATGAATCCCCTTCGCTCCAGACTCGGACACAGCTGGGGCATAACTGGCGCCCAACAATAGCCCCGTATAAGGATGTTCCCCGGTTGCAGGAACTGATAACCTGTTCCTCATAACGAAATAACAGTACCAGTCTCAGCCGGTCTCCGCTTGCAATTATAACACAACCTTGAAAGCTTGTTTTTCACCCAAAGAGGAGGGGGGGTGGGATCTTTTCACATACACAGCAAAAGAAAACTATATAAGAGTTACTGTAACTGAGTGGGGGTGCACATGATTTGAGATGTGCCTGTCTCCGTGTGCCTGCTTGAGATCTCAAATAAATCTTAGTGTGCTTCTCCGCCCTGGTGTGGTAATTGGTGTTGCGCACTCCGGGCAACGAACCCACTGTTGCTAGCTAGCCCCTGTCCATCTTCGGACGTCCATCTGCAACACAGTGAAGAGCAGAGTTCTAGGTTAGAACATCGGTGTGCAGGGAAGGAGCCTGGGGTAATTGTGATGTGAAACTATTTCCTGTTCTGATATATCCCCACTTGCCCTGTTTGCCCTAACAGGCTGTCACATAATATCCATATCTTGGTGTTGAGAAGGCAATCCAAGATGGAGTCTGTCTTGTTCTGACCCTGTCTTAGCCTGTAAATTGATTCTGCTCTGCTTGTTAGAATGTTGGGGATGCTAGACTTACTGTCTCCTTTCAGTCATAGTTAAGAAACTAGAATGAATCCTTTTCTGTATGACTCCCTCCCCATCAGCACGGTAAAAGTTTGTCAAGGCTACTGAGTACCGTAAATTGTAATAACATTGGGAAGTGTTTAGAACAAGTTGTGAGAATAACCGGTGAACAAATGTTATCCTTTAGTAAAAACATCTTGCATATATCCGTCATCTATTGACATGTATATGTCTCATAGTTATAGAACAAAGAGTTTTAGTTCTGTCTTCTTCTCGTCTGTCAATATTAGCAAATGTAACCCAAAAATGTATAAAAAGTGTAAGCCAGCCTTTGTTTGGGGCTCTCTACCTTGGAGTTTTACTCTGAGTGTCAGACTGCCATTCAGCTGAATAAAGCCTGATCACATGCCCTCGGTCTCTGTCTATTTGGTCTCAGCTGGAGAACGAGCCTCAGGGTGGGGGGTGCCTATCAAGGTCCTCTTGACCTAAGAGGACCCCCCTAAAATTTCCCAACAATTTTGGCGAGCCAGGCAGGAGCCCTCCAGCTCCTCGTTGTGGAATCGCAGAGACCTTCAACGCTCTAGCCGGCAACAGTGGTGAGTTCACCTATCAGAGCCTTGGGGGACACTGCGAGCCACAGAGAGGATAAGGTGACCCTGCTTCTTATTCCACTGGCGTGTGATCCTCTGGGAAGTGGGTGAGTATGGTGTTTCTCAACCCTATCCCTTATGCGCACGTGTGATCCTCTGGGAAGTGGGTGAGTACGGTGTTTCTCAACCCTATCCTGTTTGGTATTGAAATATCTGGTTCTGTGTTCTGTAAAAAGGGGTACCCGCCGAGAGTGAACAATGGGTCAGGGTATGGTAGTTCCCGAGACCAGTCCTCTTGGATTTGTTCTGTCTAATTGGGAAACAATTTCTGGAACTAATCTTGTTAAGAAATCCAAACTGATCAAGTTGTGTCAGGAAGTCTGGCCAGAGTATACTCGGAAAAGGGAGACTTGCAATGGCCTCAGTCAGGAACGTTCGTTGAAACCAAATTAAGGTACCTAAGGGGTTTCTTGGAAACCCCGCACCCTAAACAAATGGATTGTTGGTATGTGTGGGCTAATGCTGCTGAGAATTTTAAGCATCTTACTAGAATTACAATGCCTTCTCTGGTAAATAGTAAACCTCCACCGTATTCTACTGTGAATAGAGATTCTGAGGAATTGTTCCCCTGTGCACCTCCCCCTCCATCCTTACCCAGCTCCTCGGTAGTGCAAGACTCCGCTGTCTCCAGCAGAGACTATGCTTTTGCAGATAATGAAGCCTCTGGGTCCGCGATCTCCCGCAGAGATGAGCCGGACTCTCTTTCAGGTCCAGCTGATAACACACAATCTAAAACGAAGGGAGACGCGTCCTGTTGATTTCAACGGCCCGAGGGTCTTCAGCGTCAGGCCTGGAGCATGGTCCACCAGACAAGGGATTTTTATAGCCAACAAGGTGAAGCAGACAGGTTAAAATAATAGGCACCGGTTAAACACAGCAACCAGGCAACTTCGTGCACGAACCAAGGTAGGAAAATGACTGTCTGAGTACTCCCTTGGTGGTTGAATCATTGAGATTGATTAACTGTGTAAGATCTGTTAAAAGATATTTCAATGGGTTATTGGAGCTGATTGACAGTGTGTGTGAGACGTGTCCTGGACACGAAGTGAGTGTGGAGTCTTGATCCGCGGTTCCGTTTCCTCGCGAGAGGCACGGCCGGAGATAGACGAAGTGAATAACACATCTGTTGAAAGATGCTCCAATGGGTAATGTAAAAAGTAAAATAGGTGCCGGGAAAAAAACCAGGGAAAAGGTGGAAAGGATGTTCCTAAAAAAATTTAGCATCCCAACTGACAGTCCTCTGGGGGTAATGCTAAGATATTGGAGTAAAAATAAGAAAGTATTCTGGACTGAACCTGGATGATAATGTGAGCCTTTCCTTGCTAAAAGTTAACTTTGTGACCAAGGCATGGCCAAATATTAAAAGGAAGCTTGAGAAAATGGATAACTGGAGTGAAAGGTCCATAAAGGAATTGCTCGGGTAGACACATAAGGTGTATGTAAAAAAAAAAAAAAGATAAAAAGCAGAAGCAAAAAGCTAAAATGATGGTTAACACTTTTAATCAAATTGTAAGTAAACAAGCAGGACAAAAAGGATTTATGGAAAGGAAAGGAACCTTTAAAAAAGGAAGAGGACGAAGTAGAGGGAGAGGAGAGTATAACAGACAGACAGGACAGGTAAAAATGTGTCAGAACAGGGGTGGAGTGCAAGAAAGAATCCAGGCAGGGTGTTACCAATGTGAAAAGCTGGGACATTTTAAGCGTGATTGCCCTGAGCTTGGAAGGGAGGGACAGATAGTTTCAGTAATAAATTTTGAAAAAGAATAGGGGGGTCAGGGGTCTTCAAATTTACGGTCCTACTGGGAGCCCTTGATAAATTTGAAGGTGGAACAAGTGGCAGGGGCAATGAGGAGGGGGCAGTTTCAAGAGAGTTGATTGCTAAAAGCAAAAATGTGCCTGCTAAAGAGTTTGTTTCTCAGGATTTGTCATTGTCTGTTGTACCAGATGTGGTTCTGGTTTCAACTGAAACTCAGGGAGGTAATTTTCATGAGCCTGTGTATGCTGGGGGTGATGACTTGCCCAGGGAGGAAGCCACCCCAGCCTCCAAAAGTTTGTCTGGAAACAGCCCTGTGTGCTGGGACAATGAGGAGGGGATTTCAAGCTATGTGAATGTGAAAAGTGGAGGTTTGACTGCTGGGGGAGGTTTTGTTTCCAGTCTGCTAACTGAGGGACAGACAGAGGGTGCCTTTCAGTCTGTGCTGACTGGGGGGGGGGGTGCCAATTGTCTCAGAGTTGGTTCTAAACTTAGCCGAGACCCAGAAGAAGTCTGTTGATATTCAAGGAAACAGTTCTTTACAGAAATCTTTCTCTGGTCAGGGAAAGGGCAGGATTTCTGTAAAAAAAAAAAAGAAGTTGAAGCTGGAGACTTCTCCCAAAGCAGTAAGGTCTCCTAATAGCTTTTGCAAGCAGCAGTCTGCTGCAACAGGGGAGTGTGGGGGTGAACTGATTGGGTTATCTCAGGATGAATCCCTTTCTGCAGTGACATACGGCAGACTGTATGTTCAGAGATTTGTTTCAGATTCTGACTGCCAGAGTGTTCCATCTGTAGATAAGTTCACTGATTTGTTTTTAAAAAGATCTAGTATAAATACCTTGGAAAAGGTTCCAGATGAAGTGGGAATTGCTGGGAAGCTTAAACAGCCCTGTAGCAAAGTGGCTGGGCTTGATCACTGTATTGGAGAGACAGTAATGTTAAAACCTGACTGTCTCCATGAGGCTAGCTTTGTGAATGAACAGACGATGTCTCAGAGTCATAGGAGTAATTGAACATCTCGAGCTACAGAGCAGGACAGCTGTGCAGTGAATATCTTGGACTCGCAAGGGAAAGCAGACCAGCTTTTACCCCTAAGTGCTATGGAAATAGATTCCAAACTTGGAATTGGCCATAACTGAAAATTTGGACAGTGCTAAGCAAGCTAGTGTGTGGCTTAATGAAATTTACCTTATTGACTGGGGTGGGGAGATCTGCCCAGACTCAAAGTTGTTAGCATGGGAGGCACACCTAGCTAGACAATGGATCAAGTTACAGAGCCCAGGTTTCCAGATGCCAGGGAAGACAAAAGAGGGAAGGAAATCTCATCCTGTGTATGTAAGAATGGGGTTCATCCCAGAATATCCAAACCCCAAGGATGTAGTCAAATTAAGGTCCTATGCTACCAAGGCCAAGGAGATAAACCAAAATCAACCTGTTGAGTGTTCAAAAATCCAAAAGGGCATTAAACAAACTGCCCCACTGACAAACTATCTGTATGGAAGACCTGACAAAATGAATTGTAAACACGTTTGTGCTAACTGGATGTCAATGTTACTGCTGATGTTAACTTTTGTAATTGATTTGTTACCCAGGGATGAAAAATGTATCCAATGCTTGTATGTTGTAAAATCTTTGAAATTGGTTAAGAGCTGTAATGGTACACAACCAGGTTTAACCCTTTTGTGATGCATTCAGCAGTGTCTAGGTGACACCCCTTTCTGCATCACTCTGACGGTGGGGGTGTGACGCTGTCAGGAGTTAAGAAACCATTTATAATATTATTTTGTATTAATATTTTATAATTGTTATCATCCATAGGAACTGTGCCATGTTTGGTGTCAATAGAAAGGTAATAATTTGTGGGGAATATTATATAGTTTATGTGTAGAATTTGTATTCATATTAAAAGTTAGGAATATGATTGTTATATTTTAACTTGTGTAAGGTTGGGAAAACTCCCCAGACTAAATGTCTACCTGGCCATTGTCTCCTTCATGGCCCATTAAGGAAGCTCCCCAGTATAACAGGCCAAAAAAGAAAACCTGTTGAGCCACTAGGACTTAAACATGTGACTCAACTCCAATTTGATTGCAAAGAACTGCACACAGCATAAAGAAGGCCAGAGGTGATATAAGGCAGCAACTCCAACTCCATCTTGCTCTCAAGTCCCCAGTCTACAGCCAACACCCATCTCTGGAACTATTCCTTTGAGACTGAACAAAGGATTGAGGCCCACCCTGATGCTGGGTGTTTACCAGAGGAACAAGCCTGCAAACTGCTTTTCATAAACTTTAAATCGTTTGTATGTATGTAATTTGTTTTAACCCTTTAACATCTCTCATATTTTGCTTCTTTTCTTCTTGTCTTAAACCTTTAGTTGTAGTTGCTAAAGGATTGGCTATCAGTGTGGTATTTTGGGTAAGATCCAAACCTGTATTGTTCTGTGTGCTGTGGCTGGCCCTTTGGGGTCAGGAGAACCTATATCTTTAAGGGACCGTGTGGCTAAAGGGGAGCCAGAGGAGCTGGAGTGCAAGAAAGGGAGCTGTTTCTATTTTGGGCAAAGTTCTTGGTACCCAGTGTGGGGAACCAGAAGCCTGGTTGTGACTGATCGGGAGACTGGTTTAAGTACCACCCATCAGTGTGTAGGGAGTTTGGCTCCCAGTTTTGCAGCTTGCCCTGATTTTTGCACGTCCAGGAGGGTATCCCAGGAGGCCCCGGTCACATTGGCGTAGTCTTGGCAGGATCCACAGAACCAGAACATTTGGGTGTTGGATCAGGACCCCACACTATTCCTAAATTTTATATTTAATACTGAGAGTGTTAAAGGTTAAAGTTGGTCAAAATAAGTTATTCAAAGTCAAATGAAGCCATCAAGTCAAAAGATGGCAAATGGTTGCTTCCAAATGAAAAACAAATTATTTATAAACAAATTGCTAAAATACACCAGGGTGGGCACTGGGAAAGTCAAGCAATGTGTGACTTGTTAAAAAAAGTATGAATGTATAGGAATTTACACTCCACAGCTGCCCTGTAGCATGGCAGATACTGAATGCATAACGAGAGTCTGTATAAATATTCTGTGCTTGCCTCCTGGTTTGCTCCAGGCAACCACATGGAAGCCGCCCGTGTTGCAAGCTCCTGCAGCACCTGTCAGGCCTTTAATCCTGGAATTACCAGGGAGCATCAAAAGGGAGGAAGACCTTGGGCATACCTCCCCTTCCAACGCCTGCAAATAGATTTTATTGATCTCCCTAAATCTCTGAATTTCAAACACTGCCTGGTCTTAGTAGACCAACTCACCGGCTGGCCAGAGGCATTCCCTACCAAAAAGGCAGACGCTGCTGCAGTGGTAAAAGCTCTCCTAAAAGACATCGTCCCGCGCTTTGGAATCCCTGAAGTCATTAAATCAGACTGTGGAACCCATTTCATTGAGACAGTGCTGCAACACATATATCAGGCTGTTGGCATAGAGGCAAGGTATCACACCTCTTATCACCCACAGTCATCAGGACAGGTAGAAAGAATGAATGAGTCCTTAAAAACCTTATTAGGCAAGATCTGCTCCGAAACAAAACTAAAATGGCCAGATGCCTTACCACTGGCACTGTTCTCTATTAGAACAAGACCCCGAAAACCTTTAAATGTCTCACCCTTTAAAATGCTTTTCGGCAGACCCCCTGTGCTGTATAAACCTTGGAAAATGCCACATGTCAGTCTGTTGGGGGGTGATGATGAACTAACTAATTTCATCTTGTCTTTGCAAAATTCACTTGATTCCCTCCGCAGGTCCGTTATCCTAGCGCAACCGGTTCCTCTGGATTGCCAGCTGCACTCCTACCATCCTGGAGACTGGGTCTGGGTGAAAAGTCACAAAAGAAAGAACTGCCTTCAGCCGCGGTGGGAGGGCCGCTTTCAAGTACTGCTTACTACACACTCAGCAGTCAAGGTCGCTGAAAAAAAAAAAAAGTGAACTCACCATCACCATCTTAAGCGCGCTGAGGATCCAACAGCTGCTGAGGCTGGCAGCCCCACAGATCAGGAAATCACCGTTGTGCCACCTTTGTGGCTAAAAAGACTGGGCAAGCAGTGGACAGTTAACCAGCCCTCCGGACCTGCATCGCACACTACAGAATTTTAAGTTGTTTCTATATGCCTGTCATGTTTACTTTGTGTTTCTCTATTTTGTTCTTTACTAATTTCCAGGTTTCCTTATTCAGCTTGCCCACAGTGTCGAAAGATAATTGGTTCCTAAACATAACTCGTGCGGCTGAACAGGCCGTTAATCAAAGTGACTGCTGGATCTGTGCCCATTCTCCCCCACATGCGGCCCATGGAATTCCTTTGTATGGAATTCCTTTACCTAGTAATTTGTCTTGGTCCCAACTCTGGAAAAATACTGCGTTTAAGTAAACCGATAGACAAGCATGGGAGGTTTTTGTCCCACCTACCTCTTACGCTCAATGTGTGGAACGAACCCCTAGGATGCACCGCCCTCTTAATGCCACTTCTACTTCAGGTTTCTTTGTGGGGAATTTTTCTGGCTGTAATGTTACTCAATTCGTCCCCACCCTCTGTCCCTACTTTAACATGTCCTGGTCCACCCCAAAGGGGCAGGGTTTGTACTGGCTTTGTACCACTACCGCTTACAAGAGCCTTCCCCCTACCTGGTTCGGACGCTGTACGTTAGGGGTCCTAATCCCTGCTATCACTATGCACAAAAATCATGAAAGATTAGCGGGCCTCCATAACAGGCCCACTCGTTTTAACAGGGAACAAAACCCATTAGTAGTCCGCCCTTCCCGGTTTCATTCCTTTGTTCGCTGGTTCATTCCTTGGTTAGCAGCTCAAGGTGGTGTCTGTGCCATTTTAAACTCCAGTTGCTGTGTTTTCTTGGATCAAACAGGACACATTAAGACAAATGTTCATGTTATTCAAAATAAGATTAGGCTTCTCCACCAAATCAGTAACGATGATACTTCCTGGGGCTTTAAAAATTTATGGCATTCCTTAACCAGTTGGCTACCTAACTTGGGGTGGCTTAAGCACCTGTTTGTTGTGTGCCTTGCTCTCCTTATTTTTGGTTTTCTGTTTTGTTGCTGTCTTCACTGTTCGGCCTCCCTCCCCAGCTTCCTCCCTCGGCGTCCACTCAGACAGCAGGCCCGCCTGCAGCTTAACAAATTCCAGATGCGACTGATCGCTGAACGCCGTTTTCTGCACGCAAAATATTCTATATGATCATCGAGATTACATCTCTTGATCAAAATGGAGGAATTGAGAAGGAAATCCAAGATGGAGTCTGTCTTGTTCTGACCCTGTCTTGGCCTGTAAATTGATTCTGCTCTGCTTGTTAGAATGTTGGGGATGCTAGACTTACTGTCTCCTTTCAGTCATTAAGCATAGTTAAGAAACTAGAATGAATCCTTTTCTGTATGACTCCCTCCCCATCAGCACGGTAAAAGTTTGTCAAGGCTACTGAGTACCGTAAATTGTAATAACATTGGGAAGTGTTTAGAACAAATTGTGAGAATAACCGGTGAACAAATGTTATCCTTTAGTAAAAACATCTATTGACATGTATATGTCTCATAGTTATAGAACAAAGAGTTTTAGTTCTGTCTTCTTCTCGTCTGTCAATATTAGCAAATGTAACCCAAAAATGTATAAAAAGTGTAAGCCAGCCTTTGTTTGGGGCTCTCTACCTTGGAGTTTTGCCATTCAGCTGAATAAAGCCTGATCACACACCCTCGGTCTCTGTCTATTTGGTCTCAGCTGGAGAACGAGCCTCAGGGTGGGGGGTGCCTATCAAGGTCCTCTTGACCTAAGAGGACCCCCCTAAAATTCCCCAACAGTGTGGATCATTCCATCTTTCCAGGAAGTAGGGAAGGGAAATGGCAGCGGTGGAGCAAGCTAAGGTGTGGATTATCAGGGACATGCTGGTGGGTTCCTGTTGGAGGGAGAAGGCACTACATGCATTGGGGTGGGTTGGTTTGGAAATACACAGGGTAGAGAAAGAGAGGGGGCAGGGTGTGAGAAACCTGGTGGGATTTGTTTATTGTGGGACCTAGATCCTGGCAACCAGAGCCATGGGGTTTGTGGGTAGGAATTCCCTCATTTGTCAAATGGGGGTGGGGGTGGGTCGGAAGAGAGAGCCTGGACTTCTCCGGGAAAATTTAATGGAGTCAAATTGTGCAGCCTGAGCCTATTAGCTAGAGGCTGCTATGAGATATAAAGCGGCACCCACCAGTGAGGCCCCGTGAAGAACCCCCACCCCCTGCCTTCCCACATCCCCTTCCATCTGGCTGCTGGCAGTGTGTTTGACTCAGTGGTGACTCCAGAAATTTTTGCATGGGGGGGGGGCATAAAGGGGGCACAGTGAATTTCAGGGTGGGCAAAGCACTCATCCTAAACTTATTTTCTCTGAAATAAATCCTACTGATTTAGATGAACTTAAGTGACATAGTTTGCTCTTTATACTGCAAGCAAACATTAACCAACCAAATTCAAATTACAACAAGGAAAACAGCTTCCAAACAAGTCCTTGTGTAAACATTTTATGTTCAAATTATGCAGAACACTGGTAATGGAGTTCTTTCAAATACGGTTGCATACTTTTGAGCTAGTTCTAGTACAGACACATCCAGGAATACACAAGATGTCAGTGAGAAGCAGCAGAATAAACTGAGACAAGACAACCCCTGGTTAGGTAAGAAAGCCAAGACATGGTGTTGTTGATCAAGCTGGCAGTTACACAAATGGGCTTTCGCCTTCATTTCAGACTCGGGCTATGTACACACTAAAGGAATAATCATGCAACAAGCCCATTGCGCTGTAAAAGTCACGTGGTTTTTGTAGCGTGGTATCGTGTCCACACTGAGCCGCTTGTGATGGAACAGAGCCTCTCTTCCCCCCCCCCTCCCCGCAATTCGCAATTTCACAAGAAACCCAGTTGAATTGTGGGAACCTAGCCCACAGTTCCATCCGTCCTGATTCAGTGCTAAGAATCCTGGGTAGAAGGAGAGTAGCGCTGAGCATCATGGGTAAAGTCTTGGTTTCCCATGGTGCATTCTGTTCGCCTTGCATCACGAGAGTTGCTACTAGTAACTTGCACCCATTTTCAACAGTACCGCGTTGCTTCCCGTAACTTCTTTTTGCAGTAACATGGATCCAGCTCTGATCTCGACTGTCGCCTTCAGCATAATGAATACATCTCGGCTGGTGGCACAGTATGTGTTCAGCTCTGAATCAGACCAGGATTTGGATGACCCTGGACTGGTGACTGCCATGCAGAACAACAGCACCGCATTGCTGAGCTCCTTCAAAGAGCATCTGCACACGGTGAACTGCTGGTTCTGGTCATGAGAGACAAGCACCGAGTGGTGGGACTGCATCATTTTGCAGGTGTGGGATGATGAGCCATGGCTACCGAACTTTCGAATGCAGAAAGCCACTTTCATGGAACTGTGTGAGGAGCTAGCCCCTCCCCTGCGATGCAAGGACACCAAAATGAGAGCCGCTGTCATTGTGGAGAAGCTTGTCACAATCGCGCTGTGGAAAATGGCGACTCCAGACTGCTATTGGTCGATCGCGAATCAGTTTGGAGTCGGCAGATCGACCGTCGGGTTAGCACTTTCACAAGTGTGCAGAACCATTAATCGTGTTTTGCTCCAGAGGACAGTGACGTTGGGCAACGTGCTGGAGATCGTCAATGGATTCATGGCCATGGGATTCCCGAACTGTGGAGGGGCAATAGACAGCACGCACATCCCTATTCTGGCCTGGAGCATCTTGCGACTGAGCATATTAATAGGAAGGGCTACTTCTCCATGGTGCTTCAGGCACTCGTGGATCACAGGGGGCATTTCACGGCCATAAATGCAGGGTGGTCGGGTAAGGTGCATGATGGTCGCATTTTCCGAAACACAGGTCTGTACTGGAAGTTGCAGACAGGGACCTTCTTTCCCGATGATAAAATTACTGTTGGGGATGTGGAGATGCCCATAGCCATCATAGGAGACCCAGCCTACCCACTGATGCCTTGGCTATACTGGAAATTTGGATCCCAGCAAGGAGCGCTTCAGTTACCGGTTAAGCCGGTGCCAAATGACAATGGTGTGTGCCTTTGGGCGCTTAAAAGGCTGCTGGCGCTGTTTGTACAGAAAGCTGGAGTTGAATGAGGACAACATTCCAGCCGCCATTGTGGCGTGCTGTGTCCTGGATAACCTCTGTGAAAATAGGGGAGAGAAATTTCCCCCCTTCATGGGATGTGGAGGTTGAGCAGCTAGAGTTTACCTTCCAACAGCCAGCCACTAGGAGTATCAGGGGGGCACAGCTGAAGCCGTCCGCATAAGGGATGCACTTAGGGGGCATTTTAGTCAAGGGGACTCATAGGAAACATTGTAGCACTGTGCAGTAGTGTACCTATGCACTACTGAGTGCTGATTACGGGGGTGGGGGGTGGGGGTGCCGGTGGGCATGTACTGTACTATGCTCGAATGAGTGAATAGTAAACATGCAACAACTAATTTTATTGTGTATCAATAAAGACACTGTGCACAGTTCAAGATATTCAATTTTATTATTAGAAAAGATTAAATATTAACAGTAAGCAGTGCCTGCACCAGGGGCTATAGATGAGTGACTCACTGCGATAGCTTTGTGCAGGAGTGGATGTAACATTGTACCAGGAGGGTCCCTGGCCTTCAAAGAAGTGCTTTGAGGGAGAATGGGGCGGTGGGCACAGAAAGTGTTGCTGTGGGTGCAGGGGCAGGGCGAGCCTGGAGCAGCTGGGTCTGCAGACCAACTATGGTCTTCAGCAGTTGGGTCTGCCCCTGCAGGATGCTTATGAGGGCTTCCTTCTGCTTCTGCCTCCTCAAATTGTTTTCTTTGCGCTCCTGCCGGCACTCCTCGTTGGACTGCATCAGCTCCTGGAAGATATCCTCCTTGCTCCTGCAAGGCCTCCTCGTTATCTGTCTCAGCCAGTCAACTGGCGCAGACCACCGACCAGCGAAGGTCCTTTTCATAGGGGGATGCTGACGTGTCCACAGGAGCTTTTGGGGTGGTTGTGGGATCCCCGCTCAAGATTGCTTCCAGCTCCTTGTAAAATCAACATGTAAGCGGCGCTGAGCCGGAGTGCCGGCTTGCCTCTCCGGCTCTGTGGTATGTAATCCACAACTCCTTCAGCTTCGACCTGCACTGAAGAGTGTCTCTCTCGTACCCCTTCTCTGCCATGACCCAAGAAATCTGGCCAATAATATCGAAATTCCGCTGGCTGCCACGTAACTGTGCCTGCCCAGCAGATACTCCCCGGATGCCTGTGAGATAAAGCATCTTGGCTGTGGTCCACACTGGGGCACGTTTGCTGCGTTGAGCCACCATTGCTCTTGGAGAACACAGCTGCACTCCATGTTGAACAAACAGGAAGAGTGAACAATTCCTGGGTGTAGGGATTATGGGAGTCTGGCCCTGCTGACATGGCACATCCGGGCACACCTGGACAGCCGGGAGGCAGGACATGAGACCTCTGCGTGATCTCTGCATGAGCCCCTCGTGAGGGGAGTACGTGATAGAGGGTACATGATGGAGAGCACTGAGTATTGCCTAATTGCTGGCCATGTGTAGGTTAGTCACTGCATTGTGTAGTTGCATGCGGTAATAAGGTAGCTTGTTTACTGCCCCTGATAAATAAGGGGTCAGCAGGCTGAGACAAGCAGCTGCTGCTCCTTCATTGCATGAGATCCTGTGTCTGCCATTCCTTTATCGCCTGCCATCCCTTCATCCATCGCCTGCCATCCCTTCATCTGGCGCCCAACGTGGGGCTTGATCCGCGGGGCACCGTACTCACCACGCCCGGCAAGGGTTACAGACGCGTCACACATCTTCGGATCCCGGTGAGTATGGGGGCTTCACTATCTAGTGCCCAACGGCAGCATCGTGATGAACTGCTTTATTTGCTCCGCAAAGCTCAACATTCCTGCACCCTTAAAGACGTAGGGGCTTTGGTACAGGAAATTGGGGAACAATGCCCTTGGTACCCGGAGGGCGGGACCCTCCGGATCGAGGACTGGGATAGGATAGGGCGGACTCTACATGCCGAACCCCGTGCCAGCATTAAAGTACTGCACTCCTGGCATCTCTGCCGGGACGCAGTGGAACAATTTGCTTCCCCGGAACACAAGGCTTTACTCGCTGTCGCAGCAGCCTCCCAGCAGCCCCAACCACAGCAGCTCAACCCTCCGCCTCGGTACGCACCACCGCCACCAAACCCACCTCCTGAGGCTCCCGGTCCACCCCCCGAGTTGGGGGTGGACACGTCTCGGGTCCCGAAGAGGGCCTCTGCCATACAGCAAATGGCTGAGGCCGCCCGACGGGCCCCCGACATTTCAGCTGAGGAGTTGGCCGAGCTGATGGCCGTGTGTCCGGTGACTAGACAGGCGGGTGCTGACAGGAATGAAATAATACATCATGAGCCCCTGCCTTATGCTGTGGTTAGGGACTTTAAAAAGGCCATCAATGAATTTGGACTTACAAGCACCTATGCCCGGGGACTATTGGAAGGGCTAGCTACAGGCTACGCCATGATCCCCTGGGACTGGAAGGCACTCATGAAAATGCTTTTAAGCCCTGGACAATATGTCATATGGGACAGTGAGTATCGGCAGGCAGCAGAAACTCAAATACAGGTCATCGCCGCTACCGGTGTACAGGTACTGTTCGATCAGCTTGTCGGGGATGGGCAGTTTGCTGCTGTAGAAGCACAAATGCAACTCCCTACGCAACTGCTCAGTGTCATATCTCAGTGTGTCCTGAAAGCCTTCCTCAAAGTCCCCGCCACTGGACGGCCCACAAAAAGCTTTTCTTCCATCCGTCAAGGGGCCACTGAGTCCTTTTTAGACTTTACCAATAGACTGCAAGAAGCCGTACAGAGACAAATTGAAAACCCCGTTGCTGCCCAAGAATTGTTGTTAAGATTAGCCCAGGAGAATGCTAACGAGGACTGCAAACGAGCATTGCAGCCCCTTTCAGCCATAGCCGACCTGAAGCTGTCGGACATGCTGCGAGCATGCCAAAATATTGGCTCCCAGAACCACAAGGCAGGCCTACTGGCGGCTGCCATACAGCAAAATGGAAAATCTGGAAAGACCTGTTTTAAATGTGGCAAGCTGGGTCATTTCCAAAGGGAATGTAGATCCACCAAAAATCCCGCTACCAGACCTGCAAAAAATGTCCAAAATGCCATAAAGGATTCCATTGGGCCAATCAGTGCTGTAGCTCGGGAAACGGGAATTCAGGTCGGCCCTCGACCCAGGCCCAACAGAGGGTGTACACGGGATTGACATCCCCACTACCCCCGACTTCACTCTCACCGCCACCAGCACCGCTGCCGTCCCCGTCCGGCGCCTCTGCGCCGCCACTAATGGCAGCGCCGGCCTGGACCTAATTTTACAGACTGACACCGACTTTCAACTCCCTGGCGAGGTACACGTGATTCCCACACAGGTAACAGGATCCCTACCTCTGCAAGTGGTTGGCCTCATCCTGCCGCGCTCCCATGCCGGTCGTATGGGATTTTTTGTTATCCCCGGCGTGGTTGATGCCGACTACACCGGAGTTCTTAAGGTCCAGGTCTGGACCAATCTCCCCCAGCAGTTACCAAAAGGGTCCTCCGTAGCACAACTAATCTTGGTTCCGTTCTGGGTACCAGGTGCTAAAAACAAGGAGCGAGGTACTGGAGGCTTTGGCTCCACACTCCCCCTCGACTCCTCTGTGCTTGCCCTCACAACACGCATTCAAGGGCCTCGGCCGATGTTAACCCTTACATTGAATGGCCGTTCCTTTACTGGCCTTTTAGATACCGGCGCTGATGTCACTGTAATACGCGCTGCTGAGTGGCCACCCGAGTGGCCAAAGTCGCCTACCGAAGAGCTGTGGGGCATCGGTGGTCATCAAGCTGCGTATCAAAGTTCCCTCTGGATCCCCGTGCAATCTCAGGCACCGACTGAAATAAGTATCCGCCCCTATATAATGCGCTTACCCATTACTATTTGGGGCAGGGATTTACTGGAGAAATTGGACACATCGCTCACCATCAATGTCTAGTCACACGGCCCTGCCCCTCTCCTGGCTGCCGGGACCCCCGGTATGGGTGGAACAGTGGCCTCTGCCCCATGATAAACTGGTGGCATTACATGCTCTCGTTTCTGAACAGTTGCGAGCCGGTCACATTGAATCATCGACTAGTCCCTGGAACACCCCCGTGTTTGTAATTAAGAAAAAATCGGGGAAGTGGCGACTGCTGCATGACCTCAGAGAAGTAAACAAACGGATACAGCCCATGGGACCACTGCAATATGGGCTCCCCAACCCTAACTTAATTCCATCAGGCTATCAAGTTAGGATAATCGACCTAAAAGATTGCTTTTTCACGATTCCCTTACATCCCCCAGACCGAGATAAGTTTGCCTTTACTATACCGGTCTTAAATAACAAGCAGCCTGCACATCATTATCAATGGTGTGTGCTGCCACAAGGGATGTTAAATAGCCCAACACTATGTCAATATTTTGTGGATCAAGCCCTCCTCCCCTTCCGTAAGCGTCACCCACACATAGAAGTTTACCACTACATGGATGATATCCTCATTGCCTCTCCAATAATAAAAGACTCTGAAGTGCAGGCACTTACAGCTTGCCTAGCACAGTATGGCTTACAAATAGCTCCTGAAAAAATACAGCAACAGGAACCTTATCTGTATTTGGGTCATAAAATGCTTGCTGCTTATGCAACTCCCCAAATCCCAGTATTACGGGTACCCACTACACTAACGCTGGTAGAACTCCAACAGTTATTAGGACACATCAATTGGGTTCGCCCGTACTTTAAATTACCTACCTGCCTATTACAGCCTCTTTTCTCATTACTCAAAAAGGGAACCTCGCCTTCCGATCGAATTCCAATCTCTGCAGAGCATCAACGTATTTTTAGACATGTTAACGACCTGATGGCCCAACAGTTTGTGGACAGGCCTTCTCATTCAGGTCCCCTGCAACTTGCTCTGCTGTCTACACCACATACACCCACCGGAGTACTCCATATGTCGCGCAATACAACCTCTGTTTACATTCTGGAATGGTTGTATCTGCCCTCCACTCCAGCTCGCAATGTCTACCCATATTGCGAAGCTATTATTGCTTTGATTCGGCGCGGACGGACCCGTGCCTCCCAGATGACAGGCTATGATCTTATGGCTATTGCCGTTCCCTTTACAAAAGAGGAACATCGGCACCTCCTGCAAACCTCTCTGGCCTATCAGATTGCATTGGCCGATTTTGTAGGTGCCATGCTTTTTAATCCACCTAAAGATCCACGATTAACGTCCTCACTGCACCTTTCAGAATCCGCCCTGTAAGGGCGCTACAACCCATTCCTGGGGCCCTCACTCTTTTTACTGACGGTTCTCCTACACGGGGGGTGCTTACCTATCTCCCCCCTGGCTCATCAGAATGGAAAGTACACTTTACACTTCCTCAGAAAAGTGCTCAACGGGCGGAGCTAGCAGCAGCCATCTTGGCGTTCCGTCTGTTCCAAGACCGCCCATTTAATTTAATTGTGGACACCCTTTACACTTATCATCTTTTTGCCCATTTGCCCACCGCCTGTATCACCCCCCTCATCGACAACGACCTGATGTCCTTGTTCCTAACTCTTAAAAACTTGCTTTCCTGTCGTTTGCACCCATTTTATGTTTGCCATATTCGTAGTCATTCTTCCCTGCCTGGCCCCATCGCCGAAGGTAATCGGCGGGCAGATCAGGCCCTGCGGGATATCTCTGTCGCCTCCCTGTTTTCCGATCACCTGTGGTTCTCGCACCTTTAGTTATGTCCCTGCTAATCTTTCCGATGGTGTTCTTTGTTGTCTTAGTAGATTGACTATTGTTTTGCCCTCGACCCCCCTCTCGGTGCCGCGCAGCCGCCGCGCTGTCCCTCTGGATGACTCCTGCGATCCCACCGTCAGCCTGCTCAGCAAAGCAGAATCCGTCTCTCTGGCACTGTCGCTCGTTGGTATCCCTGGCTTAGCGGTCGGGTCGCACGTCCAGCTGAACCACCTAGCCTGCTATGCTGCCAAGGCTATTAATGCTACCTCTTCCGCTATCGCTATGCTGAACTCTGAGCAGCATGAGCTTCGAGACGCAATTCTAGACAACCGTGCCGCCATTGACTTTTTACTGCTAAAACATCATCTTGGTTGCTCCGCAGTTCGTCATATGTGTTGCTTTAATCTTACTGATAACAGTCGCTCCATAGAGGAGCGCCTAAGGGAGCTACGCAACCTAACTGCCCACATCTCTCAGGATGTGGGCTTCAGTGGCTTCTGGGATTGGCTGACTGGCTGGTTACCTGACTTTTCTGTGCTTCGGTCATTATTTGGGTATGGGGGTTTTTGTTTTCATTGGGCTTATTTGCTTTTGTTGTTTTGCTCAGTGCATTCCATCACTGTATGCCTCCCTCCGCTCCCTTGTTTCTCCACGCCGATCGGTTCTGCTGCTTTCTAAACCTGAGCTGCAGCAGCTCCATAAGCGTCTCCATGGTTATCTGGAGTTTGCTCAACAAACAAAAAACGGGGAGATGTAGGGATTATGGGAGTCTGGCCCTGCTGACATGGCACATCCGGGCACACCTGGACAGCCGGGAGGCAGGACATGAGACCTCTGCGTGATCTCTGCATGAGCCCCTCATGAGGGGAGTACGTGATAGAGGGTACGTGATGGAGAGCACTGAGTATTGCCTAATTGCTGGCCATGTGTAGGTTAGTCACTGCATTGTGTAGTTGCATGAGGTAATAAGGTAGCTTGTTTACTGCCCCTAATAAATAAGGGGTCAGCAGGCTGAGACAAGCAGCTGCTGCTCCTTCATTGCATGAGATCCTGTGTCTGCCATTCCTTCATCGCCTGCCATCCCTTCATCCATCGCCTGCCATCCCTTCACTGGGAATGATGAGAGGGCAGGTACAGTTACGTCACAGCCACAGAGCATAGGAGGAAGTGCAGATGGGATGGAATTTGAATTCTGGGATCTTTCCGGAGGCTTCATTTTGCGCGGTATCCGTACATACATGAACTATCATGGACCAGCTGTTCCGTGGTAGCCGCTACTACCCTCGTTTTGGTGGTTTACATATTGCGCGGTAAGACAGCTGTTACCGCTCAACATCATGGATTTGTGTGTGGACGCTGTGCCTGTTATCGTGTGATAACGGGCGTCATCACACAATAACTTTGTAGTGTGTACAAGACCTCAGAGAGATCACCAGAGTCTGCATAGCAGCTCTTCTTTGATTTGTGATTTTTGTTTCAATCATTCCTGAAGGATCAGCCCGTAGCCTGCTGTTACACTACACAATGACCATCCAAAGGAGTCCTCTGCTGTACCATGTGTTCAAATAGAATCAGATGCCAGTCAAAAGCAAGAAGGAAATGAAGGTGACATTAACCTAAGGGGCTTTTTTGTAAGCTTGGGTTGTGAGTGGTCGTCTTGATTGTCTCTGTGATCAGTGGACCTGTGTCCTCTGGGGTAAATTACTTTGGTTTGGGAACTTTTGGACTGTAAGTATAAGAACTACTTTGGATATGCTATGTAAAGAGCATATGAGGGTGATCCTTCACAGGAAGGACTGTCTGGAGTTTGAAATTGCAAAAGAATTGAAACTAGATTTGTGAATAAAGAAGAGCTCATAACCTATGGTCATGGTGATCTTTCAGAAATGAAAGGGTGACAGCATGTATACTGTAAGGTATTAAGGAGTTGGCCCAGCCTGGTTTTGTTCTTCCTCATGTGTGAGATGTCTTTTTTTGCAATTTGATCAAGTGGGAAGTCAGTGAGAGGGAGGAGAACAGAGACAAAATACACATGTAAATATATATGGAAGTGGAATCTGCCGATTCTTATGCAATTCTGCAAAGCAGTTAACCACTGCTTCAAGGTCAAGGGCATTAGAGAGTCTCTTTTCTATTTCCAGTATGGCAATGTTACATAGGTGTTCATCACCCATACTGTTCCTCAAATAGGTCTTAATTGGATGCACACATGAAAATATCCATTCACAGCCTGCATTTGGTGGCGGCATGGTGATGGCAATAGCACACAATCGATAGAGTTCACTGAAAGACATTTTTAGTTCTTCAAGTAGATTAAGCACTTGATTCATTGTGTCAATTTTTACTTCTCTCTCATGTTCATACTTCTCTAGAACTTTTGGAAATAGTCTCAGTTCTGCTTCATATCCAGCAATATCACTATTGTAGTGTCTTGCAAATGGTCTGAGTTTCTCTGAATTAAGAAAGTAATGGCACTTTGGACTGAATGCACTGACTCCATTTAAAACATGGGAGTTCTGTAAATCATCATTTAAGTTCACTGATGGTGCAATCACACCTTTACTTTAAAATCATGGTCAGTTATTGGAAGCATAGTTTCTGCTATGCTGAGTTCAGTAACATAGCTTTGAAATTTTGGGGGCATACAGCGGACTCTTTTCTTTAGTTTGCATTTTGATGGAATTTTTTCTGCAATAATCTTTACATCAGCCATAATTTTGTTGAAATTCTCCTCATGATCCCTCAGATCTTGCAGTTTATCAATTAAAGAGTTAAGAAGGAAGCAAGCTTGAGCCACATCACAATCTGATTTCTGCAAGTAATCTGATACCACTTTAAGTTCAAGAAGCACTTCACTAAAAAGATTCAGACAAAGCAAAAAAGTATCTGATTTAGTATGCCACATGCCTCTACACTTCTTTCAGAATTCAATTCATTGCCGATTATATTCAGAAGCAATAAAATTTCTGAAAGTGTTGCTTTAACAGCTAAGCATGATACAATCTGATATACCTAGCGAGTGTCTGACAATTTCTTTAATTCAATAATTCTGCTCCCAGTTTCTTTTTGTAATTCAGTGAAACATGAATGCACAGAGGAACACAATATAAACATATATAGTTGTTGGAAAAGAGTAAAGAACTTTGCAGCAACATCTATGTTTTTACAGACATCAACGATTAAGTTCAACCATCATAGGTTTGTGCTATGCAGGTTTTTATATCTATGCCACAACATGCCAACGTGTTCTTTATATAACTCATTAGTGAAGTAGCATTGAGTGAATGACACGGACGAAAGCCAACAAATAGTTCAAATATATTGCCTCTGTAGCAATACCGGAGGACCACTGAAATTTGTTCCTGCTTACACATGTCCGTTGTTTCATCAGCAATTAATGGAAAAAACCCAGCTTCTTTGACTTCTTGGGAAATTGACTCTAGAACCGTTCTGCTCATGATACTTAACAATTCATCTTGAATTGAATGATGTGTATACTTTGCATTGTGAGGTCAACTATTTTAGACTGAATTCTGGGATCACGGTTTGCGACTAGCTGCAACAGTTCAAGAAAATTTCCTCTGTCACTCATCACTTTCCCAGTGTCTGGCACGCTGAGCAATTTTTTGTTTAGAGGTGAACAAAAGAATTTCTGCAAGAGTAGCCATGTAATGTCTATTTTCTTTTATAAGTTCTTCATCATCACTTAATTGGGCTAAAACTGAGCCTCCCTTGCCTGTCTGTGTTTGTCTGTAACTCTCCCAAGCCACCATGCAGTCTTTGTGGCCTGCACTTCTATTATGCAGCCTCAGATGTGAATCATTCTCAGTAGCCATTTTCCAGTTTGTTTACTTGTAGCAGGGTAAAGCAGCGGGCCTTTGAGCAGGGCCCAGAAGGACTCCTACCCTCTCCCTGCTGGCCAGAGGACAACCCCGCACGGGGCAGAACTAGGAACTCAAATGGCGGAGTCAGGGAGAGAGGGGACTGCATAAAAGGACAGGCCGAAACTTCACAGGGGGAAACTGCCCAGAGGCAAACAGACCGGCCACTAGAGCCTCCCCAGAGGTGGATGGGGCCTGAAGGTCAGCCCTCTTGTGAAGGCCCTATCTTCCCTCCAGGCGTAATAACAGAACTCTGGGGCAACCAGGAAGAAGGGCCCTCTCTGTATTATCCTCCAGGCGAGGAACTGGAGGAACTACCCTTAGCGGAGCAGCCGGAGGACCAGGGAGAGGAGCCTGCCCTGAATGACCTCTGTAGGGGAGCTGCCCTCTGCTGAAGACCCTGAAGGCCCCTGTGATCTTGAGGAGCTACCCTTAGCGGAGGAATTGCCAGACCTGCCGCCAACCGACTCTGAAGGCCTGACTGGATTCCCTCTGGCAGTATGCCCTGATGTGTATGCTGAGGACCAGGACACTCAGTACCTGGGCAGGGGCAAGGGAGGAAGCAGCCCAGGGATAGCGGGTAACTGCCCGGCTGAGCAGTAGGTGGCGTTTTTCGGCTGGAGTCCCGCTGACTCCAGTGGCAGACTGCTCTGCCGCGGGATAGGGCCCTGGGCTATAGGGCTAGTGGTGTTGGATGGGCCTGCGTACCCCTCCTTTCCCCACCCCATCTTGATTCCTGAGTTTGGATCCTTCCCACCTGGAGCTGATAAGGATTTTGGGAGTTGCCTCGCCCTGCCTGAGGGGCTGAGAGGCCACAGACTTTTAAGAGCCGCCTTGCCCTGCTTGAAGGGCTGGAAGGCCATAGACTGTGAAAGTTGCCTCGCCCTGCCTGAAGGGCCTGGAGGCTGCAGACTCCAACTGTGAGAGTTGCTTCGCTCTGCCTGAAGGGCTGGGGGCCGCAGACGCAGACTTCGTGGGTTGCCTCGCCCTGTCAGAGGGCTGGGAGATACAGAACCTGATTGCTCTCTTGCCCAGCTAGGGAGCCGGAGCCATCGAGTGGGCGCAACCCCACTACAGTACTGCTTGTGAGGAAACACATTTTCACCACTACTTGCATCCTTTCCAGTGAAACGGTGACAAGCAAAGCAAAACACAGCATTTTCCAGTGCCCTGTATTCCAACCAGGAGTACAGTTTGTACCAAGCAGGATTGAAATGTCACCATGATTTGCCAAATTTTGTTGGTGGGAAATATTTTAGCACTGGCTTTATAGGACTTCCTTGCTTAGACTGTGCAATGTCACTTCGACTAGGTAACTTATTTACATAAGTAGGTACACACACCTCGGGCAATAGACCAGCACATGGCACCCCTGGATATTTTCCTCATCACATTCACCCTCACAAATGTCAGACTCACTAGTGCTGCATAATTCCTCCTCCCAACAAATGCTTGCTTCAGTGGATCTTTCTGAGGAACCTCCCTGTACTTCTGACACATCAGAACTCCTTTGAGGAGTGTGTTTTGGCTGGATTTATGAAATAATGGTCAGAAGCTTCTGAAAATGGGCATTTTGGCTTAGCCAGCATGATAGGGCAGAAATGGGGTGGAATGCTTGGGCCTTCACAAAGAACCACCAAGACTTTTCATTGCCTGGTCCTGGAAACTAATTCCCCCTTACCAGCTTTCTGGGTTGCAGCTCTGTTTTCCCTCAGCAATTTGCTCTTTCCACTTGTTTGAACCCTCTCAGGACAACTACCTTTCCTTTGCTAGCAGAAGCAGCTGAATGAAGCAGACAGCAGTCAGGACTGGTCTAACAGAACTTAAGAGTGAAATGCACAGCAACTGTACAGATCAGCAAAACTAGGCCTCCTACCTTCTCAGTGTTCGAGAAATGAAATTGAAAAAAACCCTCCCCCCCTCTCACTTAGACCGTTTAACCCTTTAATAGCAGTCTTTTGGTGTCATCCTTTTCCATTGCTATTCCAACATCTTTAAAGGGCCCAGTGAACCTGTGAAAAATGCCAGAGTCTGACAGCCCTAACAAAATGAATATGTGAAAAGTGCCTTTCCCTCCAACCAGTCAAAGTGGTCCAGCCAGACTGGGGGGTGGCTGGTGCGGGTGGGCTCCTTGTCTGGGATGGCCCTTGTCCTCCCGACGCATGACTCCCACTAGGGAGTTGTCCTGGGCCCTGCTGCTGGCACCATTTCCTGACTGTAGTAGGCAGGTGTTTGACTGTGAAGACCCCTTGACCCCTCAGTCTGCTAGAAGTGCTGAGTAGCTATTTTCCTCCCCCACCTTGATGTTACCTAGCTGCTCTCGTAGGGTGGGGTTGAGACTTTGCTGCCTGCCTGCCTCCCAGAGTTTCCATGTGATTGTCCCCCTCTCCTGTGAATAGTGGGGTTGTCAGCAGGAAGCTGCGTGGGGGGCTCTTGCTCTTTCAGGGGCTCGTGACTTTTGAGGAGGTGGCTGTGTATTTCACCAAGGAAGAGTGGGCTCTGCTAGACCCTGGCCAGAGAGCTCTCTACAGAGATGTCATGCAGGAGAACTATGAGAATGTGACCTCGCTAGGTAAGGATTCCCGTCCATCAGCTATTAGAAGGGAATATGAAGAGTTAAGGTTTACAATATCTCCCAGTGGAACTCAACTCTGTCCTGTCTCAGGAGCACCCTGACAGGCCAATGACACATGCACTAGCTCTCTGCCCTCCTGCTACAGAACAGTGGTACCAGAGCACAAGAGCAGCATAGCATAAAGTCTAACATCTTCCCTTTGCTAAGGCAAAACTTGGAGCCAGCATAGGGAACAGAAGCTACCTACACCTGGGCTCATCCACTGGTCATACTGCACACAATCCATCTCAGTCTCATAATATTGCTGCCCCTTTACCACTGCACTGAGGATTCTTTCTGCTCTTTGCCTTCGGTTACCCCTCGCTGATCATTGGTGACTACTGGCACGTGTCTCACTAGACGACTAAGAATCCTGGTGGTGAGAACAGGCCTTTGTGCACCTTTCATGCAAACTACAGCACTCAGCATTGAACTGAGGAACAGCTATTCCTTCAATTTTCCCACGCATATTGGAGTCACAATTCTGCCAGCCTGCTCCAGCTATTCCCTTCACTGTTCATTTAAAGCTACAGCTGGTGCAGAGCAAATGTCTGGAGTGCATGCAGATAAAAGCTGGTGTTCAAATCTGTAGAACACCACACAAATAATAATATGTTCTCATAGTCCTTCCTCCTCTAAATTATTGATCGACACATTTTATAGGCAGGAGATACTTTTAAGTCATTTAGTCTAGAATAATACAGTATCATCCAGTTACCATTGGAGTGAGCTGCAAATGTTTTGATGAAAACGTCTTCCAGAGAGACCCCAGGCCTGACCTGAAGATTTTAAGTGGTGGAAAATTTGCTTTTTCCCTGGGTTGTTGGTGAAGCTTTGCATCACCTTAACTGTCCTGTTCCCAGCAAAACAAACAAGTTGTCTGGTGGTACTTTTAAAGACTAATGCAATAAATACATTTGTTAGTCTTTAAAAATTCCACTAGACTCCTTGTTTGTTTTGCTGGACTAGATTATCACGGCTACCCTTTTGGACCTTGACCTATTCCCAGTGAAATTTGCCAGCTACAGGGTTAGAGGTAGAGCAGAGTAAGGGGGACAATGCAGGGGTTGTATCAGGGCAAAACTTCCAAGAGAAACCCCTGTAGAATGTAAGAAAAATCAGTCTGCGCCACCTTTGGGTAGGCCATTCTCACTGTGTGCCACTCACTGTGCTGGCCTGCTCGAAGTGCCAGTTCCAGCCCGTCCCCCTCCTTGGGACAGAGTGGCTGCTGTGTGGCTGTCCGTGGCCCCAGGCTCACCCGCCTGCTGGGGATGGCTTGGGAGAGGACAGCACCAGTGCAGTGGCAAATGGAGGGGAGCAGAGCACTGCACAATGGGTTTGGGATATGGGCTGTGTGGGTCAGTGCCTGTGATGCCACTGTGCAAAGCCCCAGCACAGGGAGGAGCAGAGGGGATGATAGTGACTCCAGTGGTTACTCTGATGGGATAAGCCCCATGCCCTGTTTTCAAAAATAGGTTGGAGGGACAGAGAAACTTTTTTTTCTCATTAGGACCTATGCTGACACTCATTGAGCATACTCAGTAAAATTTGCTGAAGCCACTACCCCCACCCTGCCCTTCCTTGCAGTCAAATTCTGCTGCCCGCTCTTGGGTGGGGGGGGTGTAAAGGTGCAGAGGGGGCAAATTGGATACCTTCCATTTGATTCCCCAGCCTCTCCTGCCTCCAGCTGTTTGACCCCTGGGCTAGTATAACTCTGATCCTGTCCACCCCTCTCTGATTTGTCCTCTTTGCCCCTTTCTAGCCCCTTTAAGAGTGGGCAACTGAGCATGCTCAGTTGGTGACAGCTGTGCATGCTCAGTACAGCCTGGTCCCACTGCTCTAGTCCTGGGCAGAGTCAGGGTGCTGCATTGGGAGAAGGAGCAAAGCTGAATATGGAGACCCACCCTGCAGCACTGCGTGCTCCAGCCAGCCCTGGCTCTGCTCCTCCCCTCCTTCCCCTCAGCCAAGGTGACAGAACTGGGGAAGGGCCTGGCTGGGTGGTGTGGGTCAGGGGCATGGGTTCCCCATGTGTGTCGGGGGGGAGGGGCAGATCACGCAGGGACAGGAGGGAAAATCAGGTAGGAAGGTGGTGGGAAATGGGAGGTGAGTTAGCTCTGTGCAGCTGGGGTGTTGGGGCCAGGAACAGCAGGGAGCAGCCCTTCCACCAGTGGTATTGGTTCCCAGTAGTTTTGCCCCCAACCCCTCAGCTGAGACCCCCCCCCCCCAAAGAGGCAACAACACTCCCGAAAGGCAACATCACTGCAGGGGATGAGGCATCTGCAGCCCTCCTGGTCCCCACCTGATGCTGGGCACTTCTTTTGCGCTTTTCCCATTCCCATAGACTCGGTTCCCACAGCAACTCAGCTGCTGGGCTTGGCTGTCGCACCGCAGCAGTGACCTGCCCGCTGTCAGTCACATCATCCTGCATAGGGCCCTAGCCAGGAGCCCTGGAGAGCAGAGTGGATGGGTCTTCCCCCTCTATCTGAATTGGTGGGCTGCACTGCCCATGTGGAGAGCCCCTCGTCGCAGCACAACATCTGGTCCCCTCTTGCCCCACTTTCCAGGCCAGGATGGGTGGGAGTTCAACAGTTAGTAAGGGGGAGACACTTAGGGTCTATGGGAGCCTCCACTGGCTCCTGGACCTTGCAATGAAGAGCAGAGTTCTAGATTAGAACATAAGTGTGCAGGGAAAGAGCCTGAGGTAATTTTGAAATTTGCTGTTCTGATATGTCCCCACTTGCTCTGTTTGCCCTAACAGGCTGCCATGTAACATCCATGTCTTGCCCCATATTGTTCCATCCTTCCAGAGGGCAGGGAAGAGAAATAGTTGCGGTGGAGCCAGCTGAGGTGGGGATTATCAGGGTGGTGCTGATGGGTTCCTATTGGCGAGAGAAGGCACTAAATGGGTGCGGGGGGGGGGCATTTCTTGGAGGAGCTGGTCTGGAAATACATAGGGTGGAGAAAGGGAGGCAGAAGGGTGTGAGAAACCTGCTGGGATTTGTTTATTGTGAGGCCTGGATCCTGGCAACGAGAGCCATGGGGTTTGTGGGTGGGAATTCCCTCATTTGTCAAACAGGAAAAAAGAAAGTCTGGACTGCTCTCGGAAAACTTAACGGAGTCCAGTTGTGCAGCCTGAGCCTATTAGCCAGAGGCTGCTGTGAGATATAAGGGGGGACCCACCAGTGAAGCCCAGGGAAGACCTCCTCACACATCTCCTTCCATCTGGCTGCTGGCCATGGGGAGTGTGTTTGACTCCCACCAGGGAGTTGTCCTGGGTCCTGCTGCAAGCGCCATTTCCTGACTGTAGTAGGCAGGTGTTTGACTGTGAAGACCCCTTGACCCCTCAGTCTGCTAGAAGTGCTGAATGGCTATTTTTCTCTCCTCACCTTGCTGTTTCCTAGCTGCTTTCGTAGGGTGGGGTTGAGACTTTGCTGGCTGCTTGCCTGCCTGCCTCCCAGAGCTTCCATGTGATTGTCCCCCTCTCCTGTGAATAGTGGGGTTGTCAGCAGGAAGCATGTACTAAGTGCGGGCTCTTGCTCTTTCAGGGGCTGGTAACCTTTGAGGAGGTGGCTGTGTATTTCACCAGGGAAGAGTGGGGTCTTCTGGACCCTGGCCAGAGAGCCCTCTACAGCGATGTCATGCAGGAGAACTATGAGAATGTGACTTCGCTAGGTAAGGGTTCCCGTCCGTCAACTATTAAAAGGGAATATGAAGAGTTAAGGTTTATGACATATCCCAGTGGAACTCAATTCTGTCCTGTCTCAGCAGCACCCTGACAAGCCAATGACACGTGCACTAGCTCTCTGCCCTCCTGCTACAGAACAGTGGTACCAGAGCACAGGAGCAGCATAGCATAAAGTCTAACATCTTCCCTTTGCTAAGGCAGAACTTGGGGATACATCCAGTGTAGGGAACAGAAGCTACCTACACCTGGCCTGGGCTCATCCACTGGTCATACTGCACACAATCCATCTCAGTCTCTCATAATATTGCCACCCTTTTACCACTGCACTGAGAATTCTTTCTGCTCCTTGCCTTCCGTTACCCCTCACTAATCATTGGTGACCACTGACAATCCTGCCTTTGTGCACCTTTCACGCAACCTATAGCACTCAGCACTGAACTAAGGAACAGCTGTTCCTTCAATTTTCATATTGGAGTCACAATTCTGCCAGCCTGCTCCAGCTATTCCCTCCACTGTTCATTTAAAGTTACAGCTGGTGCAGAGCAAATATCTGGACTATACACAGATAAAAGCTGGTGTTCAAATCTGTAGAACACCACACAAACAATAACATGTTCTTTAATCCTGCTTCCTCTAAATCAGGGGTCCTCAAACTTTTTAAATAGGGGGCCAGTTCACGGTCCCTCAGACTATTGGGGGGCCGTACTTTAGTTTGAAAAAAACATGAACGCGTAGCTATCACATCTGCTGCTGGCCTGTGTTTCTGGGTATTGGGTGGCAGGCGGTAATGAATCCACACACTTTTTGTTGGTGCTGTGGGGCTCCGGCCAGGCCCAGAGTGTGGGACTGACCGATTTTAGCCTGCTGGCCTGCTGTTGTGTAGGCAACTAGTAAGCAATGTTCCCTCTAGGTTTGGCGGCTTGTGTGCAAAATTTTCAAGCCATGTGCAAAACTTTTTCTGAATAAAATTTTTGTGCAAACTCACACGACAGAAATTATAGGCATTAATTGAAGTTAAAGTGATTATAAATAGAATTAATTAATGGTGTTTAATTAATTTAAGTTGAATGAATTTTGAATTGAAATTTAATTTTTAGAAAGGTTTTATTAAAAATTAATTTTAAAAAGCTTTTTAAAAAAGAAGGAAGAGAAAGAAAAAAGAAGGAAGGAGGAGAAAAAGAAAAAAGTAAGAGAAAGAAAGGAAGGAAGCAAAGAAAGAAAGAGCAGGAAGGAAGGGAGGAAGACAAAGAGAAAAAGAAAAAAGAGGAAGGAAGAGGAAGACAAAGAAGAGAAAAAGAAAAAAG
>ML685911.1:370268-435230 GCA_007922175.1 Pelusios castaneus | reverse complement strand
TTTTAGTAGTATTTTAATGTGTGAGTGTAGCTCTGAGCAAGCTTCGCCGTGAGTCCTGTACAGACTGGATCCTGGGTCTCCAGCTCCTTTCCCCACAGGGGTTGGGGTGTATTTCTGTGGGGCACTGGAGAGGGGCAATTAAGTGAATTTAGCCCACCCGAAGGTTACATAACTACTAAACTAACTATGCTAACTAAGGGGAAGAGTCTTCCTGGAGCAAGACTGAGTTCCAATGGCTGCCACGAGGCGCAAAGAAGGAACTGAGGGGCTGGGTCCCAGCATCCCCTGTTATACCTCGGCAGAGGCATGACACTCCAGGGGGCGCTGGACGCCAGGCAGGGGTTGCTAGGGGAAAAGTTCCGGTGGCTGTGCACGCGGGTGCGTGTGCACCTACAGTGGGAATGCACATGAGGAGCACTCGAAGAAGAAATGGAGCTACTGGTAGAGGAAGTGACACCAGATATTATAGGGATAACTGCAACATGGTGGAATAGTAGTCATGACTCATGTACCGGTATTGAAGGCTGTGTGTTCTTTAGGAAAGACAGGTATAAAGGCAAAGGTGAGGGAGTGGCATTGTAGATCAATGGAGTGGTAATATCAATGTAGGGAAATTCAAAGTGATGGAATTAAAAAGACAATCAATCTGGGTAAAAATCACGTTGGGGAAAAAAGCTACTAAAGTTTCTCCTGGAATAATGCTTGCAGTGTGTTGCAGACCGCCGGGATCTGATTTAGACATGGATAGGGACCTCTTTAAGGCCTTTAAGGAAGTTAATACTACTGGGAACTGTGTGATTATGGGAGACTTTAACCCAGATATAGACTGGAGGACATGTGCTAGTAGTAATAAGAGGGCCCAGGTTTTCCTGGATGTGATAGCTGATGAAATTCCTTCTCTAAATAGTTACCGAACCAACAAGAGGGGATGCCATCTTAGATTTGGTACTGGTGAGTAGCGAGGACCTCATAGAGGAACTGGTTGTAGGGGACAACTTAGGTTCAAGTAACCAGGAGCTAATTCAGTTCAAACTAATTGGAAGGATAAACAAAAATAAATCTGTGACCAGGACTTTTTACTTTAAAAAGGCTAACTTTAGAAAATGAAGAGAATTAGTTGGGGAAGTGGACCGGACATAAAAACTCAGGAATGTAACGGTAGAAGAGGCTTGGAATCGCTTCAAATCAAAGTTGCAAGAACTATCTGAAGCCTACATTCTGAGGAAGGGGAAAAAATTCATAGGCAAGATCTGTAGACCAAGCTGGATGTGTAAGCATCTCAGAAAGGCGATTAGGAGGAAGCACAGACACTACAAGGAGTGGAAAAGGGGAGAGATCAGCAAGGAAAGCTACCTTTTGGAGGTCAGAACATGTAGAGATAGAGTGAGAGAGGCAAAAAGTCAAGCTGAGCTGGACCTTGCAAAGGGAATGAAAAGGTTCTTTAGCCATATAAGTAGGAAGAAAAAGAAAGAAGAAGTGGGACCGTTAAAAACTGGGGATGGGGTGGAGGTCAAGGATAATCTAGGCATGGTTGAATGTCTAAAACAGGGGACCTCAAACTTTTTAAACAGGGGGCCAGTTCACGGTCCCTCAGACTGTTGGGGGCCGTACTATAGTTTGAAAAAACATGAGCGCGTAGCTATCACGTCTGCTGCTGGCCTGTGTTTCTGGGTACTGGATGGCAGGCGGTAATGAAGCCACACACTTTTTGTTGGTGCTGCGGGGCTCCGGCCAGGCCCAGAGTGTGGGACTGACCGATTTTAGCCTGCTGGCCTGCTGTTGTGTAGGCAACTAGTAAGCAATGTTCCCTCTAGGTTTGGCGGCTTGTGTGCAAAATTTTCAAGCCGTGTTCAAAACTTTTTCTGAATAAAATTTTTGTGCAAACTCGCACGACAGAAATTATAGGCATTAATTGAAGTTAAAGTGATTGTAAATAGAAGTAATTAATGGTGTTTAATTAATTTAAGTTGAATGAATTTTGAATTGAACTTTAATTTTTAGAAAGGTTTTTATTTAAAATTAATTTTTAAAAAGCTTTTTAAAAAAGAAGGAAGAGAAAGAAAAAAGAAGGAAGGAGGAGAAAAAGAAAAAAGTAAGAGAAAGAAAGGAAGGAGGCAAAGAAAGAGCAGGAAGGAAGGAAGGAAGGAAGGAAGGAAGGAAGGAAGGAAGGAAGGAAGAGGAAGACAAAGAAGAGAAAGAAAAAAGAAAGGAAGGAAAGGAAGAGGAAGAGAAAAAGAGAAAGGAAGGAAAGGAAGAGGAAGAGAAAAAGAAAAAAGAAAGGAAGGAAGGAAGGAAGAGGAAGACAAAGAAAAGAAAAAGAAAAAAGAGAAAGTAAGAAAAGAGAAGGTAGGAAAAGAAAGGCGGAGAGAAGGAAAGAAGGAAGAGAAAGAAGGAAAGAAGAGAGAAAAAGGAAGGCAAAGAAGAGAAGGACGGCAAAGAAGAGAAAGGAGGAAAGAAAAAGGACGGCAAAGAAGAAAAAGGAAGGCAAAGAAAAAGGACGGCAAAGAAGAGAAAGGAGGAAAGAAAAAGGACGGCAAAGAAGCCTAAGCCGCTGGCGGCGGGGACCTGAACGCGGCCCCGGGAGAGCAGAGCAGACCCCGGCACTGGAGACCGATCCTGGCCCTGTGCCGGGAGGCCGAGGCTATCGGCGGGTGGGAGCCCAGGAGTTGGGGACGCATCAGTCGGAATGGACTGAGGAGGAGAAGGACCTGGGAGCAAAGGTTGATCATAGAAAGACAACAGAGTCCTGTGGCAGTTTTAAAGACTAACAGATTTATTTATCGCATGAGCTTTCGTGGGAGAAAAATCCCACTTCATCAGACGCTTTGAAGATGGGAAACTTATGGAATGGGAGGAAATTAAAAGCAGGGGAGTGTATGACATAGGATCAGGTCAGGCTGTAACAGCAAATCAAAATAGGTGTTAGGATTTAAACACTGGGGAACAGCACACAGAGGAAGGTGAGGTCAAATCAACTGTTGTAATGAGAGAAAAATCCATAGTCCCTGTTTAACCCCAAAACAACTGAGTCAAATTTGCATATAAATTCGAGTTCTGCAGTTTCTCTTTGAAGCTGTGATTTGTTATTCATCTGTTTCAACACAGCTATTAACAAGTCATCAAGGGAGTGAGCAGGGAGATTGAAGTGTTCCCCTATTGGTTTTGTAGTGTTGCAATTTCTGATGTCAGATTTGTGTCCATTTATTCTTTGGCACAGAGACTGTCCTGTTTGTCCAATATATAAGGCAGAGGGGCATTTCCGGCACATGATGGCATAAATCACATTGGTGGACGAGCAGGTGAACGGGCCCTTGATGGAGTAGGTGGCTTGATTAGGCCCTGTGATGGTGTCATCAGTGTAGATATGAGGGCAAAGTTGGCAGCGTGGTCTGTTGCAGGGATATGTTCCTGCTTTAGTGTTTCTGTTGTATGATCTGTAGTTGCTGGTAAGTATCCTTTTAAGGTTAGGGGGCTGTCTGAAAGCAAGGAGAGGTCTGTCTCCTAAGGCTTGAGAGAGTGAGGGATCATCTTGTAAAATAGGCTGTAGATCTTTGATGATGTGTTGAAGAGGTCTGGCTTGGGGGGTTGTAGGTGGTGACCAGTGGCATTCTGCTATTGTTTTTCATGGGCTTCTCCTGCAGTAGTTGACTTCTGGGTACCCGTCTGGCTCTGTCAATATGTTTCTTCACTTCTGCGGGTGGGTACTGTAGTTTTAAGAATGCCTGGTAGAGATCCTGAAGGTGTCTAAAGGGTCAGAGCAAATGCGGTTATATCTTAGGGCTTGACTGTACACAATGGATCGTGTGGTGTGTCGAGGATGAAAGCTCGAGGGATGTAGGTAACTATACCAATCAGTAGGTTTGCGGTATTGGGAGGTCTTTATGTGCCCATCGCTAATTTGCACTGTAGTGTCCAGAAAGTGGATCTCTTGTGTGGAGTGTTCCAAGCTAAGTTTGATTGTGTTGTGGAAATTGTTGAAATCTCTATGGAAATCTTCAAGGGCATCTTTACCATGGGTCCAGATGATGAAG
Organism: Pelusios castaneus; assembly: GCA_007922175.1. NCBI lineage: Eukaryota > Metazoa > Chordata > Testudines > Pelomedusidae > Pelusios > Pelusios castaneus. The sequence goes on along the minus strand of ML685911.1, from coordinate 431,199 downwards.
ATGTCATCAATATTGCGTAGGTAAAGTAGAGGTGTTTTGGGATGAGACGTGAGGAAACGTTGTTCTAAATCGGCCATGTGGGTACCCATAGCAGTGCCACTGACTTGAAGGTATAAATTATCTTCAAATCTGAAATGGTTGTCGGTGAGTACAAAGTCACAGAGGTCAGCCACAAGTTTAGCTGTGTCATCATCTTGGATAGTTCTTCTAATAGCTTGTAATCCATCCTTGTGTGGGATGTTAGTGTAAAGGGCCTCTATGTCCATAGTGGCCAGGATGGTATTTTCTGGAAGACCGTCAATGGATTGGATTTTTCTCAGGAAATCTGTAGTGTCTCTCAGATAGCTAGGTGTGTTGATAGCATAGGAGAGAGTCCACATAGCCAGATAATCCTGCTGTTAGCGTGCCAATGCCTGAGATGATGGGGCGTCCGGGAGCCACCAATGTGATGTGGCCGTGAAAAAAGCTAGTACGGTTCTAGGATGTATCAGGAGAGGTATTTCAAGTAGAGACAGGGAGGTGTTACTGCAGCTGTACAAGGCACTGGTGAGACCCCATCTGGAATATTGCGTGCAGTTCTGGTACCCCATGTTTAAAAAGGATGAATTCAAATTGGAACAGGTGCAGAGAAGGGCTACAAGGATGGTCAGTGGAGTGGAAAAACCTGCCCTATGAGTGGAGACTCAAGAAGCTTGGCTTGTTTAGCTTAACCAAAAGAAGGCTGAGGGGGGATATGATTGCTCTCTATAAATACATCAGAGGGATTAATATCAGGGAGGGAGAGGAATTATTTGAGTACAGCACCAATGTGGACCCCAGAACAAATGGTTATAAACTGTCCATCAAGAAATTTAGGTTTGAAATTAGACACAGGTTTCTAACCATTAGAGGAGTAAAGCTCTGGGATAGCCTTCCAACGGGAGTTGTGGGGGCAAAAACCGTAACTGCTTTCAAAACTGAGCTTGATACATTTATGGAGGGGATGGTATGATTACCCTATTTTGGAAATTGACTGATATTTGGCTTCGGATTGTAGATATACAAGTGGCCCAACGGGGGGAGTACATGGGGTGGGTTCTGAGTTATTACAGAGAATTGTTTCTTGGGTAACTGGATGTTGAGACTTGCCCACGTGCTCAGGGTTTAACTGATTGCCATATTTGGGGTCGGGAAGGAATTTTCCCCCAGGGCTGATTGGCCTGGGCCCTGGGGGTTTTTCGCCTTCCTCTGTAGCACATGGCTCACTACCGGCAAATTCTCTGTATCTTAAAGTCCTTAAATCATGATTTAAGGAAGTAAATAACTCAGTCATAGGTTTGTGGCCTATTGCTGGAGTGGGTGGGTGAGGTCTTGAGGCCTGCATTTTGCAGGAGGTCAGACGACATGAACATACTGGTCCCTTCTGACCTTAAAGTCTATGAGTCTAGTGTTACCATTACAGGTTCCAACTACATCAGCCACACCATCAGCAGCTCATTCACCTGCACATCTACTAATATGATATGCTATCTTATGCCAGCAATGCCCCTCCGCCCTGTACATTGGCCAAACCAGACTGTCCTTATGCAAAAGAATGAATGTACAGAAATCGGACATAAAAAATGGTAACATCCTTAACTCAGCAGAACACTTCAATCTCCCTGGCACTCAGTAGCAAACATGGAAGTTCCCATATTTCATAAAAAAAAAAAAATTCAAAGAAAGACTTCAGCATGAAACTGCAGAGCTGGAAATGATTTGCAAATGGGACACAATCAGATTAAGGCCTTGTACACAGTATAAAGTTATTGCACAATTGTTCATTATCGCACAATAACAAGGACAGCGTCCACACACAAATCCATGTTGTTGTATGGTAACAGCCATCTTACCGCGCAACATGTAAACCACCAGAACGAGGGTGCTAGCGGCTACTGTGGAACAGCTGTTTTGCAATAGTTCATGTGTGTACAGTTGCCGTGCAATATGAAGCCCCCGGAAATGTCCCAGAATTCTAATTCCATCCCTTCTGCACTTCCTCCTGTGCTCTGTGGCTGTGACGTGACTGTACCCGCCCTCCCATCATTCCCGGGAATTTTTGAATTCTTCACTCTTCCTGTTTATTCGGCGTGGAATGCAGCTGTGTTCTACAAGAGCAATGGCGGCTCAGCGCAACAAACATGCTCCAGTGTGGACCACAGCTGAGGTGCTTGATCTCATAGGCATCTGGGGAGAGTCTGCTGTGCAGACACAGTTACATGGCAGCCGGCGAAATCTCAATATTTTTGGCCAGATTTCTCGGGCCATGGCAGAGAAGGAGTACGAGAGAGAGACTCTTCAGTGCAGATCGAAGGTGAAGAAGTTGAGGATAATGTACCACAGAGCCAGAGAGGCAAACCGGCGCTCTGGCTCAACACCGGTTACATGCTGATTTTATAAGGACTTGGAAGCAATCCTTAGCGAGGATCCCACAACCACCCCAAAAGCTCCTGTGGACACGTTGGCACTCTCCACCATGAAAAGGATATTGGAGCAGAAGGTGACGAGCAATTCGTGGACGAGGAAGTGGAGGTGGAGGATGACCTGGAGGCTGAAAGTGGTGCAGCCGACCTAGGGAGCCAGGAGCTGTTGTCCAAATCACCTGACACGTGCTGCCCAGATTCCTTCTCCATGCTGTCTTTGGATGCAGCAGAGGGGAGCTCTGGTAAGTTTCATTGGAACTGGCTTCTGTGCTTGCTGGATAAGCTTTGCGGGCAAATGAAGAGGGGGCAGGAGATGGGATTTTTGAGTTTCATCTTTTTTTTTGGTTGGAGGGGCGTCCACCCCGCGTTACACGAGCAGTGCATCAATGCATGCTGTAATTCTCAAGAAATCCTCTCCATTGAGCTCATTAAAGGTCTCCTGGATGTACTTCCACAGCCTCCTACTTCAATTCGATGGGAGAGCAACTGTGTTCCCTTCCCCATAGAGGGATACTCTCCTTCGCCAGTTGCAATGCACAGCAGTGGGAACCATGGCTGCACACAAGCCTGCTGCGCATGGTCCTGGCTTATATCCAGTGACATGCAGGATATGCATTCTGGCTTGCAGGGGCACTCTAAGCAGCAAGATATCGCCTTCCATGGCCATGCTGTGTGTGAACTGATCGCCCAAAGCACTGCAAATAGTTCACGAAGCTGTGTGTCTTGTATCGGCAACCTGAACCTCCCTTTGCAAAAGCCCTTTCAGTCCCCGGCAATGCCCTGTCCCGTGGGCACTGCGGAATGTGGCAGCAGAGCATATTACCGGCTCTTTAACCAAAGTGAGAACAATAGCACAATTTATGTTTCATTTTTCCTTAAACGACCTTTGCCAGTCGCTGGTCTGTGCCAGCTGACCGGCTGAAACAGATAAAGAGAAGGCCTCGCAGGAGCAAGGAGGATATCTTCCAAAAGCTGATGCAGTCTAACGAGGCAGCAGCAAGGGAGACATATAATAGGCCTACTGATCACGAGTGGAGGAATGCATGGCAGCGGAGGAAAGGCATATAATAGGCAGGTCCACGGTGGCAGGGGGGGCACCCCTTGTGTACTTTTGATTTTGATATGTGGCAAAGAGATCTAGCACTGGGTATCCCCAGCGCTGACATATGCTGTGGCTGGGTAAGCGCTTGATTTCCAATAAAGAGGGTTGCTCTGAGACCATGCCTCACTGTTTATTTCCACAGACTGGTATTCCTGAATGACAGACTGGTATTCCCCTCCCTTTTGCGCACCACACATGGGGCTCCATTTCTTACTATCTAGCCAACAACCACTAATGGACCCATCCTCTGTGACTGTACCATTGTTTATTGAACCCAGTTATCATTACAGCCTTCACAACACCCCCTGGCAGAGCATTCCACAGGATGGCTGTGCACTGTGTAAAGCATTTCCTTTCATCTTTTAGATATCTGCTGCCTATTATTTATGTCACAGGACACTGAGTTCTTGTCCTATATGAACAGGTGAACAATACTTCCTTATTCACTTTCTCCATGCCACTCATGGTTTTATAGACCACCCCTCACTTGTCAGTTTCAACTGGCTGTTTTTTTGAGCTCTCCTTATAGGGAAGCTGTCCAATACCCCTAATCATTTTTATTGTCCATCTCTGCACCTTTGCCAATTCTAACTTTTTTTTTTTTTTTTGCAATGGCGGTGAAATGAAAACTGATACAGGATTTAAGGTGTGGCATACCATGGTTTACATAGTGGCATGGTGATCTATTTCATCTCTAATGTTTCCTAATTTTCGTTAACTTGTTTGATGACATATTGAATCGATGTTTTCAGTGAACTATCCACAATGCCTCCAAGATTTCTTTTATGAGTGGTAATTTAGACACCATCATTCTGAATCTAGAGTTGGGATTATGTTTTCTAATGTGCATTACTTTCCATTTATCCGTGAAATTCATCTGCCATTTTGCTCCCAGTCACCCACTTTTGTGAGATCACTCTAACTCTTTACTGTCTGCTTTGAATTTAACTATCTTCTATAATTTTGCAGCACCACAAACCTTTGCCACTTCCTTGTTTCCCCTTGTCATTTATGTGTATTGTGACAGAGCCAGGCCTGATAACTACAGGAGGGTGGTCCTATTTGAAAACTGCTAAAACCCCTCCCCCAGCCTAAGGGGAGGAAGCAAGTGGGCCCAGATTCAATTGATTATGGGGGGACAATAAATGACAAATGGACGGGTGTGTGGGTCACAGGTACAAAAGAAGGAACTTGGAAGGGGACATTGAGCAGAGAACCCCAGACAGCGCCCACTGCTCCCGGAAGGTGTCAAGGGAGCCAGTGGACACTGCCCAGAGGAACACTGCCCAGATTCGTGTGCAGACAAGGGACCGGAAATAGACCTCACAGTCACAGAGACCCCCCTCAGCCAACCTCCTCTCCCTGGTTTTGTAGATGGCAACCTTAGCATAGGCCAGGAATAGGTTGATGAGGCGGCCCTGCGACGCTGTGCGGCCATGGATGGGGTATGCATACAAAAACAAATGCAGGGAAAAGTGCAACCAGAACCTCAATAAGAGGTTCTGGAGATGCTGGAAGAGGGGCTGCAACCTGGCGCATTCCAGGTATGTGCGCGCCAGGGTCTCCTTCATGCCGCAGAATGGACAAGTGTCAGGGCGACGGGTGAACCACGATAAGTACACGCCCATGCTCATGGCTCCGTGAAGGAGCTGCCAACTAATGTCCCTGGCGGGCCATGGGGTCAGGGTGGCATATAGACTGGCCCACTGGTGGTCCTCACCCTACACCAGTAGAATTAGGTCCCGCCATTTTGTAACTGGGCAGGACACAAGGGTAAGGAAGTAGATGGGATGGAGCACGAGTGTGTACAAACGTTTTCGAGACATGGTTCGAAAACAGGCCAGCTGCAAGTCCAGCAGCCGGCTAGGGGCATGGGCTGCTGAGGGGGGGCTCGCAGGGCTGGGGTCCAATCAGAAGCTCCAGAGGACCAAGAGGACAAGGTTGCCGTCACCTCCTGGAACAGGCACCATGGGGTTCGAGGGATGGAGGCCCCATGCACTGAGCAAGCACAAGGAGATCCACTCAGTCCCCCTGGGTGTAGTCCAGGAAGTCTCTGACCCTGGTGACACTTGCCAGGACCTCCACCACCCACACACAAAGATGGGGATTGTGTGGCAGGGGCTCCATTAGGAGGTACTCCCCCTTGATGGGCACAAGGGACCTGGAGGCCGAGACGAGTATCCAGGTCCGGAGGAGATCCTGGTAGGAGACGGGCAGCTCAGAGAGGTCTCGCAGAAGACCTCTCAAGTGGATGTAAAAGAGCTGCCAGTCATTTCAGAGCCCTCTGTAGTGGTGGAGGAAGGTGCATGCCAAGCGGCTCAACGCCAGACGACCTGCACTATAAAGGAGTCTCTGCAGGGCCTGGAGACGAAAGGCATGGACCCAGCTGCGAATGCAACACAGGCCCTGCCCCCCTCCTTCAGGGGGAGACTCAGGATCCTTGCAGAGACCCAGTGCAGTACTGGTCAAAAGAACTCCAGAATTGTCCTCTGGAGGTTGGCCAGGGACCTCAGGGGTGGGACCAGTCCTATCCATCTCCACAGCCACTCAGACACCCTGTCCTCCAAACCCAATGTCATGGGCGCCGCATCGCTTGGCTGAACTCCTGGCACGAGGGAGAGGCACCGAGAAGCAGTTGGAGCACATGACTCCAATTAAGGGTAGAAGATAAAAAGCCCCTGTTGCAGCCAGGCAGAGAGGGAGTTTAGGCGTGTTGTTTGGAGGTGGAGGCAGGAGCAGTGTTTGGTGTGTGGAGAACAAAGCGAAGAATAGTGGAGGAGAGCTGACCAGTAGCTGTTACTGACAGCACCTAGGAGGTACAGACAGGGAGGGCAAGTTTGCCCAGACAGGCCTTAGGCCCAGCGGCCTCTGGGGTGGAAAGCCCAGACGCAGGGCAGGAGGGACTGAGGACCCATAGCACTAGGGGGGTTTGGAGGAGGAAAGACTGTGATTCAGCTGGCTGCCACAACCTGAAGCACAGGACTCACGGGGAACTGAGAGCGCTCGTTTTGCCGCACTATGTTAAAAACCAGCTCTAGTAAACCTTGGGGGATCCTACTATTTCCCTTTGTCCACTGTGAAAACAGACCATTTATTCCATCCTTTTGATTAAAAGACAAAAATCAATTACTGGTCTATAAGCGGAGCTTTCCTCTTATCCTAGGACAGCTTATTTTGCTTCAGAGTCTTTGGTGTGGCACCTTGTCAACGGTCTTCTGAAATTCCAAGTACTATTACCCTGGTCCACACGTTCTTTGAGTCCGTCAGAGAAATCCAACACATGAAGTATGATTTCTCTTTACAAATCATGTTGACTCTCCCCCAACAGATTGTGTATATCTGTGTCTGACAATTCTGTTTTTACCATAGTTTTCAACTAATTTGCCTGGTACCAACATTATGTCTACTAGTCTCTAAATGCCAGGACACCAACGGAGCCTTTATAAAAACCTGATATTACATTTGCTATCCCCAGTCATCTAGTACAGAGGCAGATTTATGTGGTAGGCTACCACAGTCAGTAGTTCCTCCACTGACATCTCAAACTGGGACATATCCTCAGATTTTCTGGCTAAAGAGAATGACTCAATATTTAGTAATCTATCTTCATTGAGTATTTCTCTTCCATTACTATTTGCATTTTTAAGAATTTCTATCCTCTTCTCTTCACTAGGATATACAAAATCCTCATTAAGACATTCTCCCCTAAGGTATAGCTCTTTCCAAACCATGTGTTCCTCTAGGAGACTGCCTCTACTCCAGACCTGATTTCTTCTTAATTTTACATGCCAGAAATCTGGTTCCATTTCACTTTAGGTGGAGCCCATCCTTTCTGAACAGCAGGTTCCCAACCTCTGGGCTAAGGGTCAAAAGTGGCCCACAGCATCTTCCAAAGTGGCCCATCACTCCACCCTCACTGGTTGCAGAAGTAAGCTCCTGACTAAGAACCCAAGCAGAGTATGTTGCCATGGGGCTACAAGACCACTGGCTCCTTGCTGCACCCAAGGGTACGAGAAATCAACACTCCCTTCCAGTGGCTTCAGCAGGTAGCATGGCAAAATGCTCCATCTGGGACTCTAATCTCTGCCTAAAAAACAATGTTTTAAAGTGCACTTATAGAGTTATTGGACCAGTCGCTAATTAAAAAAAAAAAAAAAAAAACACCCTACCTGACATAGCTTGCTAGCAAAAGCTCTAATGGAAAGATAATGGGAAGACAATTATAAAGAAATAAAGGAAATGAAATGCCCATAAACTACAATTAAGAAGAGTTAAGGTTCCCAGGCACTTCCTCATGTCCCTCTAGCTTGCAATAGGTGGTAAAAGTGAAACCCTCTGAAAACTGGGAAATGAAGAACAAAGCTATGCCCCACCTCTGCAATGCCCCACTCTAGTTCTACTCGTACCCCAGCCATGGAGTTGGCAAAAGTCACTGGAAATAGGACAGATAAGGTGATGCAAAACTTTACCAACAACCCAGGGAAGTGGCAAATTTTTCCATCACTTAAAGTCTTCAAGTCAAGCCCAGAGCCTCTCTGGAAGACATTTTAATCAAAACACAAGATTTCCAATTCCCCTCAATAGTAACTGGATGATACTGTATTATTCTAGACTAGATTATTTAAATATCTCCTGCCTATCAATAATTTAGAGCAGGGGTCCTCAAACTACGGCCCGCGGGCCGGATACGGCTTGCCAAGGTCATTTACCCGGCCCCCGCCCCTGCTGCGGCCGCGGGCAGTGCTGCGTCCAGTTCCCCCAGGGCGGAACAGGCAGGCTCAGGGCTGGAGCCAGAGGCGTCGTTGTCGTCAGGCTGGCAGGGTGCCAGCCCCGGGTAGAAAATCCTGAGCCCCGAATCTATTTTCCCCAGCAGGCACGTGCGCACCCAGGCAGAACGCTGCGTTCCACCCAGGGGCCCCAGCAAAGCCGCAGACTCCTGCTGCGGCCAGGCTGGGGAGAGGCAAATCTCCCGCCCTGAGCATGCTCAGACAGAGCGTGCTCAGGGTGGGAGCAGCCTGGCCCAGAAGCAGCTCTGCTGGCCGTCCCTGCAGCTCCGAGCCTCCGGCCAGGTAAGGGGGCTGGGAAGGGGCTGGAGGGAGGCCTGGAGAGGGGTGGAGGGGACAAGGAGACTGGCTGGCGGCTGGGTAGTGGTGGAGGGGACTATGCACGGCAGGAGTGGGGACTTCGTGGGGGGCTGGGGAGGGATGGATGGAGTTAGTGGCCTGTGGAGGGGGCATGGGGAGAAGGAGACTGGGTAGGGGCTGGGTAGCAGTGGAGAGGACTATGGGTAGCTGGAGGGGGACTGGGTGGGGAACTGGGGAGGGATGGATGGAGTTAGAGGCCTGGAGAGGGGTGGAGGGGACATGGGGACAAGGAAACTGGTGGGGGCTGGGGAGGGGTGGAGGGGATTATGGATGGCTGGAGGGGGACTAGGTGGGGGACTGGAGGAGGTTGGGGGATGAGTGGGGGTTAGGGACAGAGGCCTGGGAAGGTGTGGAGGGCGTTTGGGGGCTGAAGGGGGGTGGAGTGAAGATGGGGGAAGCTGATGAGTTAGGAATGCTGGAGTGGGGGGTTAGGGCAGGGGTGGGCTGGGGGCCACAGCCCTGGATCATTTTGCTATACAGCAACGTCCCTGGCTGGGGCATGTGCACGGGCCTGCCTGCTTGCCCCATGTGGCCGGGGCAGTGGGGTGGCCGCAGCTGGGGCAGGCTCCCGGGCTCCCTTGTGTACAATGGGGCAAAGGGGGACAGGAACCCTGGCAGGGCATGTGGGCAGGGTGTGACGCTGTGTGAATTTAGGGAAGCATTTATATTATTTTGTATGACTATCTCATAAATGCTATAATCCATAGGAACTCTGTCATGTTTGGTATCAATAGAAAGGTAGTAATTTGCGGGGAATGATTATATAGTTTATGTCTAGGAATTGTATTTATATTAGAAGTTAGTTAATTAGAAATTTGGTGTTATAATCTATAGTTTAACTTGTGTCATTCTGGAGAAATGCCTTAGACAGAAGGGTGTGAACAACCATTGTCTCCTTAATGGCTCATCAGGATTCTCCCTTTGGCCCATTGTAGGTGGGACTTCCTTAACATTAAGGAGCCAATGGTTGTAATGTTAAGGAAGCTTCCACCTACAATGGGCCACAGGGAGAAACCTGATAATCCTATGGATTATAGCATTTATGAGATATCCTTAAAAAATAATATCATAAATGCTTCCCTAAATCCACACAGCATCACACAGGGCTCTGCCCTGCCCTACCCTTTGGGGGGGCATGCCAAGCTCCCCCTGTGCCCCCCCCTCGGCAGGGAGGGCATTGGTGTAGTCCTGGGGTAGCCCTAAGTCGATTTAGGACTACCCCACATCTACACTGATTTAATTAAGTCGACTTAGTTAAAGTCGACTTAAATTAACAAGTGTAGACATAGTCGAGGATTGGTGCTGGTTAGAGCATAGGGAGCATGGGTGCTAGATGGTGAGGCTAGCAATGAGAGGGATCAAAGGCACACACTTCAGGCAAGAACTCTTAGGAATCAGGACCAAGGAACTATGGAGACAGTGGCTATGTCTACACTTGTTAATTTTAGTCAACTTAACTAAGTCGACTTAACAAAGTTGACTTTCAGTTGACTTAGTTAGGTCGACTTTAACATGTCCACACATAAATTTAAAGTCAACTTTCAGCGGACCCTACAAAGTCGACCTAGATCGTCCACACTGGACGACTAGGTCGACTTGTAGGGGCTAGGTGGACCTGGGACTGGTCCATGGTGGTAGGGGGGGCACCCCTTGCCAAGTGCCAGGGGGCTCAGCCTTTGCCCCATTGTACCTGGGTACAATGGAGCAAAGGGGGACAGGGACCCTGGAAGGGCATTGAGGCAGGGTGGGGGGGCATGCCAGGCTCTCCCTGTGCCAGCCACCCTGGCAAGGAGGGCAATGGGGAAGTCCTGGAGAGCCCTATGTTGACTTAGAGTCAACTTAGGGCTACTCCACGTCTACACTGGCTTAAGTCGACTTTAGAAAGTCGATTTAAGCACAAAGTCAACAAAGATAGGTTTAACAAAGTCGACTTAAGGAAAGTGTAGTGTAGACGCAGAGTAAATTAAGTCGACGTAACCAAGCTTGCGTCGACTTAATTTACAAGTGTAGACGCACCCAGTGAGAGGATGGGGTGAAATGGCTGGGGAGCAGGAAGTTTGGGAGAACTGATAACGAGGACGGCTGTGGGCAATGGGAAGTGAGGAGGGAACACAAGGAATGATTAGTTGCTCCTTGTGTCTTTGAAGATGAGGAAGTGTGAAAGCAGTTAGGAGAAGTAGTACAGGGGTCATAGTGTCTGGCAAGGTTAGCTGCCTATCTGTGCCCTTCTTCATCCCTCTGAGTGTCCCTTCTCTGGTGTCAGGCCTCTGCCTTTCCCTTTTCTGCAGTGCCTATGGGCCTCTCTCTGTTGGTAAGGAACAGTTCCAGGGGGACTTCCCTTTGTTTGAAGTCTTCATGAGATTTAGGAGTCCCTTTGATCATGTGTCTGCTGTGCGTTCCTCGTAGACACAGGCATAGTTAAATCCCTCATAAGAAGAACGTTTTTTATAGATGAGCGCATAGGGCACTGGCCCTAGGATTTTATTGCTTCAAAATGGGCTGGGGTTAAAATAACAGGAAACTTTTTCAGTGTGACAAATATCTGATGAATTCATTTGATCTCATCTGTCTTCTTCCAGTTTCCAAACCTGATGTCATCTCCCAGCTGGAGCGAGGGGAAGAGCTGTGGGCCCCAGATCTCCAGGCCTCAGAGGAAAGACACATCCTGAAAGGCAGCTGCACCAATGAGGGATCATTAAACTGTCAGTGCCTGAAGGAAATTCAATTCCTGAATTTTTCTCATCTCCAGCTGTTCTTTTGTTTTGTTCTCCCCTTTCCCATTCCTGTTTCTCGGGTTTTTCTTTCTCTGTCCTGCAGGTGATGGGTTAGTGAGTGGGGTCATGGAGCAGACTCCTCAGCAGGAAGATAATGAGCAAGTAGAACCACTTGGGCTGTTATTGCAAAGATGCAAACGTGGTGTGTCCAGGAGTTGTAAGAAGGGGAAATTCTATGAGAGTCAGCACAGGCCAGAGAAGCAGGAGGAAAACCAGTCAATGCAGAAAGTTCGTAAAGCTGCTAATTCTCAGGGAACTCACAAAGGCCTCAAGGAAATCATGGCCCAGCAGGCAATCCCCACAAAAGAGGGAAATAACACATGCATGGAGTGCGGGAAAAACTTTAGGTGGCGCTCTCACCTTATTAGACATCAGAGGATCCACACCGGGGCGAAACCTTGTGAATGCGGGAAAACCTTTGCTTGGCGGTCAACGCTCATTAAACATCAGATGATCCACACAAGGGAGAAACCCGATGAATGCTGCGAGTCTGGGAAAACCTTTGCTAGATGTTCACACCTTATAAGACATCAGAGGATTCACGCAGGGGAGAAACCCTATGAATGCTGTGAATGCGGGAAATCCTTCACTGAGAGCTCTATCCTTATTATACATCAGAGGTTTCACACTGGGGAGAAACCCTATAAGTGTTGTCAATGTGGGAAAACCTTCACTGGGAGCTCAGGCCTTATTATACATCAGAAGATTCACACTGGGGAGAAACCCCATGAATGCTGTGAGTGTGGGAAAACGTTTGCTTGGCGATCAGCACTCATTAAACATCGTAGAATCCACACAGGGGAGAAACCCTATCAATGCTGTAAGTGTGGGAAAACTTTTGCTCAGTGTTCAAAGCTTATTGCACATCAGAGGATACATGCAAGACAGAAACCCTATGAATGCTGTGAATGTGGGAAAACCTTTGATCGGTTTTCGTACCTTACCAGACATCATATGATCCACACAGGGGAGAAACCCTATGAATGCTGTGAGTGCGGGAAAACCTTTGCTCAGCGTTCAATCCTGACTACGCATTTGAGGATGCACAGAAGGGACAAAACCCTATGAATGCTCCAAATGTGGGAAATTGTTCTATCAGAGCTCAGCCCTTATTTATCATCAGAGAAGCTGTTAGGGAAAGAAAGACCATAAAACCCTTTCTTAGGGCTGAGAAAGCCTTTCTTTTCTTTTACTGATTCTTACATTGTGAGGTTTAAGGGAGCATTTGTGTTCCTGTGTCTTTCATGTCTCTGTTCAATTGCCTGTTCCATTTTGCAGCTGTGGGGTGAATCTCACAGACTTTTCATTTCCTTTGTCCTATGTCATGGAAGTGTGTGTCACTCCAACAGGCATGTCAGTCGACCTTAGATTGAGGAAATGGGAGTGACCTCAACCAGGCATATTTGCCTGTGTCTTGAGTCCACTAGGATTTTCCATGGAATTACTTAGCTTGTGTCAGCTATCCTGATGTAAATACACCTTTTTTTTTTTTTAAATTGCCCTTGTATAGTGACCGGAATAATTTAGCAAATATCCTCAAACCCTGATATAACCTCCATCACTTCTCTTAATCTAAATGGATTTGTCATATGTACTTTTCCACCCATTGCAAAGGGATTGTTAGTCACCAAGTTTCCCCATCTGGGACACTAATTTCTATTTGTTCTTACATCTCATTGGCCAGTGCTAAATGGCGGTTAGTTTTTGTACCATTTTTAACATGTTAAAATGTAACGAAGAGAGGGAGCAGGATTAGGGAAAGGAGAACGTTTTTTCAACTTCCTTGGCAACTGACGAAAGTGTGAGTTGGAGAAATTCCCGCATTCCTAGTTACCTCAGCAGTGTTTCCTCTGGTTGAGCCATGTAGCATTTATGTTTTCCACATTTTGCACTTCCACCTTTCAATGTGTGATACAATTCAGTGTTCTCAGCTCTCAGCTTGGGGATCACACGTTGGATTTTCTGACCCCCCAAACATAGTCATTTAGGGCCTGAGATGAAAGAACCACAGACCTGAAAGGAGAATTTGAATGGATCTCAAACACAATATAACTATTAAGAGTTTAAATCACAGTTTCCTACTGAGATGGGATTGTTTGCAGATGGGGAGATGGAATTTTCTTTAGTTTTCTGTATTTTGTCATTACAGCAAGGGTAGAACTTTTGATAATATGACTCAATGAGTGAAGCAGATTTAAATGTATTGCAGGAGAATGCAATGGGTGAATCTTTTGTCCTGATTGTGCGTCATCACATTGAATCTTCTCTGGAATTTCTTCTTATATGAAACTCAATATATTTTATACCTCTGTGATGTGGGGGTTCCTTTTTTTTAATGACAATTTGGTTACATAACTGACTATTAATTTCATTTGCCAGAGTGTAGCTCAGACTTATTGGGGACTTTTAAAAAAATGAGTAGTTATTTCTTGCTTTAGTTTTCCTTTTTCCCTGACCCCTCTGTAATGACAAGGAAAATCTTCAAGTGCATTTCAGTTAACAGGAGAAACTGTTCCAATTTATTGGACATGCTACTAATTGTTTGAAATCTCCAGTCTGAAATGGAGAACAACAGCACACCTCAAATTGTGCGACCAACTGAAGAAACTGGGTACAATCAGTGTTGTTCAGTTGTTTCGGTCAATTTTCTCCCATGATCCAAAGTAAGAATTCCACAGTAAATGACGAATAGCTAGATAAAAAGCCCTTATATTTTTTCCCTTGTGTGTGGACTTCTGAAGGTGAAGAGTGTGTCACATATCAACTCTGTATGTTGCAGTTGTTCCCTCTCTCTAGTCCAAGGAGACTCTAGTGCAGTTTCTCTCAACCTTTAGTGGACTGGGGAACACCTACAGGTATTAATTACGTGGAACACCTCATGAAAATGTTGTAACAGTGGTGAGAGATTTTAAACTGCCTCAGCCAAGCTTCCAGGTGTGTGTCAATGTCTACCACCAGGCACCTGGAAGTTATGCTGAGGCTGTGGCATTTTAAATTGCTCCTTTCCCCCCTCGCACTCAGCTGGCCCGACAGGAGGGGTTTGGGGTGAGTCATGCAACACCTGCCCTATGTCTGTGGTTGAGAAACACTGCTGTAGTGCCACAAGACTCCTTATTTGTTTCATTGAACTAGACTAACATGGCTACCCCTTTGGAACTGCTCTAGTGTGTCACAAGTACTGACAATTCTGTCACAAATCAGCCTTGTGAATTGTACCTGTAGTTTGGAGGGACCCAGTGTGTCACAAGCAGCCCTGTGTGCTGCATTCTGTTCTAAGTCGCAGCTGTGACAAACTATGGGGGGAATATTGTATAGCCGACCCAGGAGAGTTCCAGGCTCTGGCCTTGATTGCCATGATTCAGAAAGGTGACTCTCAGAGTGGGCTCAGCAAAGCATCATAATTCGATACGAGTAGTACAAGGGGCCTACCGTCAATCAAACTTTAGCCCCACCCACCTGTCACCGGAAGTCCCGCCCTTAGGTCACCTGACATCCGGTCCTGCCCCTGCCACCGGAAGTCCCGCCCCGTCCGGTCACCTGACATCCGACCACCGGAAGACCCGCCCCATCCGGTCACCTGACATCCAGTCCCGCCCCTGCCACCGGAAGTCCCGCCCCATCTGGTCACCTGACACCCCGCCCCCGCCCCGACCACCGGAAGTCCCGCCCCATCCGGTCACCTGACATCCCGCCCCAACCACCGGAAGTCCCGCCCCAGCCGGTCACCTGACATCCCGCCCCGACCACCAGAAGTCCCGCCCCATCCGGTCACCTGACATCCGACCCCACCTGTCAGCGGAAGTCCAGACCCATGACATCCAGTCTCACCCCCAAGCTCTGACTTCCGGCTGACAAGGGTCACCTGATCGGAAGTGAGCATTGCGACCCTTTCCCTGCCCATCGAGGCGCGTTTCACCCCGAAAGCGGGGTTGGCCGGGAAAGGGCACGTGGCGGGGGTGGGGCGACCCTCCGCCAATGGGGGTCGTCCTGGAAGGGCGCGGCGGTTGGTTGGGGCAGCAGCGCCGCCCCCCTGGAAGTCTCAGGCCTTTTTAAAAGCGGAAGACCCCGAGGGTGGTTTCTCGAGACCGCGTGGTTCGCAGCTCGTGGAGAACATGGACGCCTTCGCCACCCCCATAAGACCTCCTTACTTTGTTTTGACTCCTAAAGTGTTGGCCCCCCGGCGTAGAAAGCGGTACATCAGCAGCAGTTCTGAGGAAGAGAGAGAAATCAAGGACAGCCAGAGCCCTTTGGCTCAGCCTTTGTTCAATACGCCAGAACCCGAAACCCAAGAGATCAGGAAGCGGCCTGACAGACTCTCACCAGCAGCAACAGACCAGGAGAAAGGAGAAGAGGAGGCTCAGGTAAAGGAACAAGCATGGGTTGCTATCCGCATAGCTCTAAAAAGCCAAAAGGGTGGTGGTGGATTCACAGCTCTTTCTTTCTTTTTTCTGAAAAATCTCTCTTGTCTTTCAGGAACCCCTGGACAATATTGCAGCGGATGAGAAAGATGAAGCTGGCCTGCCTTGTTTTTGTTCAACGCCGGTACTCACCGATGAAGAGGATGAGGCCAGGGATGAGGCCTATATGGAGTTTAAGAGAAGGCTTGGCTTGGAAACGTTTGAACCACTGCTCTGTCGCCAGCCTAAAAAACTCATGCGGTGTGTTGTGCGTGTTGCTGTTTCTGCTTCCCTTAATTACTGTCTTAAGGAAAAGATGTTCGAAGATTGTGAAGGCTGTGTCATAGATGCTCCAGGCCAACGGCACCATGACTGTGTGCAGTGGACTTCAGAGGATATAAACTGCAAACTCCGGGTTGTGTGTGCTGAACTATGTTTTGAAAGTTTGTTAAACATTGTTATTGCCACGAGTTACGTTATGGAATGTCTGTACGTAACTAAAAAACATTTAGACCTAGGGGTGACCTTGGTACGCGCAGTGCAATTCGATCCAGACCCTAGCAGCGTTCTAAAGAAGATGACTGAACCGGAGGATGCCCATTTGGAGCATTGTATGGACTGGTTGGTCCACACAAAATGTTACAGAAGTCTACTTAGGAAGCAGACTATGCATAAGAAATACAAAAGGATTAAGTTAGAGAATGCTGAGGGGTCATACACGAGATATAAACCATCTTGTTAGCTATAAATAAATGCATCTCTGGAAAAGGCCTGTGTGGGCCTTAAATGTAAGTGTTTATTTCAAGGTTGCCACAGGTCTTTTAAATAAAAATGTTTTTTTGTGTACTTACAGCAAAAAGCTGAAATGTGTGTAGCAGCATTCTGTGGGAAAAAACAAACCCCCAGAAATATCTGTTTAAAATAAAGCCAAAGGGTTAGAAAGGGAGCATGCTCTGACTCACCACCCCATTACGAGGAGCCACCCTTTGTTTTCAGCCAGGGTAAAGTTATCAGGTACTTAGGTCTGATGGGCCTAGGTCACAGTAAAGGAGGTTGCTGAGTGAATGCTATTGGATAGTTTACAGCAGCCTTGAGAGTTTGTAGATCACGATTGGACAGTTTAAAAATACAACCTCAGGAATTTCTGGGTCAGTTGTTTTTTTTTCTCTTTTGTTTTTTCTCCTCTTTTGTTTCAACCAGGGATAGAGTTTTCAGGTAATTAGGTCACAGTAAAGGAGGTTGATGAAACAAAGAGTTAGAAGGGTATAAAAACCTCAGCTTTTCTGGAGACTGTCCTTTCTCTTCACAGAAGCTATCTTGAACAGCTGCTGGACTCCAGGCCTAGGTATGTTACTTATTTTTAACTCTGAAAAAACATATACACTGTTACTGTTCTGTTCATGCTGTCCTTATTAATGATGATACATGGCTTTATTGCAGCGTGATCTCTTTTTGGCATGGAAATAGCATCTTCAAGCAGCCTTTTACCAGGGCAAGGTAAAACCCTGTTTTAACTATGGTTGGGCTTAACTTTAAATCTGGGTTTGATGCATTTGTGGTAACTCAAATTGCGCTTGTTCTTTAATTCAAAGGTGCATCTACATGTGAGAAAAATCATGTCCCAGCTTGTCTTTACCCTGTGGGGGAAGGTAAATATTTGCAATTGGTTTTTAAGTGTGTATGTGCTTAAAATGCCTGTTTTTTATTTTAGCCTGATCACGAGGCTGTTGCCGGTAGGACACCTGAAAACAGGCAGGGGCTCCTAGCAACAGTGGGTTCGTTGCCCGGAGTGTGCAGCACCAATAAACACACCAGGGCGGAGAAGCACACTAAGATTTATTTGAGATCTCAAGTAGGCACACGGAGACAGGCACGTCTCAAATCATGCGCAACCCTCCCCCCCCCCCCCCCGTTTGGTTACAATTGCTTTTATATAGTTGAATACTAGCTGGACCTGGGCTGTCAGCATTTCCCAGTCTGTGTGTGTAAAAGGATTCTACCCCCCTTCTCTTCTCCTTGGACGAAAACCAAACTTTCAAGGCTGTGTTATTATTGCAAGCAGAGACCGGCTGAGACTGGTACTGTTATTCCGTTATGGGGAACAGGTTATCAGTTCCTGCAACCGGGAAACTTCAAGGCTATGTTATTTGGATTGTTGGGCACCAGTTATGTCCCAGCTGTGTCTGAGTCTGGAGCGAAGGGGATTCATCGACACTGTGGCCTTCCACCCCTTCGAGTTACCCAGTGCGCAACCCCAAACACAGCCAGGGGCATCAACAAGGCAATGTGTTTTAAGGCTTGAATTTTTGTTTGTGGGCAGGGCCTTGAGTAAAGTTAAGTGAGGGGGTTTCTAGAAATGTATTTAAAATGGTCTGGTTTTTGAGCACATGGCAAAGGGTTTTTTTTTTCTTAAATGCCTTCTAAAAGTTAAGGGATTTCTTGAAAAGTATTTAAAACTGCCCTGTTTCTTTCTTTTTAGTTTGAGCACATGAAAGTGTCTTTTTAAAAGTGACTGGGCCTGGGCTTTTTAAAAAGTATATACTGTGTTTAAAACTATCCTGGTTTTTTTTTTTCTTTTTAGTTTGAGCACATGAAAGTGTCTTTTGAAAAGTGACTGGGCCTGGGCTTTTTAAAAGTATATGCTGTGTTTAAAACTCTCCTGTTTTTTTTTCTTTTTAGTTTGAGCACATGGCAGTGTCTTTTTTTAAAATGATTTTTGAAAGTTACATGTGGGGATTTCTTGAAAAGTATTTTGTTATAAACTGATGGGATATGTATAAAGTGAGTTTTAAGAGTGACTGGGCCTGGGTTTTTAAAAGTATTTAAAACTGTCTGGTTTTTGAGCACATGGGCAGGGGTTGTTTGTTTTTTTTAATTATTTTTAAAAGTTAAGACCCTTTTATAATAATGTTGTTTGCTTTACAGTACTATCAAAAAATGAAAGAAGTTTAGGTCTTCGGATAAACAAGCTCAAAAGAAAAAGGAAAGAGACATCTGAAGAGGAAAATCTACCACCCTCAATGACTGACAGAGAGCTGAATTCCAGTAAATATATTGGGTTTTTTTCTATTTTTAATTAGGTATCTAGCCAGTGTGGTAAAGTTAAGGTTTCTTTTCTATTTAAAAAAAAAAAAAGTTCAATTTGATGCTAAATTGGAACATCTGTTTTTTTTCCCTTCTCAGGCACGGACAACTCTCCTGATGTTGTTATAGTTGACTTTCCAGGGACACCTCCAGCAAAATCACCTCCAAAACTTTTAACAGCAGCAGCACCTGTGCAAAACAGCAAAGGAGCCCTGATTAAGCAACAGGAAACCCCCGAGCGCAGATACACCAAACCCAAGGACAAAACAAAAGACTCTGGTACAAAGCACCACACCTCCAGTTCCTCAGCGGTCAGCACCACACCAAGCCCTGAGAGAGCTGCGAATGAAAACACACACATTCACAAACCCGGAGCACGCGCTCCAGGGGTTGTGAATCAAAACCCAATAAAACACCACACCCCCAGTTCCTCAACGGCCAGCACCACACCGAGCCCTGAGAGAACCGCGGGTGAAAACACACGCATTCACAAACTCGGAGCACGCGCTCTAGAGGTTGTGAATCAAAAACCACGGAGTGAAAGCTCCAGCGATGATGATGATAATTACTATCCACGTCCACACCTCCACCCTGATACACTTGACAGAGTTTTTCAGTATTCTAAAGAGATGTGGGGAAAGCTAATAGATGAATATAACACTTCATTCAGAGAGCTGATGGGGACTGTATTTTCCAGGGTTCCGGAAGAAAGAATGGCTGGAAACTATGCAAAAACTGTCGATAAATATGTTAAAAAATATTTCAGCTTTCCAGAAGGTGTTTTTGAATCCGCACAGCTAGTCACGGGGAGGGGTACCCACCCTAATAAAAAAGGGGATGGTCTTTTAAGGGATAAGTGGGTGGCTGCCAAATAGTTACGGGCCAGGGTCGCTGTAAAGATTTTAAAAAAGGCTAAGGAGGTGATGAGGAGAAAAAAACAAAAAGCGAGGTCCACTAGTGATGTGCCTGAGAATGAGGAGTTAGAAACTGACCCCAGGGTTGGTGGTTTAGAATATTCCCCAAAAGCTCTCCCAGGGAGTCTGGGGAACCCCATCCTGAGACGTATATAGAGCGGGTGAGGAGCTGGCAGCGGGAATTACCTAGATTTAGGGGTGTGGTATACAGTGAGGAATTTTGTTTTGTCAATCTCGAGAGAATTGGTTCAGTTGGTCGGGTCATTGAAGCTGTGCATGGGGGCGTACAGTCGGTTCTTGATGAGATTCAAGGTAGGGTAGACCCAAGCAATTACGTTCAGTTGAGTTTGGAGGGGAGGAATTTAACCAACCCTCTGTTTTCGGTCAGGAGAAATAGGGATGAGCTCTCCGCTGAAGATTTCTTAAATCACACTGCTAAACTGTTACAGAGTAATAGAGAGGTGGACGTCGATGGGACGTTACGCCTCGTTGTGACAGTTGTAAAAAACATGGGCAGGGGCGGGCGTAGGGTTTTGAATTCGATCCTTAACAGCAAAATTCTCCATAAAAAAAGGCAGTGTTTGGTAGACTTGACTTACGCTGACTCGAATCTGTGTTTTGCTGGTGGGCTCTTGGTCGTCATGTCGGACCGTAGGCTTACAGATGCAGAATTATTAGATGGGGCGAGAAAGCTGCATGGAGACCTGGGGTGGTCAGATCGGAAAAAGGTGATGCTCAGTGACATAGCGGTGGTTGAACAGCATTTGCGTGTCAATATTCAGGTGGTTCTTTATACGACGAAAGGCTGGTGGGGTTTTTTTAAAATGGGAGGCCCTGTGTACCCCAAGACATTTTTTGTCCTGCTGCACGATGGCCATTACTATGGGGTTTTGGACGTGAAAAGGTTGTTTGGGGCCAAAAATTATTGCGAGTTTTGCCACAAGGTGTAAAGTCACGACCACTCTTGCAGATACCGTTGTCGCCTCTGCTTGAGCGTGACATGCTCAAAAAACACAGTCGTGGGTCAGAGAGGTTTCAAGAGATGCCCCAGCTGTAGGCTGTATTGTCGGTCCAAAGAGTGTTTAGATGGCCATCTAGAAGCAGCATCTAAAAATCATGTCGAATGTCGGTTTAAAACTTTGTGCGAGAGTTGTGAGTCTTATGTGGACAAAGATCATAAGTGCAAAGGCCGGCACTGTAAGCAGTGTCACGGCAGGATTCCCCCTAAAGTTAGTATAGACGGTCACTTGTGTTTTCTAGACAGCATTATAAAGCCTGAGAAGTCAGAAAAGTATATTTTTTACGATTTTGAGTGCATGCAGGAGACGGGGGTGCACGTGCCCAATTACATTTTTGCCGTGTCCCTAAAGCCGGAAAAATCTTGGGAATTCAAGGGTAGTGAGTGCCTTTCTGACTTTGTTAAAACCTTTATTGGCAAGAAGTTTCGGAAGTACACGTTCATAGCGCACAATTCCAAAGGTTACGATGCTTACTTTGTGGTCAAGGAGTTACTGAAGGAAAAGATGAATGTGGAATTGATAACTCAGGGCAGTAAACTGATGTGTGTGGAAGTTAAGGCTCTGGACCTCCATTTTATAGACTCTCTGAACTTCCTCCCCATGAAACTTAGCAAGCTGCCGCTGGCTATGGGGTTTGAAGATGCCAAAGGGTACTTCCCACATTTTTTTAATACTCTGGAAAACCAAAATTACGTGGTGCCTATGCCCGGGGTGGAGCACTACGGGGTTGACAGCATGATGCCCCAGGAGAAAGCAAGCTTTCTTGACTGGTACAGGGACAATCAAAATAGGACGTTTGACTTAAAGAAAGAGCTCGCGTATTACTGCCAACAGGATGTAAAAATTTTGAGTTGGGCCTGTCTGCTGTACAGAGAGGAGATCATGAATATGACGACAAAGTTTGATACTGTAGAGAGAGCCCCTGGGAAAGTTGCGGAGGTGAAACTATGTATAGATCCTTTCCACTACATAACTCTGGCATCCGTCTGCATGGCCATGTACAGATTTATGTTTTTAGAGGCTAAGACAATAGCCCTTCTCCCTCCCGACAACTATCACAGGCAGAAAAAGAGATATTCTACCCCGTCTATTCAGTGGTTGATGTACATTGCTCACAAAGAAAAGATAAAGATACGTCATGCGCTACAAGAAGGGGAGGTTCAGGTAGGCTCCTACTTTCTAGACGGTTACACCGTCATTGATGGCGTGCCCACGGCCTTTGAGTTTAACAGTTGTTTTTTCCATGGCTGCATCACCTGTTACCATGAAAAAGCTCTAAACCCTATGACGGGGACAACTTTTGGGTTTCTTTATTATAAGGCGCAGCACAAGACCGACTATCTGAGAAGCAAGGGGTATGTGGTCAGGACTCTCTGGGGCCACGAGTGGGAGATCATGATAGAAACGGACAGGGAGCTTGTGGGTTTTTTAAAGGAAGCCCAACTACCCCAGCCTCTGGTCCCGAGGGACACTCTTTTTGGGGGCAGGACTAATGCGGTACGTCTGTATTACAAGCCCAAGCCCGGTGAAGAAATCCACTATTACGATTTTACCAGCCTGTACCCTTTCGTAAACAAAACCAAAGAGTACCCCCTCAGACACCCCGATATCATTTCAGACAAATTCAGACCTCTCTCAAATTATTTTGGCATTGCAAAAGTTAAAGTGTTTCCCCCGCGAGGGCTCTTTTTCCCATTTGCCCGTCAGGGTAGGTGGCAAGCTCATGTTCCCGCTCTGTTGAACCTGCGCAGAGACCGAGCAGCAGGAAACATGCACCCACACCGACGAGGAGCGGGCCCTTCTGGGGACTTGGTGCACGGTGGAGCTAAACGCCGCTGTAGCGAAGGGGTACACGGTGGCTAAAATCTACGAAATCTGGCATTTTAAAGAAAAGTCCGACGCACTCTTTTCAGAGTACATAAAATTACACTTGTGTCAGAAACAAGAGGCTTCGGGGCATCCCAGCTGGTGCACGGATGAAGAAAAACGAAATAAGTACATTCGTGATTTCTATCAAAAAGAAGACGTGCGTTTACGCCCGCACGAAATCACTGTGAACCCCGCTAAGCGTCAAATCGCTAAACTGTTCTTAAATTCTCTCTGGGGTAAATTCGGTCAAAGAACAAACTTGCCCAAAACCAGCATCGTGAGAGACCCCGACGAACTCTTTCAGTACGAGGTTTCATCCTGCGAGTTTATCGATGATGAAACAGCGTGCGTGTCCTGGAAACACGCCAAAGACCGCTATACGATCTCTGGCAACACCAACATCTTCATTGCCTGTTTCACCACCGCTTATGCCCACTTGGAACTGTACAACCTGCTAGACAGGTTGCAAGAGCGGTGCCTGTACCACGACACTGACTCAGTGATATTTGTGCAAAGGGAGGGCGAGTGGAATCCCCCTCTGGGGGATTATTTAGGGGGCCTCACCAGCGAGATCCTGCCAGTTGAGCACATCACCGAGTTTGTGTCAGCTGGTCCAAAAACATACGGGTACAAGCTGTCGGGGGGAAAGGCCTGTCTGAAAGTGAAAGGGATTACCCTGAACGTAGCAAACTGTGAAAAAATCAACTTTGACAGTTTGAAAGAGCTGGTCCTGCACTACAGCGCAGACCCGGGAGAAAAAACCTCCAAAAAGATAGAGGTGCAGCACCCCTCTATCGTGAGGAACAAAAAACAGTGGGAAATAGAGACCACAGCCCTTAAGAAAACTCAGAAAGTGGTTTACAACAAGAGGGTCCTCAGAGAAGGGTTTAAAACGCTGCCCTATGGCTATTGAAAAAAAATGGACACACGGTGGAAACATCCTTTTTCTGTAATTCTCGCTGGACCTAGCAACTGCGGGAAAAGTTACTTTATAAAAAACGTATTGGATAATGCCGAAAAAATGCTGTCTGTTATGCCTGAGAACATCGTGTGGTGTTATTGTTGTTGGCAGCCTCTGTATAAAGAACTGCTCTGTAAATATCCCTTTATCAATTTTGTGGAGGGGCTGCCCGATGCTTTTGATGATGACCGGTTGTTTCCTACCAATAAAGTAAATATGGTTATCGTAGACGATCTGATGAACTCTGTTTGTGAAAGCGACGAAATTGAGAAAGCCTTTACCAAGTACGTGCATCACAGGAACCTGAGCATTATGTACATAGTTCAGAACGTGTTTTGTCAGGGAAAGAAGAGTCGCACGATTAACCTGAACGCCAAATACATGGTTCTGTTAAAAAACCCCAGGGATAAATTACAAATCACCATGCTCGCCTGGCAAATGTACCCGGGCAAGACGCAATTCTTTCTAGAAGCTTTTGAAGACGCTAGCAAAAACCCATACGGTTACCTGGTGGTGGATTTAAACGCTTCCACGCCAGAGGTTTATAGACTAAGAACCGGTCTTTTCCCTCCAGACCGGCCAGTGGTTTACACTTTAAAAAGAACAGCCGGGTATAAAAAGAGATGAATTTTCAGCGGGTCCTTCTTAACAGCGGAGGCCGCCGTCCGGAAAACATGTCTAGCTGCATGAAAAGAAACCTGGGCCTTTTGAAATTACTTACCGATTTGTCCCCGCAGCAAAGGAAAGCTATACTGTGTTCGGCTTCTGACGATTTAGTAGCGGCCATCTCAGAAATAGCTCTGAACACTTTGAAAGGAAACATACCTTTGACGCCGAATCAAGTGCGTGTGCTGAAAAAGAGACGCACATTGATAAAAACCCTGGGTAATAAAAGGATCTCGATTAAAAGAAAAAAGCATCTGGTGAGGCAGCATCTGGCGGATTTATCGGACCTCTGTTAAGGTTCGCTATCCCTCTGATATCTGGACTTTTGACTAATCAGTAATGGAGTATGCGGAAAAAATGTACCTGGTGTCCAGCCACCAGTTGGAGCAATTTTCCACCGGAGGAAAATATCAGAAAGACCGCAACTCACTTGCTGGATAGTGAAATGAGGTCTGTTCTTCAAAGGACAGACTTGGACGAATATGAAAAAGCTAAACTATACACCGCCGTGCTTCAAAGGTACCTAACGTACGTGAAGCAGAGCGATTTGGATCAAGGGAAAATAAGTCTCTTTCTACCGGAACAGGAACAGAACGTCCCCGCCAATCCCCCAGAAACACCCAAAACCTTTGACTCTGTTGCTCAGGAGATACTGGATAGCGTCGGTAAGCGTTATAAGAGAAATGCAACCGTATTGCTAAATAAGCTGGGACAGGATAAAAATATATCTTCGTGGAACGATAAAGGGGCTTTTGTGTACAAAGGCTCGGTGGTTAACGGGTCTAACATACTTGACTTAGTCAAGGCCGTCACACAGACGCGTTCCGTTCCTAGCAAACATGTGCCCAAAGGCTGGGATGCGTTCATGAACGCCATGGCAGAACTAAACGTGCCATCGTCCGTCATGGGCAACGCGGCCAATAGAGATTTTTTGGAGAGCCTGAAGGCCTCAATGCCTGATCCCGGAGCAGATTGTGAACCCTTTTTGCCTTCTAAAAAACAAAAACTGGCTAAAAGAGCCAAATGGCTCACTGTGTAATTTTTTTTTTCTTTTCATGCTCTGAAAAACAATTTTTAAATGGTCTTTTTGCTTTAAATAAAAAATCTTGTATACTTCTTAAAAAAATTGTATTTGTCATGTTTTTTTTTTCTGAATTGGCCCTTTTTAAAAACAAACAAACAAACACAAAAAGACCACCAGACATGAATTGTCTTTAAACCCCACGCCTGGGGTGCTTTATTGAGAAACACGGCTGTAAAATTCATTGCAAGATACACACGTCTGGGCTTGCTGAAACATGTTTTGAGCAAACCTAGGCATGCCCGAGTATTTACTTTTTATTTTTTTTACAAAATTCACCACCATTTGGTCATTTTGCACCAAATCATTCGAATACAATTTCAAAATCTGGTCAAAAGGTAAACCCTTGCTACAGTGATGCAAGAAAAACACGCAGTGATAGCCGCAGGCGACAGAGCGGGGGTCCTGCAATTGTCTAGTGTGAAACGCAATGTCGGTGGCGTTTTTGTTTAAAAATTTCACGATGGTTCTGGGGAACAACATGCTGTTTGGGGGGGGTGCCCGTACGAGTCAAAAAACTCTCCACGGTTTCCCTCTTCCAGGTACAAAGCGAGCCAGTGTTCGCCAGGTTGGTTGTGCGGGTGCGTGTTGACCACCAAACCTAGGGGTCTCCGAGACAGCCTCCTTCTGGGGAGCCAATCGCTGGGGAACACGTCTAAGAAAGTCTCTTGCATGGCAGGGTCTGCCAGTAAAACACGTGAGAGCTGCACGGTGTCCATGCTCATATGTAGTCGAACAGGACGTTTCTCCTCTGATTGATCTCCATGACGTTGTCAAAAACCCCATACACGATCATATTAACGGTGGCCGTCAAAGCCTTTGCAAAACGTATTTCTGCTCTCAGGTTCCCAGTTTTTATCAGGGAATAGTGATCAGCGCATTCCTGGTTGGGGGAGAGGTCGAAGGCAAACAAGGTATAACCCTGGGCAAACTGCACGCGGTCAATGAGCAGTGCACGATCTTTCATGTGTTTACCGGCCGTCTGTACCAGATTCATGTACTCCCTCACGCAGCGCCCGGCCTCGAAGTCCGGCTGCAGAGGCTTGGTCGGTATCTGTTCACCATCCACGTACAAGGCCACAAAGTTAATATCGTAATGTTTAAAGTTAAAGGGGTTTTTAGCGCAACTCCCGCTGAAGGCGTCGTTATCCACGAACCCCAGGACAAGCATTTTGGGTAGCTGTCCCAAGAACAGGTTTTCCTGGTTACTGACCCTGCTTCCCGCGGGGATGCTAAACACTTTCATTCCCACACGGTCCACAGGGTATTTAGCATTAGTGGTGAGCAGGGCCTCCGCATGCCCCAGACGGACGCCCGGGGTCACCCGGACTTTCTTCACAAAAAGGGACGCTGATACAATGCGCAGTTCAATAGCCTGGGGCTGCATCGCCCATTAAGAAGAAGGTGTCTTTACTGCGCGTCAGTTTAATTTTCACGTCCATGCCGTTCAACAAAAGTTTTTCTTGAAAAAATAGGTCGCTGTGTAGATGGCCCAGCAGCTCGATCGTCCTGCTCTGAGCCGTCAGATCTGCACGCTTCACAAACCCTAGATTCTCACCGTCCAGCTCCGCTGCTTTGTGTTGCCCGGGGGTGTCTTTAATAAACAGGCCGCTGGAAAATTGCGTAGTGAGAGTGTCGCCGCTGTAATTGAGCACCGATTCTATAAAGGCCCAGTAAGGGTAGCAGTTGTTGCTTTGAGTTATGAGTCGGTCTCCCAGCGTGACGTCCAGCTGACTGAAAATGGATGCCACAGGGTAATTCATCAGGCCCATCGCGGCGTCCCGGGCGAGGTTGGTTCCGTCTCCCTTTACGATCTTGCAACAAAGGTACAGAAGTGTATTGTTCAAATCCAGGTAATCTATTCCGTTCCCCGCTATAAAAAAGTCAAGGGGGGGGCTGCCTCCGTAATGGCCGATAGCGGCGGTACCTCGATGTAGATGCTTTTCTCGATGCTGGTCTGCGTGGGGGCTATTTGGAACAAGTCCAATTCAGATTTGGTGCACTCTTCAGACCCGCAGTGAACGAAAGCCATGTTGATTAAAATAGATCTCTTTTACCAGATGGAGCACGTTTCCTATTTCTCCTCCGCCTCCCCTTGGTCTTTCGCTTCTGGCTAGCCTGGTGCACCAGAGCTCTTCTTTTAAAGGGTTTTGGGGGACCTTGGCGTCACGGGTATGACGTGTTTCTCTTTCTCTTCCTCCTTTTGATGTACATCAGCCCCGACCCCTCCTGGGCGGGAGGTTCCCTCACCTTCTCCAGAACAACACGGGAGATGTGGTCTACCACGTCTCTAGCTATGTTTTGAGCGGCGGTTTTGACGTGGGGTTTAATAATCTCTAGCCCTCTCCTCAAAAGCGGAACGGCTTTTCGAAAGAGGCTACGGAATATTCCACCCACGCCGGCCCCGTACATCACGGGGGTCCCGTGATAACCAGGAACGGCATATCCGGCCTGGGCTTTGTAATAGTTGCTGTAGACGGCGGGGTCACCGTAATTTTTTAGGGTCACCATGGTGCTTTTTTCCCCCCCTCCTTTTAGAAGCCTCTCCGGGGACGCAGGTGCAGCTTGACGATCACCTTGCCGAAGCAAAATGTGTCTGTTCTGATCAGTCTTTATTTCAATGGTGATGGTGTCGATGTGATGCTTGCTGACGGGAATGTAATGCGGTTTATCGTAGGTGATGGTGACAAACTCGTTGTTCCTGCCTCGGACGGGGATGCAGCATAAGAGGGGAATGGAAAAATCCCCCACGAACTGGTGTTCCACGATGTCCGTGTACAGGTACAAGGAGTTGAAACCTCCTGTGATGTCTGCTGAGAAAGGGATTTTGTTGACGAGGCTGTCGGGGAACAAACCCAAAATATTAACCAGCTCTCCTCTGGTAGAAAACGTGTAAGCGACATCGGTGGACTTAAGTCTAACTTTTCTACCCACAGGATCATAGTTCATGATCACCTCGGGTGGGGCAGGATTACGAGTCATGACACTGTTCATGTGCTCCAGCAATTCGGATACAGACGAGTAATAACCTCGTCGTAGGTTGTAATTCCATTGCTTATCTCCGCAGGTGATTTCAAAAGGGACATCTTCGTTGATGTTGTTCCAACTGTGTGGGTATTGTATTTCCACCAACCCCACCTCCCAGGCACCCGGGAGATCCAAAGGTTTAATGAGCTGCACGGTAAAGTTCCAGCTGGTGTTTTGGGGAAAAACCCCAGCTCTGGCGTTGCTGGGCAAAGTGATGTAAAATCCACCATCATTCATTTTCCCCCTTCACAGATTTGAGAAGCTTCCACCCAGCTGTTAAACTTCTCGGGTCACCCCAGCCACTTCACCAGCAGCTGCTTTTTTCTCCCTCTTCCTTTTGCCATTAGAACTTTTTCAAACCTGTAAGCCCTGTCCCGCTTGGGGTTTACTTTTTGCAGTTCTTCGGGGTAAAAAGATCCAGCAACCGTCTCACCCTCGTAATCTTTTACTCGGTATACGGGCCTCCGGCCCTTGGTTAAGGCTTCGTCGACTATGAATATCTCATCGGTAAACGTTTGTTCATATCCTTTCTCAAAAGCTCCTATGGTTTTAGACAGCTTCACGTGGTCGCCTTTTCTAAAAGGGCCGGCAGCCGGTTTTACTTTTAAAGCATCTCCGTATACTCTTTTCCACACCTTCAGAGAATTCGAGGGGTTAACATCAACGGGTCTGGCACATATGGTTCTGTGAAAGCTCCGATTGTAACTCTTTATAAGCTCGGGTAACGCGTCGATGTAGCGAAAGGTGTTGCGGGAGGTAAAATATCTCCACATCCGAGATTTTAAAGTTCTGTTAAACCGCTCCACCACCCCCGCTTTGACTTCGTTATTAGTCACAAAATGGTGGATGCCGTGCCCCTTTAACAGCCTGCTTAAAGGTTTGTTTAAAAATTCTTTTCCCCCGATCAGTTTGTAATTTTTGAGGCACACGACCTTCCCTGAAAATGGCTTTAAAGGCCTTGGCTACTTCACCTCCCGTCTTGTCTTTGAGGCCTAAGGCCCAGGCGTATTTGGATAGAATGTCTATCGCTGTTAAGATGTACTTAAAACCGCTGTTGTGTCTGGAGAATCTTTGCATATCCACCAAATCCGCCTGCCATTGTGCGTCCACGTCTGAAACGACCGTCTTGTTTCTTTTAAAACGTATACGGGCCAGTTTGTGTAAAGAGTAAGCCTCCTGGTCCGAAAGCCAAGCGGTTACCTCACCCCTGTTCAAAGTTTCACTATGCTTTTTGGCCTCTTGAAAAAGAGTGTTCACCCCTCCGAAGCTCCCCACTTCCCCGGGGGTGTAATAGATTTTTTTTAAAAGAGCCGCCTGTGTTGGCATGGCTGCCGTTTGTAACCGACGCAAGTATAAAGAAAACACGTTCACGCCGGTGAATTTAAATGAGCTTTTTATTAATCGCCTGGTTTAGCGCCCCTTTTTACAGCGCCATGTGAAAATGGATGCCGTCCACGAAGGAGTCTGAGCTGGATCGCTCTCCTTCTCAGAGCTATGTTTCAAACAGGAACAAAAACAGCTGATGCAAGAAACATTTGCTCGAACGGGACTGCCGATGTGTAGGTTCTCAAAGGCCTGTATAAAGTCGTCGTCGAGCTGCCGAGAGATTTTCAGAAAAAAAAAAAAAAGAGCTGTAAGTCCCGAACGCCGCTTGCTTTGTACTTAACCCCCACCACATTCCCCTCCATAACCGTCACTTATCGTTCCTTTATCTGCACCGTTTTTTTTCCTTGGGCCTTGTCTGCCTCCGACTCCCGTGAGCCTTCCTCCATGGGGGTGGACAGCATGAGGCCATCAAGCTCGTCAGGCCGCTTCCCGGTCTCCTGGGTGTCAGGGTCCGTCAACATCTTGGCCTCATCCTCCTCCTCCGAACCGTCAATGTCGCAGTGTTTTCTCCAAGGGCCGTTAAAGGTTGGAGCCAAAACAAAGTGCGGAGGTCTCACGGGGGTGGCGAAGGCGTCCATGTTCTCCACGAGCTGCGAACCACACAGTCTCGAGAAACCACCCTCGCGATCTTCCGCTTTTAAAAAGGCCTGAGACTTCCACGGGGGCGGCGCTGCTGCCCCGACCAGCTGCCGCGCCCTTCCGGGACGACCCCCATTGGCGGAGGGTCGCTCCACCCCCGCCACGTGCCCTTTCCCGGCCAACCCCGCTCTCGGGGTGAAACGCACCCCGATGGGCAGGGAAAGGGTCGCAACGCCCACTTCCGATCAGGTGACCCTGGTCATCCGGAAGTCAGAACTTGGGGGCGAGACCGGATGTCATGGGGCTGGACTTCCGCTGACAGGTGGGGTTGGATGTCAGGTGACCAGAAGGGGTGGGACTTCCGCTGACAGGTGGGGCCGGTGGTGAGGTCAGATGTCAGGTGACCGGCTGGGGCGGGACTTCCGGTGGTCGGGGCGGGGCCGGATGTCAGGTGACCGGATGGGGCAGGACTTCCGGTGGTCGGGGCGGGTCGGATGTCAGGTGACCGGATGGGGCGGGGCTTCCGGTGGCAGGGGCGGGACCAGATGTCAGGTGACCTGAAGGCAGGACTTCCGGTGACAGGTGGGCGGGACTTCCGGTGACAGGTGGGTGGGGCTAAAGTTTGATTGACGGTAGGCCCCTTGTACTACTGATGCGCATATGAAGGTTGGGAACTCAATGTCAGCTGAAGTACCTGACTGGATCCTGTTTCTGAAAAGAGGGCATGGGGTCATCCCATCAGAGTAACCACTGGGGGTCACTGTCACCCCTCTGCCCCTCCCTTGTGCAAGAGTTTTGCCCCCTCACCCCTGGAACTCTCCCTCTCACCACTTTTGACCCTCAGCCAATGGTGTTGCTCCAGGAAAGAAAAAGATTCAGAGCACAGACCCCCAAAGATTCAGGCATAGGCCTTGTGGCTCCTTGTACCCAATGCCCAGCTGGCGCTGCTCCAGGAACCATGCCCAATGCTGCTGCAGGCTCCTGCATCTTGCTTGCACTGCTCTGGGCTCCTGGGCCAATCACCCCATGCCCTACCAGTGCTGCTCAGGGCCCCTGAATCCCATGGCACCTGCCCTACCAGTGCTCCAGTACCCCTCCCCGCCCCCCAGGATTCCCGACCCAAGGTCTGACCCTGATCCAACCCCCACCAGGGTCAGACCCCTGGCACTCTTCCCCCCCCCCCCCCCCGGCGGCCACCATGTCACACTGCTCTTGGCTCCACATCCTGTGCTGCTCTGGGGGTCTGATGCCCACCCCTTTGCTGCACAGGTCCCCATGCCCAGAGCCCCACACCTGGCCTCGCTCCCACACCCAACCCTGTTCTGGGCCACCCCTGGAAGCCCCTACCCGGAGCTGCTGTGGGGCCCCAGCCCTGCAGCCTCGAACCTTGTGCTGCTCAGCCTCGCCCGTCCCAGCACTTGTGCTAGTCTCTCCCGCCCACCTCCCTGCCTGCTGGCATCCTCCTGAAGTCCTCATGGCTGGGTCCCCCCACCAATTAATTCACCCTTAGTTTGGGACCAGGTACCTCACCATCAACTGTTCCCTAGCCAGGCTCAGGGCCAGGGCATTTTACATTTCCCACCCTGGGCCATGTGCCTGGGCAGAGCAGGAGATTTAAAAACACCACACTCCACCCCAACTCCCAAGTTCATGGGGATAAGCAGAGCAGCCTGCCTGTGTTAACTGGGCTTGGGGTACTGGGCAGAATATTTGGGGCAAGGGCCTGTGGGTCCATGCTCAACAATGTCCATTTCTTCTCCTGTCTCTGCCTCCAGCTGTTTGACCACCCAGGCCAGTAAAATTCCATCCCCTGCTCATATCTTGCCCATCCACATTCTCCAATTTGTGTTCAGGAAGGTTAGGGCATGGTGTCCTGTGCTATTGCACAGCAAACTGGAGCCACCCGCCCCCGCTCCCCAGCAGGAAGACAGCATCTCTCAAGAAGGCAGATGCCATTCCCAGCAAAGTCAGCAGCCCTCCTCCATGGCTCTTCTGAACTCTTTCTGAACTTTTCCTGTTGACAGCGCGACCCCAAACTGGAGATGAAGGTAACAGTCCCATCTTGGGGACAATTTGGGGTGGAATGGGTGCTGGGGAGATAGGATTGGTGGGGGCAGGCTGGAGGGATTTGGAAGGGGTGGGGAGGACGCGAAGTAGACTAATGAAGTGAGGCAGAGAGTTTTGGGCAGGAACATTGAAGCAAGTTAGAAACTACTGTTCCCAGGATGTACTGGGTCATGTTTTCCTTCCGTCGGATCCCTGGTCAAGCCCCTCTCTCAATGAGAAACAACTTCCATGATGCAATGGGGTGGATAAGAGTTGAGTGCAAGGTGGTTGTCCCCATGCATGACCTCACTTCTTCCCCTCACTGTCAGCCAGTGGCAACTACACACTCACCCAGGGCCGTATCACCACCTACCTGCTCCTCCCCCTTCTTATGTGACCCATCCCAGTCACTTCCTTTTCTTGTGGCTTCTGAAGTTCCACCTCCCTGCCAGGCCAGTCCCCAGTACCAGAGCAAGAGATGTCTTCCCTAGGACCCTCTCCAGAATGATTCAACACTTAGTTTTTCTGGAGGGCCCATTCATGGAATCATAGATTAGGGTTGGAAGGGATTTCAGGAGGGATCTAGTCCAGCCCCCTACTCAATGTAGGACCAACCCCAACTAAACAAGCCCAGCCAGATCTTTGTAAAGCCAGGCCTAAATACCTGTAAGAATGGAGAGTCCAGGTAACCCATTCCAGTGATTCACCACATCCCTAGGAAAAAAGGTTTCCTAATATCTGACCTGGACCTCTCCCACTACAAGTTGAGACCATTGCTCCGTGTTCTGTCATCTGCCAACACTGAGAACAGCCTAGCTCCACCCTCCCTGGAACCTGTTTCCAGGTAGTTACAGGCTGCTATCAAATCCTTCTTAATATTTTAAATGTTATTTTTTTCCCTTTTTTCCCTTTTCAGTCTTGCTTTTCTCTTGAATTCTCTCCTTGCCTCAGCACTGTGTTCAGGAGCATAAGATATCCTTTCATGATGGGCTTCCCACCCATTCTCTGACCTCACAGGTTTTTTTTCAAGATCACTCACTGACCATCACAGTGCTTTGCCTGAAGCAGAGGTGGGCAAACTACAGTCTGCAGGCTGGATATGGCCCACAAGTGCTCTTCCTCCCAGCTGTACTGGCCCAGCAAGCAGCTGCTGCATCCGCTTGGCCCTTCCAGCTGAGTGGCCACATCTGCTCCTACCACGTGGGCCCTGCAGCGCCACAGTCAGAGTGCCGCAGTTGCTCTCATCTCTCTCCCTCCCAGCTCCGCTCTTCCCTCCTGGGGGTTGGTCCAGGGCGCCCTGCTGGAGCATGGCAGACATTCCCCTCAGTGCCCTGACCAGAATGTGGTGGCTGCTTGCCCCAAACTAACAAAAAACTGAGAAAACAACCCCCGCCATTAATAGTGCAAAAACTCCATACTCCCCCCCCCCCAACTCCCCTGCTCTACCAAGTAAAAAAAAAATTAAAAATTCTGAAAACACAGTTAAAAAGCTCCCCCCACCCAGCTCTTCCCTTCCAGGTTCCCACCCTTCCCCTGTGCTCAAAAAAAGAGAGAATACAATAGTGCAAAAGTGAAAAAAAACAAAAATGCAAAAAACTCTGTCTCCCTACTCCATCCAAACTCCCCTTCCTAGCTCCGCCCCCTCCCACCGAATGGGCAGTGTGGTGGCAACTCTTCCCTCCAAGCCCTGTGGCCCTGAGGCCAAAAAGTTTGCCCACCACTGCACTGGAGCAGTGGTTCTCAACCACTGTGTTGGGACACAAATGTGTTGCAAAGAGTCAGTAGGTGTGTCATGGAAAATTGGCAGCTTAGCTCAGAGCCAGCTTGGGGCTCCTGCCATCCGCCACTCTCTGATGTCCTCAATGGTCTGCACCTGCTGCACTACACAGGTAGCAGCCAGGACTAGATGAGTAAAGGGACTTCAGGGCTACAACCCAGCGATCCTGGCCTGGGGAGAGGGGGCACCGTCTGTCCTAAAAAATAAACCTGGCCCCCCCATTGAGCCAGGCCACCAGGGCACCAGCCTGCGCTGGCTTCACTCTGCCCATGCCCAGGTCCCGGCGTGCTGCATCGCTCAGAATGCCACAGCCTCCCAAGTGCTCCCAGCCTAAGCGCCACCACGACTGGCAGATTGTAGTGTGTCACACAGGGTAACATCATCTGTCAGGTGTGTTACAGCAGAAAAAAAGTTGAGAACTATTGCACTAGACCATCACAGTGCTTTGCCTAGGCTGCTCACTATCCTCTTAGAAATTGCAGGATTTAAAAAATAAAACAACCGAAATACCCTGTAAAAAGACCCTGTGAAATTAGATTGGGATAGGTGTAGCCTCACCTGCTAGAAATCAGTATGTCAATAACACTATGCCAGCTTACGCTAATCAGGGGTCTGCCTCCAGGATTCCTTGTTTGTTATCCAATTGAACTGATTTCTTGTTCTGTATAAAGTCAGCTTCACCCTGGTTCTCCTGCCTCAGTCTTTCAACACTGCAGGAGACAGTTTAAATCCAAAGCTGTACCCCTTCTCCCCGTACATCTCTGCAAGTGGTTTCTTGTGCTCCCATAAGTGCTTGGATTCTGCTAGGCTAGTACCGTTCTGTTCTAAGTCACTCCAAGGGAGGCAAAGAGTTAAAAAGGGTGTGTGATTCTGCCCCTCCTCCAGCACGGGCCACAGAAGTTGTGCTTCCCACTCCTTGGGCTCTGGTACTTTTAAAGACTAATAAATGTATATATTGCAAGAGCTTGATTAAATCAATATGATAGTCTTTAAAAGTGTCACAGGACTCCTTGTTTGTTTTGTTGAACTAGAGTAACATGGCTACCCCTTTAGGGCTCGGGTAGGCAATGTGCCTGATTAAGACCCAATGCTTCTAGTGTATCCACATAGCTCCTTATCCGATGTTGCCTTAAAGGCAGACTGTAGACCATACAGATTTATAATTAGCCTTTTTTTAAGGTTGTGTACTTTTAGGAGCAAGTCACGCACATATTGCTCAGTGCCTCCTAGCTCAGAATTCCTGTGTATCAGTTGTACCAGTATACCTCACTGGACACGTTGTATCTTTCTTGGAGTCTCGTCATTTCACCATCTTAACCAACCTCCTCCCTGTGCTGAGGGCACGGGGGGGGGCCTGACCTCCTGGGCAGTGGTTAGGGCAGCAATCTGGGAAACCAAGGGCAATGGTATCTATTTCTTACTATGTTTGTACAGTATCTAGTAGTTTGGGGCCTTGATCTCAGTTATGACCCCACTGTAGGAATATTTTGGCAAAGTATGTGTAATTTCGCCATTGCTGGATAATGCTTTGGTGTGTTGTACATTTCAAGATGAAAGAGAGTTCTAAGATTTATACTTAAAATGATGCCAGAGCAGGAACAGGAACCCAAGCATTGTATTTTTTTTAAATTTTTAATATATATTTTATAAACAAGTCACATGATAAAATAGCACAAGAAACACCAAATATAAGATTATATCTTCAGCATATACAGGAGAATGAGGTTGTATGTACAGTAAGAAAATGGTTTTCAGAGTTTTTTCCTCTCCTCTTCTATTTTCATTCTTCAGTAATTAGAAATCTCAGAAACTTCAATAAGTTCAGTAATACTTGTGTCAGTGGACTGCTAATTGGGGTGCTGAGGAGATTGAATAAGACCCAAGCCAGTGACAGACCCCTGCAAGGGTTGGAGCATCTGGATCAGCTAGTTTAGGACCAGCAGTAGAGATACTTAGTTTACAACAGCCAAGGGCCAGGCCTGTCAATTTTTCCTTCCCTGGTTCTTTTAAATGTTACATGTTTCCTTTTATAGCTTATTTTTCCAATTAGAAGTTAATGGCTTTTCTCTTGAATTTTCTCATTGTCTCGGCACTGTGTTCAGGAGCATAAGATACCCTTGGTTCTTCATTCATGATGGGCTTCCCACCCATTCTCTGACCTCACAGGTTTTTTTTCAAGGTCACCCATTGAGCATCACAGTGCTTTGCCTGGGTGCTCACCATCCTCTTTAGAAATTGCAGGATTAAAAAAAAAACCTAAAACCCTGTAAAGGGACACTGTTGGAAATAAGCTTGGGACATCAGTAGCCTCATCTGCTAGAAATCAGTATGTCAGTAACACTGTGCCAGCTTACACCAGTTAGGAATCTGGCTCCATAAATGTGCATGTGCGTATATAACATCGTACATAAGTATCATATTTCTTTGAATGATTCAAATACCAAAACTACTTTCCACTGCTGAATGCTTCCTGGTTTTTGCATCTCACTCTGCTTGGACAATCCCATTGAACTGGTTCCTCTTTCTGTATAAACTCAGCTTTATTCTGACTCTCCTGTCTCAGTACCGTGCTGTTGTGTTGAGTCTTTCAACATACAGGAGACAGTTTAAATCCCAAGCTGCCCCCGCCCCGCCTCCCCCAACCCTTGATCCATCCCTGCAAGTGGTTTCTTGTGCTCCCATGACTGCATGGATGCTGCTAGGCTGGTGCCGTGCTGGTCCAAGTCATGTCAAAGGAGGCAAAGAGGCTAAGAAGAGAGTGCGATCATGCCCCTGCACTAGCCACAGAATGCCACAGCAGTTGTGCTTCCCAGAGCTCTGGTAGGTACTGTGACTGATTAAGACGCAATGCTTCTGGTAGCTCCTGCAGGGTAAGTGCATAACTCCTATTCACATGTTACCTTAAAGACACAGCATAACCCATACAGATTTATAATTACCCTCCTCTTCTTTTATGAAATAATATTTAGCTAGTGTCCCTTTAGGAGCAAGCCACTCCTATTGTGCACAGTGCCTCATAGTTCACAGTTCCTGTGTACCAGGCTGCAAAGAAAGGCTTTTCATTTGGGAACCTGTATCTAGTATGGGTCCCTCCAAGGTCCCCCTTCCTACAGTATACTAACTTCTCTTGTGACACTCACAGTTTGGCAGCCCAGCTGCTGGTAAAGTTCCCCTGTCTGTTAAGCCACTGTGAAAGCAGGAAACATACAGTTTGCTTCACTCCTGTGCTGGCCATCAGATAAGATCAGCCCTTAGCCACCAGTAGGAGGGTAAAAAAGTGACACATTTTTAAATCTAGCACTTTATTTTCCAGTTCAGTTGAAGTTCCCAAGGATATTTTAAGGGAAATAAAATGTATCATTTTCTGGGCAGCAATATGGAATGAGAGTTGAAAGGAGAGAGGCATACAGCTCAGACTAATGAGTGCGTGTAGTTACTAGACAGGAAGGTCATAAGGGTTAGAGGAGAGAGAGACCAAGCAGGTGATCCATCCCATCTCCTAACACATGATGGTAGGTGGAGACTGGCTGAAATCTGTATGTAGAGTTCTAAGATTCTGCTCTGCAAAAGAAAGCAGGTTCTGTCACACCCAGGTCCAGGTGCATCATGAGCACCCCTTTTCCTTAGAAATAAAAATCCACCATTCCTTTCCAAAGGCACTCACTGCTTGCTGGCTTCTCCTGCACCCCAAATCCTTCCTCACACCCCCCTCCGCACTGTTGAAGGCTCCAGTGGGCAGATGAAAAACCCAATGCATCAGATTCATGGTCAGGAATAGTCTGTGGATTAAGGGGTAGGAGGGTCTCATTCTGAGAGCTTCATTCAAAACCCCTATAGGCTGTATCACTACTGAGAGGAAACACATAAGCCATCTGTAATATCAGCTTTGTGCCATAGAATCCATGGCACAGTAGCCTCTTAACCATGTTATGACATGCTTTGCCTTGGCTGCATGTATAAGGGGACTGATAGCCCCTTACTGAAACTGAGTGGGTGGGCCTTTTTGGATGCCACTAAGCTGGGAGAAGAGGTAGATACACTATAGGGTAGGGAGGGATAGGTAGAGCCCTGCAGATCCACGGGTAACTGCTCCAGATCCACAGGTAACCGCATCCCCAGGTGCAGATATCCACAGCCCCATTGTTGCAGATTGGCTGCGGCTGTGGATTCTAATTTTCTGAGCAATCGCTATAGCTCCTGCTAGGATCTGTGTTGACTTGTCAGCAGCACAAAGGGGAACAAGGAAGCACTCCAGCCAATCCCCTTTGAGCTCTGATTGGTGGTTTGCCAGCCAATCAGAGTCTCAGTCACAACAGGCTGGGGGGGTGGAGAAACACCATTCACAGTCAAATTCCAAAGGGGTAGCCGTGTTACTCTATTGTAGAAAGACAACAGAGTCCTGTGGCACTTTTAAAGACTAACAGATTTATCGCATGAGCTTTCATGGGAGAAAATCCCACTTCGTCAGCCAAAGCTTGGTTGCGGGTGTGGTTCTGGAACCACATAAAACATGGCATGCGGATCGCAGATTGGGTCAAGACTGAGTGGGTAGGTGCAGTCCAGTTCTGGATCCACGTTTTTTTGTATCCGCGCAGGGCTCTAGGGATAGGATACTGAGTGACCTAGACAAATTGGAGGATTGGGTCAAAAAAATCTGATGCGATTCTTCAAGGACAAGTGCAGAGTTCTGCATGTAGGACAGAAGCATTCCTACAAATTGAGGACTGACTGGCTAGGCAGCAGTTTTGCAGCGTCTGACAAAGTGGGATTTTCTCCCACGAAAGCTCAGGCGATAAATAAATCTGTTAGTCTTTAAAAGTGCCACAGGACTCTGTTGTCATTCACAGTCAGTTAGCATGTTGGCCTCTGATTGGCCCATTCCCCATGCTTTCTCTGCCCACTTTTTCATTTTTTTTGTTTGCAGTTCATATGCCATGCGGTCAATCAGAAATTACATTGGTGGCCAAGGAAATCTGATTGACAGCACAGCATGTAAATTGCAAACAAGAAAAGGAAAAAAATGGGTGAATGAGCCAATCAAATCCTGAAATGGTGACTGTGAGCCGAAGCTTGGTTGCGGGTGTGGTTCTGGAACCACATAAAACATGGCATGCGGATTGCAGATTGGGTAAAGACTGAGTGGGTAGGTGCAGTCCAGTTCTGGATCCATGTTTTTTTGTATCCGTGCAGGGCTCTAGGGATAGGCTACAGAGTGACCTAGACAAATTGGAGGATTGGGTCAAAAAAATCTGATGCGATTCTTCAAGGACAAGTGCAGAGTTCTGCACGTAGGACAGAAGCATTCCTACGAATTGATGACTGACTGGCTAGGCAGCAGTTTTGCAGTAAAGGACCTGGGGGTTACTGCGGACAAGAAGCTGGATATGAGTCAATGGTGTGTCCGTATTGCCAAGATGGCTAACATCTTATTTGGGTACATTAGTAGGAGCACTGCCAGCAAATGAGGAAAATAATTATCCCCCTCTATTTGGCACTGGTGAGGCCACATTTGGAGTATGTGTCCAGTTTTGGGCCATCCACTACAGAAAGTATGTGGACAAATTGAAGAGAGTCCAGAAGAGGACAACAGTAATGATTAAGGGGCTGGAGCACATGACTTATGAGGAGAGGCTGAGGGAATTAGGCTTGGTTAGTCTGGAGAAGAGAAGTGTGAGGAGGGATTTGATATGAGTCTTTAACTACCTGAAGACGGTTCCAGGGAGCATGGAGCTAGGCTGTTCTCAGTGATGGTAGATGACAGAACAAGGAGCAATGGTCTCAAGTTGCAGTGTGGAAGTGTAGGTAGGATATTAAGAAAAGCATTTTCACTAGGAGGGTTGTAAAGCACTGAAATGGGTTACCTAGGGAGGTGATGGAATATGCAACCATAGAGGTTTTTAAGGTGAGATTTGACAAGGCCCTGTTTGGGATGATTTAGTTGGATCTGGTTCTGCTTTGAGCAGGGGTTTGGACTACATGACCTTTTGCTGTCCCTTCCAAAACAATCTTCTATGGATTCTGTGAGATTGATGGCCTTCTGGTCCAGAAGGGATTTACCCTCCCCACCCTTAAAGGCATCATGGCACAGTTAGCCAGGCACATTATGGACTCCCCTTCTTTGACCATCAGGTTTTAGTTGTGGCCTGATCCAAGATTTTGGACTTTATGGAGCAATGGTTTGACCGAGTATGGCAAATCCTGGATTCAACCATATGGTTCATTATAACCTCCTTGGAGAGGCAGCGTTGTTAATGGGTAGAGTACTTAATGGGGATTTACAAGACCTGGGTTCTATTCTCAGCCACTGATTTGCTGTGTGTCCTAAGGGCAAATCACTTCAGCGCTCTGCCTCAATTTCTTGTTTAGCTTAAATGCTCTTTGGGGAGGGATTCTCTTACAATACAGCATTTGATACAATCCTTGTGGCAGAGATTGGGATGTTCCCTTTGTGATGTGCCATGCTCACTTATGATGAATCGCTACCAACATTGGAGACAATAAGCATCACAGGGGCTCAGCACCTGTCAAGATCAATCTTTCGCCTCTTGCCTCCCCTTAGACCAGCAGATCTCAATTACCAGCTGTTTGGGACACACTGCATGGTTTGAGCAAGAGGGGAAAAAACCAATGGATTGTAAAGTGGCAGCCTGTAAGCTGCTGCAGTTTACGAATCCATGTCTGAAATCAGACAGAGAGAGAGAGTTAAACGTATGATGTCATGCGTCCCAGGGCAGGCAGGGCTATGTGAAGAGCATTGCAATGACTCTGGGAAATCTCTCAAAGTGCAGGGAGCCCACTTGTACCGCTTTATGGACAAATGAACTCGGGGGTGGCCCAGTGTGGAAGACTGCCTGCACCACCCGGTGATCTGGTGACAGGTCCGTCCTTGGAGGGGGTGGGGTGGTGGTG
Organism: Pelusios castaneus; assembly: GCA_007922175.1. Taxonomy (NCBI): domain Eukaryota; kingdom Metazoa; phylum Chordata; order Testudines; family Pelomedusidae; genus Pelusios; species Pelusios castaneus. Next base: position 390,023 of record ML685911.1, on the reverse strand, counting down.
AATGGGACGATCACCCCAGCCCCCGAGGTTATGTGGGCCCTGCGGCTCTCCCCCACAGTCACCCTTCGCCCTGTTCCGTTCTGCCTTTTGTGGCGAGCCGAAGGAAGCAGAGGGTGGGGCCACTCTCCCTGCCCCCAGGGCGGAGCAGGCAGGCCCAGAGGCGGGACAGGTGTGCAGCCCGCCTGGCCTCTCTGGGTCGGCCTCCTGTGGCCGCCTGCCCCACACTCCCGTGGGACTCGGCCTCATGTGGTCAGTTCCCTAGCTGGGGCCAGGCCCGGGGCCAGGGCCGGCACCCTCTCCCCGCCAGCCGGTGGCCTCGGCATCCTGGCCGGGGCTGGGCCTGGGGCCAGCTCCACCTCCCCGCCAGCAGGCGGCCCCGGGGCTGGCTCCCCGTGGAAGCGGGGTGTGACTGGGTTCCTGGGGGGGGGTGGAGCGGGTTGGCCCACCACGCTCCCCTCCAGCGTGGGGGTGCCAAGCCAATTGGCCCTGGGCCCCGCTCACCCCAAGGGATGGCCCTGTCTGGTAGTTTGCTAAATGAGCAGCTGCAGCAGCAGCTTAGTAGGTGGGTGGATTCACATGGTCCATAGCTGCACAATGAGTTCAGGCTGCAGGTGGCTACAGGGGCAGCTCTATGAAAACTGGGGGACCTAAGCATAATGGCTTCCTGCTCCTTTCCTCCCACCTTCCAATCCAGTGCTGCAGTTCCCTAGCTGTTGTACTTCTTTCTCCAGTGCAGCACTCTTCTGTACTAGGAGCTTGTTGGTTCCAAACACCCCTCAGGCACGTTTGCCCTTGACTGCAGTGTTATTTCAGAGGTGGCCCTGGAGCATCCCAAGCTCCGTGTAAGCAGCAGAGGTACTCCGTGCCATACGGCTGAGGCTCGAGGTCCCAGGCCAACCCTTAGACCTGGTTAGCCTACACCTACAGCTGCTCATGTTATGATGCCTGGGAGTGGGTGTCCCAGCAGGTGGGCTAGCGTCTTGGTTAGGTCCTGTGGATTTCCTGGGACTGTTTTCCAACATCCCCACTGGAAAGACTGAAATTGTCAAATGAGAAAAGCTCTGGCTGTCCAACCAGTCAGGTTTTGGTGAATTGAGTGAGGGGCCTGCCCATAGTGCAATTAGCAACTAAAGCTCCCACTTAACCAAGGTAGTGGCTCCACCCTCATGTGCCCCCCCCACCCTCAAAATTAAACATTATCCAGGGGAAGAGGGACAGGGAGGGCAGGAGAGGCCAATGGAGCAGGAAGTTGCAAAACATCATCCTAAATGTAGATCGTTTAAAGCTTACAAATCTTTATGGCAATAAAAACTTATTAAAAAAAAGAAAGTCGTTCTTAAATCTGGTTATTACAAATTAAGAAAGTTGTTATTCATGTTATTCATGAGAAACTATTAAACCAGGTCACTGCTGCGCAGGTGAGCTGTAGGCCACGCTTTGTGCGGCCTCACCCCTCTTTCTGTGGAAATAGTGTGGAGAAACTCAGCAGCACCAGAGCTGAGCAAATCATTGCTTAGAGAGAATTTATTCAAAATGCTTGGTGCTAACCTGTTTGAATGCATTTTTTCGCTTCACTGATTGCGAGTTCCCCAGAATTATTCATTGTGCCACAAAAAAAATCTCTTTTAAAAATGTGTGACTTGGAAGCCTGGTGCTTGGTCAGGTAAACCACGTGCTATTGACCAGGTCTCTAGTGTCAAGGCTTGCAGAAAGTGACTCGAAGATGCATTTTTTTTCTTTTTAATGAGTGCTGTTGGAACACATGAGCTGAAGGTGCACTTTCCACAAACATCCATACTGTCAAAAACCTGAGTCTGTATGTATGCAGGGAGCAACCACAAGAAAGTTGCCAATGGAAATGGAAACAGCTTTGCTCTACTTAAGACCATTTGTACCTCATTCAATTTTGTGGCATGCTCCTCTCATCATCACCATCACAGCCACACCCAAACCTCACGCAGGTTTTTCTTTAGTGGTGAATTTGTACCAGGGCCCAAAAACTAAGGGGCCACACCCAAAGAGGCTGCAAGGGCACTTTGGAGCTCACTAGGTCCCCTGGGGAAAAGTAGGCTGCTCCTCTGGCCAGGACAATGCTGGGTCCCAGATGGAAGCAGCAACCAACAATTCATGGAGAAAGCATGAGCGGGGCCAATCAGAGGGGTCCAGGAGAACAATTTGGCCTGAGCCTCAAGGTCACAGGGGTGGAGCTAGGGGGCTGGACTGAATCTGTTAAGGCAGAAGAAGTGGGGTCAGAATGGAGATCAAGGGGGCTGACTCAGATCTGGGGGCATGGGAACAGAACTGGATGGGACCAAGGGGAGAGCTGGGGAAAGGCCTGTGGGAGCTTGAAACAAGGTGGAGGTGTATCAGGGAAGTGGGGAGGGCAGCAGGCAAGCTAAAAGGGCCTGGAGGAATCACTGGGTGTAGGTTGGAGGAGCTGAGAGCTAGACTGAAGGAGGGTTGAGGGAGAGCTCCGGGTTGGGTCTGCACTGGAAGGTGTCAAGGGGTGCTGCTGAGGGATGAGGCTGGACTGGGGTTAAGGGGGAGTTAGGCAGGAGCTGGAGGTCTGGATTGGGGCTGTGGAAGAGCCAGGAAAGGGGCATTTTGAATTGGGAAAGGGGCCCCTGACCTTTTCTGGCACTGGGCACCTCTGAAGCCACGTTATGCCATAGCCTGTGTTCAACACATGAGACAGCCCGATGGTCTGGATTCATGCTGCCCCTCCTGCTGGTGTCTGGTACCAAATGACTGGTGGGAGCGGCCATGGATATCACAGAGACAATATTAGAGTCCAGGGGCGTCAAGCCCAGCTGGTAACAAACATGTCATGAATGGCCTTTCCACTTCTACCCCTGGCTTCACCTACTCAGCAGCTGTTAATTACTGCCCCATACTGAGCCCCTGGCACCCATTAAATGCTGGACTGTAAGGTCCTTAGGGCAGGAAAGTTAGGAGAGGACAGTGTCTCATTACAGGAACCTTCCCCAACTGCTCTGCTCAGCATCCTTCCCGTGGGACAGAGTTCCCTGCCTGAGGTCAGGGATGAAGTAGGCAGTGAGGCAGAGGCGTTGTTGTTGTTGGGCTGGCAGGGCGCCAGCCCCGGGTGGAAAATCCTGAGCCCCGAATCTATTTTCCCCAGCAGGCACATGCACACCCAGGCGAAACGCTGCGTTCCACCCAGGGGCCCCAGCAAAGCCACAGACTCCTGCTGCGGCCAGGCTGGGGAGATTAAAATCTCCAGTCCTGAGCATGCTCAGACAGAGCGTGCTCAGGGTGGGAGCGGCCTGGCCCAGAAGCGGCTCTGCCGGCCACCCCTGCAGCTCCGAGCCTCCGGCCAGGTAAGGGAGCTGGGAAGGGGCTGGAGGGAGGCCTGGAGAGGGGTGGAGGGGACAAGGAGACTGGCTGGGTTAGAGGCCTGGAGAGGGGTGGAGGGGACATGGGGACAAGGAGACTGGTGGGGGCTGGGGAGGGTTGGATGGGATTATGGGTGGCTGGAGGGGGACTAGGTGGGGGGCTGGAGAGGGCTGGAGGAGGTTGGGGGATGAGTGGGGGGTTAGGGACAGAGGGGCCTGGGGAGGTGTGGAGGGGGTTTGGGGGTTGAAGGGGGGGTGGAGTGAAGATGGGGGAAGCTGGGGAGTTAGGAGGGCTGGAGTGAGGGTTTGGGGGCAGGGGTGGGCTGGGGGCCACAGCCCTTGATCTTTTTGCTATCCAGCAATGCCCCTGCAGTGGAGAAAGGGCTGCTGATGCTGGGACACGAGGCATGGAATGGTCACTGCCTGGCCTCCTGGTGGCTGGGAGGTGGCATTATATTCTGGAAGAGCTGCAGTGGCTCTAAGTCCTGAGGCTGCTTTTTCTGCGTTGCACACTCTATTTCCACCCGACGCTGCAGCGAGATGTGTTCTGGCTTTTGATTGCAAGGGATAGGAGACTGTCAAGGCTGAGAGACAGGCACAGGATCAGAATGAATGAGCTCCTAACACACCCCTACAGGATTCCAGTCACTTCATGACAGGTTGCCTGCACCCAAAGCCTGCCAAACAACCTGTTTGGCTTCTCCTTTATCCAGCCTGGGAGTGCCACCCAGCTGGTTGCATTGGTGGTGAGGAGTGGGGGGCCCAGCCTGTGACTGGTGGGGCAATGGAGGCATCCCCCAGATCAAAAAGTTGTCTGCTGTGAGTGGGGTGCACACACGGAGCAGGCGAGAGCCCCCCCTCCCCAGGCAGTAATTGGAGCCAAAATATAAGGGCACCGATGGCGCCAGTCTGGCTCCCGACAGCTGACAGTTCCACAAAGGCTTTCACTCTCCCTTGACGCTCAACAAATGAAACCAAAACAAAAAGGATTGTCACAAGGGACAAAACATCCCAGCTACTGAGAATTGGTTTGAGGCTGAGGCTTGGTTGGCCTGGCTTCCTCAGGCCCCACACCCCCTCCTGGACTGGACCCTGAGTGCAGCAGAGATGCTGTCCCACCAAGACCCACATGCTGCTCAGGTGCTGGGATGCTAGCTGCTTCCTGATGGTGGGTAGACCTCGGTGAGATGTAAAGGGCTGCTTGCAGCTGGGCACAGCTGCTGGTCTAAGTGGTACCTGCCTCCAGCAGCATGGGAAAGAATTTCCCTCAGAGCTGCTGGCAGTCAGGAGGGCAGAGTGGCAAGAAGGGGAAAGGCAGAATCCTATCTGGTCTGACTGACGTACTGCCAGCTTTCCTCTGTCCTAGAACGGAACTGGGCCTTATGAAAGGTGCTGCCAGCATAAGGTGTGCTGCCACAAACCAAGCCCAGCAGGGCCACAAAGATTTCTCTCCCCCTTTCGCTCTGGAAGGGAGATCATTGAAGAAGCCTCAGGGTAGTGGATGAGGGGGAGTGCCCCAGACTCCTGTAGCTAAACCTGACCTCCAATAAATGGATGTGGATTGGATACAAAGCCACACCAGCTTCACACTGGAAGAGAACTGGGGCTGGGCAAGGGGCTACCCCATAGGCCCTCACAGCCCCTGCCCATTCCAGAACCTACTTTACTACAAGACTGAAGCAAGCTCGCATGCGAAGCTGTTCTGAGAAGAACATCTTATTAACAAAAGGAAAACAGCAGTAGGCAGTCATCCATCCCAGATCACATGACCTGGTGGCTACTGGGTTTTCAGAGGATTGGGTGGGTTTGTTTGTTTCTCAGGAGATTTGCTCATGGATCCATGCTTTCAATGAAGACAAGACAATCATGGTCAGCCTACCAGCTCCACCTTCCAGAGCAGAAGGCACCTGGCCTGTCAAGAGCCTCAGAATGGGCCCTGCACTTCTCTTTCACAGCGTTGGTCATTTTCTTTTTTAAATGTCTACAGTGTGGTAAACTCTGCAGCATCCCGCTGAAGGAGTAAAGAGACAAAACAAACAGATGGCATCAGGTATTCCATCTTTCTCCTCCAGTATCTGTGTTCCTCAGGATTCTCCTCTTTCTTTTTGTAGCCTCTGGACTCATGTGCCATGAAAACATCGGGCTTGTCCATCCAGAATCAGGAATGGGGAGGGGCTCCAATAAGGCCCCTCTACAAGAGTCACCTCCAAGCCCACCCAAAGTGTGGGGAATCAGAAGGAACTTTCACTCACTGTGACATGAAACGTCAGGTAGAAACCACATGGTATCCAGCACTGAAGAAGAACGCCATGCAGGACACTCACACCAACTCTCCTGTCACAGTTATTTGCTCACTTTGTTTTGTTTGTTCAGGTTTTGTTGTGTTTTTTTGGCTGTGGTTTTTAATTTTTTTTTTCAGAACAGACCATTACAAAGAAGATGAGAGATGATGAAGGTGTGGGAAATTTACAAACAGAGAGATTCTTGCATGGATGTTGTGGCTTACGGACCAGACAAATGTCCATCCCTACAGAGACAGCAAATATCCCTCTCTCTAGGTGTCCTCTGATGTGCTGATGAGATTAATTAACTCTTGATTGCTGTACACATGGTGGGTGGTTTAAATCAACAGCATCTTTAGCATCTCTCCCAAAACGTAATGAAATTCAAACAAAATGATAACTCTGGTTGGTTGGACAGTGCTGGGTTGGGATTGGAGAAGATGGCTCCAAAAGTTGGCCAAGCCTTGGGGCTGCCTATTCTATCACCATGCAGCATGGCAAATGCTGGGAGAAATACTTGAAGAGCTCCGGGGTGGCACCTGGGCAGTTGGTCAACTCCAGCTCCTCCAGGTCTTGAAGTTGGACAAGGCCTGAGAGCCCAGTGGTGGTCAGCAGGGGGCATCCTGAAATCAGAAGGTGGAAATGTCCAGTGAAAGAGCGGCTACCATCTGGGGTAGGCACAAAAGAGCTCACCCATCCCTCTGCTTTGGGGCGTACGGGGGTAGATTGCTATTATTTAAGGCCATCACTAAATATCAGCTGCAAAATGGAGAATCATGCCAAAAAGGCTCCAACCCGTCTCCCCTTCCTGACAACCCTGTCACTTGTGAGATTAGCCATCCTTTCACAGAGGCCACAGGCACTGATGAACCTCATCCCTCCTGTTCTCTGCCTTGGCACAGAACAGTGCAGGTTCAGGAGCCCTCCATTGGTTTGATCTAATACTGGTGCTGGGATTCGTGCTGGGTGGTGTTGGTGGCCTGTGATATACCAGAGGTCAGAGAAGATGATCTGGCCTTAAACTCTAGGGTTATGTCTACACTTCAAAACAACCCGTGGCTGTGAGTCTCAGAGGTTATATCAATGGGCTTGCACACACACTATAACAGCTAAAAATAGCAAGGGAGACATTTGAGCTTTGAATGGAGTGAAGGTTCCTTCCCCTCTTGCTGGGTTTCAGACACTTGGCTCTAACCTGAGCCCCCAAAGTCTATGCTGTTCTTAGCCACACAACACAAGCCCTGAGAGCCCAAGTTATTTGGCTCAGGTTCAGAGACATGCAGGGCTGCGTCCCTGGGACTGGAGCGGGCTGCCATAGCATGCTCTTCCATCTGCTGGTAAGAGCAGAACTACACCCATGCACTGCAGGACATACGGCCTGGGTCTGGTCTCGTTTAGGCTGGCATAGCAATGTGGACATTAATGGAGTCATGTCTGATTTACATATGTGTAAATGGCCCAGAGACCTTTGTCCCCCAGTAAATTTTAAATGACAGCATCTGATGTGACTAACAGCAACCTTTTGTGCTATTTTCTAATTCATTCAGGGTTTGAGTGATGCTCTAAAATGCTGCTGCTATTTTGCTTCAGAGTGACACAGGAACGAGCAGAGGAAGAAGTTAGGCAAGCCAAGGAGTATGAATAGCTCTTCTGAGAGCATACGGCTCCATGACCATACCTCTCAAGAGTGCCTTCTTGACAAAGGACTGCCTTCCTTTTAGACCCAAGTCTACCATCATCCCACTCTAAACAGATGATCTCACAATGTTTATTTTAAGTGATATCAGAAATGCTTATTCATGAATGTGAGATGCAAGCAATTATTGTTGTGTCAAAGAAACTGACCCAAGGGCATTCCTAGCTTCTTGGTACTATTATCTCATTGTGAGTCTTTAACTATGCATTTAGCTAATGGGCAGATCGAGCTGTAGCTTTGTTAGCTAAGGAGAGATAATGAGGACAAATCCACTGAAGGGGCTTGAGTTGCCTCAACAATATATGGACAGAGGGCAGGTCACTGCAGGTGGTGTTGATGCCAAAAAATGTCACATTGCCAGGATCCTTTCTTGGGGAGATAAATTTGACTGAGGGTACACCAGTGGATTATCATGAGCGGCGAGGGAACTAGGTGACCTCTGGAGGGCCCTTCCAGCCCTACTTTTCTTGGATTCTACAATGACTTCTAACCTGTAAGGATCTTTAGAAACCATGCATTAGGGCCTGCTCTGCCAAAGTCCTGCCTTCAGGAGAGTGCTCTTGATTACACCACCATCAGAAAGAGGTGAGTGGGGCTCAAGTTTCTCTACCATGCTTGCCTTGGGAATGAAGGAAAGGTCGAGTGATGGACCAGGGCAACCACAGTTGATATACTTTGGTACATCCGTTGAAGCCAAACACTGTCAGGCAACTCAGACGCTGCTTTGAAGTGGCTTGACTTGGACTCTCCACAGAGAGAGAGGATTCCGAGTCAAGCTGCTTGGCAAGGTGTTGATGAAAATCATGACTTGAAACCTGAGGTGGGTAGCAAGGAATGAAAGACTGGCTCAAACTCTGCCCTATGTGGAGCTGTCATGTTTTGTGCTGATGGAGGCTGTACAGACTTTAGCGTGGAATTTGGCCCACAGGCCTGGTTTCAGCAGTTTGGAAGACTTGCAGGTCTCATTGACTTTGGTGGATGCTCAGCACTTCTAACAAGCAGAGCTGTGAGTTCATAGAGAACTTGAGAGTGCCACTGTCCAGCTGGTAAATGGCCTTCAGCTTGTGTACCGCAGGACCACTGAGTGGGATGTGGGCAAGACATGTCGGGGGAAAGAACCCCCCAGTTCTCTGGACTGGCTTCTTCCAATGTTTTCTTTCCTTAACAGAGAGAGCAGGAGGACAGCTCTCTTCTCTCCTTGCCCCATTGTTTTGAGCATCTGTCTTTTACAGGAGCTGACCTGCCTCCTGCCTCTCACTGCCCAACTTTGCCCTCCACAGAGTTATTCCAGGCTGGAAAATGATCCTGCCAGCCCACCATTGTGTCATGACCCAGCAGAATTCTCACATGACATCCTAGTGTTGGCTCATGTGCAACTGAAATTATCCTTTGTGCCCAGCCCTGCCCTCAAACTGAGTCTTTCCCTGCTCCAGTAATCAGTCCATGAGCTCAAGAATAAATCAGTGTTTGGACCTCACCAGCAAGAGATAACAGGCGCAAACTTCTCATGCCCAGGAGATGCTTCAGGCCAAAGTCTTGTACCTAAAACAACAGAAGAGGGATCCTGGACTATCAATACAGAATTACAGGAATAAAGTCTACTTTGCTTTTCACTAGCAACTTCCACTGGAAGATCTCTAAGCACTTTGCACACATCAATGAATTCAGCCTCACCTCTCCACTGACATGTGTAACTATCATTCTTCTTTGACTGATGGGGGAAAGAGACACGAGGGCTATGGCCACACTCGCAATTTAAGTCGACTTAAGGAGGCTTAAGTCGACTTAAATTAAGCCACATCCACACTAGGCTTTCATTAAGTCGATTTAAGAAATTCCTTAAGTCGACTTAATGAAAGCTTAAGTTGAGTTAATAACTACCACTCATTAGGTCGACTTAAGCCTCCTTAGGTCGACCTAACCCTTCCTTAGTCTCCTTAATGGCTCATCAGTTTACTCCCTGGGACCATATCACCTGGCAAATTCCTAAACATTAAGGAGACAATGGTTGTTCACACCCTTCTGTCTAAGACATTTCTCCAGAATGACACAAGTTAAAGTATGGATATAACATCAAATTCTTAACTTCTAATCAAAATAGAATTCCTAGACATAAACTATATAATCATTCCCAGCAAATTACTACCTTTCTATTGATACCAAACATGACATAGCTCCTATGGATTATAGCATTTATGAGATATCCATAGAAAATAATATCATAAATGCTTCCCTAAATCCAGACAGTGTCACACACAGGGCTCTGCCCTGCCAGCGTCCCTGTCCCCCTTTGCCCCATTGTACACAGGGGGTGCTCCCCCCCACCACCGTGGACCTGCCCAAGGTCCCCCTAGCCCCACAAAGTTGACCTAGAGCATCCAGTGTGGACGCTCTAGGTCGACTTTGTAAGTTCCCCTTTAAGTCGACTTTAATTTTAAGTGTAGACACACTAAGTCGACTTAACTAAATTGAGTTTAAGTCGACTTAGTTAAGTCAACTTAGTTAAAGTCGACTTAAAAGTGCAAGTGTAGACATAGCCTATGTGTTTTGACCAAAATCAGTGTTGAGATCCCCTGTTCATTGCTCTAAACACCTCTAGACACCAATGCTCACTATGCACTAATTTACTGAGCATTTTATCTGCAGCAAGATGTTCTGCTCTGCAGCACATGCCATGTATTTTACAGGCTCAATAGGCATCCCAGGGAGATGTTTTGGGGTAGTTTTATCCACCCTTGATAATAATAGTACCTCAAGTCAGTCTCTTTTATCAGCACAATCATGTTCCTTATCACTTGCACAGCATTTGTTGTCCTTCAACCTCAGAGGACAGTAGCCAAGGCAGCCATTGCAGAGAGGAGGAAAGGATTTAATAGAGGAACCTAGTTCCAGTGTGTTAGTCACTCTTGACTGAGAAAATGCTTCCAATGAGATCTAACCCTAGCAACTTTGCATTGTACACCTACCTGGCAGCACCAGCGGAGATACAGGCTCCTAAGAGATGACATGGTGGATAGGTAACTGAGCCCCGTGTCTGTAACCCGCACACACCTGCAGACAGAAGCACAGTGTCATAAGAAGAATGTTAGTGGAGAAGGAAAGCAGAATCCTCACATCTCCCCAAAACAATTCCTACCTCCTGAACTAGCTCTTGTGTGTCACTAAGCAAGGGGGAGCGGGGCAGACAGATGGAACAGATGCACCCCCATGGCTTTCAGATAGGCAGACATCTGGGGGAGAAAAGACGTTCTCCCTGAGTTCTGATCCCTGAATCAAGGCCTTCACCATCATGTATCCTCAGTGTGCTGTGCTGCTTCTTCTTCATCCTTAGCCTCCCATGCCCCCTACTCTCTGCCTCAAAGCATTACAAGATGTGGGAACTAGATGGCTTAATGAGCTATGGAGCCTTTGGCATCTAACTCAATTCATCTGCAATACAGGGTGTAGATAACTGAGAGGTACCATCTGTTTGGTGGCCCTGCAATTCAAGTCTCACCCAGAGGTGTCCATGTCACAAAAACTACCATCGCAATTGGCAGCCTCTTTGAAAGGTCAGATGGGATGGCCATGGGGCCTGCACGTCATTGCCACATCTAGGGGGTACCTACAGAATAGTGAATGGATAACATAATAGGGATGGGGCTCTGATGCTAGCCATGCGCTCCCCTTTCTGTGTGGAACCAGAGAATTAATTCCCAAGGCCATCCCTCCAAAACCTTTCATTGCACTAGTCTATGGTGACCTCAGTGCAGGGCTCCACATAGGAAAACTAGCTGAACCCTATTTCTCCAGTGCTGGGGGAAAGCAGGATTCTATGGTGATATCTCCACTGGTACTTGAGAGCACCACACACTGCAAGACACAGAACAGGGAGACAGGCCATGACTGTTCAGGAAGGGCCAGATCCCCAGACCCCAGGAGGTATCAGCCCATATAGCCCACTGATTTCACTGGAGCAATGCCAGTTTACACCAGCTGAGAGTCTGACTTGGACAGGCTGCTGGAGAGACTTTATTACCCAAATCAGGCCAGGGCAGGTGCTTTTTACAGGATGACTGGTGCCTTTAATGGGTGATGGGGCCAGCCACACCTGTGCCACAATTAATTCGCTGCCTCTCAACCTGGGTGAGCTGAACGGTGAAAGGTCAGAGCTTTGAGAGAGCTTAAAGGTCTTATAAAAGGACCGAGAGAGAGCCAGGGTCTGAGAATGATTTTCTAAGGGAACCAGCCTGGGTGCCCAGTGCTCCCTCTGGAGCCAGAAAGATTTCCAAGGTAGCCCAGAGTGGGGGTTGAAGAGAACCCCCCCCCCCCCCAATGGGCAGAAGAATCTTTTGTTTGTTGGGACTTATTAGCTTGGATTTTGCTACCTTGGAAGGGGTTAAGGTTGTTGAGGACTAAGGCACACCCCCAGCTCAGAGCAGTGTGTAAAGAGATGAGGCAACCCAAATTGGCAGAGAGCACCAGCAGTGCCACGCTCAGTAGCAGGGGGCACTGTGGAATAACTATAACCTATGATATTCTGGCATTCTTTGCTTGAACTTCCTCCCACTATACTTACTGGTCAACACACTCGTCTCTGCCCACTTTCACCTGCATCCCCCTTGGGAAACGAGCAGCAAGAATCCCTCTGTTCAATAGGAGATCCTTTATTTCTGTAGGACACTGGCACGGGATGCTTTATACCTTCAGGAGTGGCCCATTTCCTGTCTTAAAGAAGAAGTCTCCAGGGAGCATCACCATGCAAGGGAATCCAGTGGCTAGTGGGAGGAGGAATCAGGTCAGGGTGGGTCTCCAGAGTGGGGCCAATCCTAAACCATTCTGCTGTAACTCCCAGCAGGGACTGGAGACCCACCCTGCTGCCCGGTACCCCCTTTTCCCTGTGTCACACAAGAAAGAAACAGGAGAAGGGTAGCTCAGAACAGCAGAGGCAGGAAAGTATGGAAGTGGCTGGCAGGGTAGGTGTGGTGGGAAGGGAGTGTGCAGCCAACTGCCTGTTGGGGGCCTCTGACATGAAAGGGAGGAAGAAGTAGGCAGACCAGCACAGGTAAACTTGACTCCCAGCCTTCACCTTAGAAACTGTAAAGCCAGATGCTCAACTGCTGCAAATCACCATGGCGCTGCTGCTCCAAGCTCTGACAGTTTATAGCTGTTTCTGGGCTGGCCCATGGGCTCCAAGAATCAATGGGGCTGGCAACTTTTTGCAAGGCACTGCACAGTGCTGTCACCATGAGGCACAGTGAACTTTGGAGCAGAGATGGGCCAGCAGGTGTAGAACAGATGCAAACCCTGCAACCCCACGACTCCAACCAAACCTTTCCTGGGTTTACCAGAGGTCCCGATTTGGTTCGTTCCCCCTCCACACCCCACTGCTTTTCATCACAGCTCCTTGCACTGGCACAAGCTTATATGGCAGGTCTGGAAGCACTGGGTGCTAATGAAGAGGCCTGTGCTCCCTGTGAGTTTCCTAGTCCTGTTCTGCTGGCTCCAAAGGGGGTTCAGAGAAGTTAAGGCTAAGCCCTCCCACTGGCTGGAGCGGGGTCTCTCTGAACTGGATCAGGAGAGTCTCGCCTCATATGGAGAGTCAGGTGAGCCTGAAGAGTCGAGCTCTGTTGGGAGGGTGTGTGTGTGTGTGGGGGGGCGGAATTTAGTTCAGGTCTATCTCCAACCATGTGGAAAGACATCTGGGCTAGAAGCAGGATGTACCCCAATATCAATCCCCAAAGGTGGCAGGTATATTACCCCTCCTTTAGCAGGTATATTACCTCCTGGCAGTTATATTACCCTGTCTCTTGCTCTTTCCCCATCCCTCTTTTATTTGTCCTTGCTCTCCATTTCATAGTTGCCCAGGAGGAAGGCTGTTCCATTCCTCAGGAGCTGGCAGGACATTTTTAATTCATGCTTTTCCATGTGCCACCCTCCCCCTTTTGTGGGGCCTGACAGGGATCAGTGACCTACATACACCAGTGACCTTTCCTCATGGTGTGCTGGGTAAGAATGCACAGGTGCAATTTCTCCCAATAATCCCTGCAGCTCTCTGCAGCTCCAGCCACAACTGTTCCCAGCTGGAGGTGCTGTGGAGAATGGAGCAAGACTTTGAGCTGGCCTGTCTTGTGTCTCCCAGCAGGGTGTGCTAGAGAGCGTGCTGGCATCAGTGGAGCTGACAGTCACTTCAACCCCAGCTCCTCCAGCCATAAGCGATGATAGTAACTGTGAGGGGGCTCCCAGCTGGTCCCCCTCCATGGACGGACCCTGCAGAGGGTTCGGCTCCCCACCTACCTGTCGAGCACAAGCTCTTCCAGTTTATGCAGGTCACAGGCAATGTACTCCAAGGCCATGTCAGTGATCCGAGGGCACCATGACAGATCCAAGCTCCTCAGCTTCCTCAGGTTCTCAGCCACCAGCTCCACCCCATCATCAGTCACCTTGGAGCAGCCAGAGAGGCTCAACACACTCAAGTTGGGAAGGCTGTGCACCATGTTGACCACCCCATGGTTGGTGATCTCCCAGCAGGAGTTGAGGCGCAGCGTGTGGGTGGTGTAGCCCTGCTTGGCAGTGAAGTAGGCCAAGGCTGTGTCCGTCACATGGTAGGCCTGCAGGTTGAGCTCTGTCAGGTTGGGCAGCAACTGGGAGATGGCAGCGATGGCATCGTCAGCCACGTTGATGCAGTCACTGACACTCAAGGAAGTGATGCGGGCATTCAGGCTTGACCACAGGCCAGCTTCTGTGAAATCATTGCAGCCAGAGAGCTCCAGTCGCACTACACCCTGCATCTGTTCCAGCATCACCTGCCAAGAGACACGTGGTCATGACCAAGGTGCACAGGGCAATCCCTCTGCCATACGTCCTAGCATCCGATGGGACCATTACATCATCCAGCCTGGCCTGTACACCACAGGCTATTATATTCTTCCCACATGCTGAGCACAGTCACTGGGCTTAAATGAACGAATTACAGTTCTCAGGAGGCTAAATTGCACCACAGGGAAGTGTGCCACAGGGGCATGTCCAAGACCCTATAGTGGCAGGGAATTTATTATGTGAGATATGCCTAGACAATCCTAGCAAGCAATATATGCCCCGTGCTGAAGAGTGTGGTGAAAACCCCCTAGGTCGCTGCCTGTCTGACTTGGGGGAAATTCCTTCCTAAACCCAACCTAGTGACCAGAATCAGATGGACCATGAGAATGTGGGTGAGACCTGCCAGCCAACAGGTAAGAGAGAGGAATCTCTGTGCCACCTCAGAGCACCTTCCAACCCACCTGGCTGTCTGATCTCCAGCTGTGGTCAATCCCTGATGCTTCAGAGGAAGTCAAGAAAAAATAAACCACAAAACCCAGAATACATCTGGCCAATTGGAGGTGATTGGCTGAAGGCCTCCAGCATGAGATTTCTCAGGGTCCTCTGAAGATCAGTCTCACAAAGCTCTGGGAAGATGTCCCTTAGACTCTCCTTGGTTAGTCTCCACCCCACCTTCTTCCCTCCCATTGTCCTCCCATGCTCAATTACTGCCTTTTCTTTCCCATGTTGTGTGTCCTCTTCCATTAAAACTGTCCCTATGGGTTCAGTCTTCCAGTGAAACCTAGCGTAAACACATCCCATTGAACCAATGCAAACATTTCCCTCAGGACTCGGAGGCCATCCTGTTTGCTGCTCTCTCAAGGCCTCTGGTCTGCTGGAGCCATTAGGCAGAGCAGAATCATAGGGGATGCTGCAAAGGGTTTATGACCCATGTGAAACCCTTTCTGGAGACTTTGAGACCTAAGCTCTGCTGGAAAACAATATGCCCCACAAGCATAACCTCATGGAGCCTGTGATCACCGACGTTAAGAAGACCTGATTCGTGGGACTCATGCTGCATACAAGCTCTGGTGCCTATGACAGTGAGGCTTATATCTGCTTGGGTATAAGCTTCAACCTGGGATGGCTTACATCAGAGACAAACCTGCATCCTGTGAGGACTGCATATGAGGCACAGTGGGTGGTCAAAGCACCCAATGCAGCACCTGGGGCTGTCAAGCATCGACATGGTCACGCAGAGTGTGCAGTGAAGACATGGTCACAGAGCTCACTACGGCTGAGAGATATCAGGGAGCATGTGAGCACTACCAATATACTTACGCTCACATTAACAACAGCAGAGGAAATCCTCCCAATAGTGGAGACTCAAGAAGCTTGGGTTGTTTAGCCTAACCAAAAGAAGGCTGAGAGGGGATATGATAGCTCTCTATAAATACATCAGAAGGATTAACATCAGGGAGGGAGAGGAATTATTTGAGTGGACACTGGAACAAATGGTTACAAACTGTCCATCAAGGATACAGAAAGATCTGGATGACCTTGTAAACTGGAGTATCAGGAATAGGATGAAATTTAATAATGGGAAGGTTAGAGCAGCTTTTGAACTCCATCAGGAGGCTTTTCCAAGCCACAAGAGAGAACAGCAAAGGGATCAGCCCAGCAGATCAGCAAATTTTAAAACCAGACCAGCTAAGGTTGCAGCTGTAAACGTAGGAGAAGTTAAAAAGGAAATAGGTGAAGGGACAAAGAAATCATTTCTTCATTTAAGAGACCCCAAAAACGCTCCAAAGAGGAGCAGGAGCGGTATGAAGCTAGGAAGCTACGGGGAATTGTTTGGTGAAGGCTTTTGAAATATGAAGACCCAGCAAACATAGATGGGTTAGAAACAGTGGACTTAATGAGCCGGCTGGCTAGTCATGAGGGTGGCAACACACCCAGGAATGAAGGGAGACCAAACCTTCAGTGAGGGGGCCGAGCTCTCCAGTTGCCCTTTACAGTAATAGCTCCCATAACACATGACACGTGGGGGCGACCAGTTACGAAAACATCAGTAACTGGGGAGTTCAGAATAAGAGAACAAATGTTTCTGGTGGATACGGGAGCAGCAGTGTCAATTTTATGTACACAGGGAGCACCAGAAGCTCGATGCATACCAGTAGTGAAATGGAAAACACTAGACGGTTTCAATGGAAAAAACAGTATGGTACCTTTTACACCCCCTTTGATTTGTAAGATAGGTACAGCAGAATGCAAAACTAGTTTTGGTCTCCAAGAATTAGATAATCATGGTATTTTAGGAGTGGATTTACTGGACAAATTAGGGGTAGTAATTGACCTCCCTAATAGGGTAATTATGACCCAGGGAGAGGGGCAGGAACCATATGTAATTGCAGCCTCGCATAGAGTAGCAGCTGTAAAGGTACCTGCTACAATTCCATTACTAGAATGGGCGCCACAGGTAACACAGATAGCGGAGAGGCCTTTAGCTGCATTTGCAAGTAACAAACTGCAGTGCGGCAGAACTGAGAGGGTAGTGAGGATTTTAGGTCCAGACCCAAAGCCTCTCAAGCAATACCGCTATCCTGCACAGGCTGAAGAGGCATTGAAGTACAGCATTGATATGCTACTTGAGCAGGGGGTTCTAAAAGAAACTCAGAGTCCCTGTAATTCCCCGATTTGGCCAGTGAAAAAGGCAGACGGTACATCTTGGCGGCTTACAGTGGATTATCGAGAGCTGAACCGGGTAACACCAAGGCTGGCTCCAGTAGTGGCCAAGTTCCAAAACATCATGGCCACCATTGCAGCTGGAGCACAGTGGTTCACTGTACTGGACCTCGCAAACACTTTTTTTTCCATACCTGTTGATGCTTGTGATTGTCATAAATTGGCATTCACCTTTATGGATAGACAGCTCACTTTCACACATTTGCCTCAAGGGCTCCATAATTCGCCAAGTATATGCCACCAGGAAGTCACACGAATGTGGAAAGATCTGACCCACAGAAAGCATGTCATCTCGTATGTAGACGACATCTTGATTGCCACATGCTCATGGGAAGAAAATCTGTCAACCTTGGAAGAAGTGTTAGGCAGAATAGTGGCCACTGGGTTTATTATAAACCCGGGTAAGGCGCAGATGCTGCAGCGGAGTGTAACCTACCTGGGAGTATGCCTAAGCACTGAGGGGAGACGCCCTGAACAGCAACGAATAGAGCTGATAGCCAAACTGCCGGCCCCACAGGATATTAGTTCACTGCGCTCATTTTTGGGCCTGACAGGATTTTCTAGAGATTTTATTGAGCGATACTCTATTATAGCTAAGCCACTCTATCATTTGTTAAAAAAGGATACAGAATGGGTGTGGGGAGAGGAGCAAGCAAGGGCTTTTGTAACATTAAAGAAGGCACTGATGTGTGCACCAGCCCTCTCCTTCCCCACCGAGGGTATGCCATTTACCTTACAGATAGCTGCAACTCCTGAAGGTATCAGTGCTATTCTATCACAGGATAGTGGAACTGGAGAAAAACCAGTGGCATATGGATCAAAGAACTTGAGTGAGGTAGAACGGAGATATTCACCATGTGAGAGAGAAGCACTGGCCCTAGTGTGGGCCATACATCACTGGGAATACATTGTGGGCTTGTCCCCTTTGATATTACGGATCTCTCATACACCCATCAAATATATCTTGTCAGGAAAGATTAATCAGGGTCGGGTATCCAACCCAAGAATTGCAGGATGGGCACTTACCCTGGTAAATAGAGAAATCACAGTAGATAAAACGAAACAGCCCACAATGGCGCCATATGCTCTCTTATGCACAGGGATGAAGCATGAATGCCCCTTGCCGATAGATAACAGTTTTCAGGAGGTTTCTCCTTTCCGATTAGGAAAATGAATGAAGATGTTAAAGGTGAAACAGTAAACATGTGGGCCACAGATGGTAGCTGTCACTATGTTGAGGGAAAACCAATGGCAGGGTATGCTGCTATAAGACACCCAGATGGGAAAGTGATGCAGGGAACAGTGGTGCCACCATCAGCCCAGGCAGCAGAAATTATTGCAATAGTAGCTGTGTTGTGTGAGACAGACCCTAAGGAAGAGGTATTAATTCTAACAGACTCAGAATAGTCCTTACGAGCATTGATTGACTGGATGCCTGTATGGCTGAGTTGTAAAATGACAACTGGGGATGGAAAACCAGTCACTCATGCAAAATATCTGCTTCATGCATGGCAGCTTGGGAAAGAGAGGACAGCGAGTACTTATCTAGGCAAAGTGAAGGCCCATCGGAAGTCGAATGCTCTATGGTCCACCTTAAACAGCAAGGCGGATAAATTAGCTAAGGAAGCTGCAAAATTAGGTCCTGAGGCAGCTTGGTGTGGATCCGAGGAAGTTAAGATACCAGAGATGCCAGTAAAGATGCAAAGCCCTCCAGGAGGGGCAGACATACAAGACATCATAGAACTCCAATCTAAAGAACAGGAGATCCAAGAGTTACTAATCAAACAGGAATGTCAAGGCTGGAGTATCTACAAGGAGAAAACGGGGATTATATGGGCAACAAAAGTGGGAACTGAGAAGGAACTGCCACGATTGGTATTACCATCATGCCTAAGAGAGGAATTAATACAATTGGCTCATCTACAGGGCCATTATGGTAAAGAGAAAACATTGCAACGATTGCAAGAAGTGGCATCGTGGCCGAGCATGACCAATCAAGTCTCTCAATTTGTGGATCATTGTTTAGAGTGTGCCAGTAATAATCCTGATTCTCAAGTAATAAAAGGTCCGATGCAGCATCAGAGAATTGAGGGATCTTGGAAACGAATCCAAGTAGATTACATTGGTCCAGTGCCCCGTACTGCCAGAGGTAAAAAATATGTACTCGTATTAATAGACTCTTTTAGCAAGTGGGTGGAGGCTGTTCCGAGATCAAATAATACTGCCCTTACAACGGCACGAGTACTAATAAATGAGATCTTCACACGGAATGGGATACCTGAAACCATGGATTCTGACCAGGGCCCCCATTTTATTGGGGAAGTGACTAAACAAGTATGTCAAGCCCTAGGTATATGACAACGGTTACATATTGCAGGGCACCCGAAATCTTCCAGTTTAGTTGAACGTACAAATAGAACCCTGAAAAATGCCTTGCGGAAAATGGTGTGTGGGTCTGGAAAGGATTGGGACCTCCAGTTACCTTTAGTACTTATGGCCATTCGCTCTACTGTGGGGTCACATGGATTTACACCCCATGAGGTGTTCACAGGAAGGAAGATGCGTACACCAGAATTATGATGGGTAGAGGGGAGGAATTCCCCCAGATTCCTTGCAGCCACAAGTAAAAATGCATGAATATGTCTCCAAGCTGCTAAATCATATTAGTGAAGTACAGATGAGGGTGGCTCATCAGCTAAAGGCAAACATGGAAAGAATGAACCAAAGATTGGGAGACAAATTAAGAATGATTGAGTGGGATGTAGGAGAATGGGTTTTATATAGGTATTTTTCTGAAACAGGAAATGTTCTGAGTGCAAATTGTGGATAAGGCTGGACCCACCATGTATAAACTAGAACTGGTGGGTAAAAAGGGAAAAAGATATCAAAAGTGGTTTCACAG
>ML685911.1:336653-369868 GCA_007922175.1 Pelusios castaneus | reverse complement strand
CCCAGACTTATCTATCCCAGACAAGAATGGGAAGATATTAGTGCATGTAAGAAAGGAGGCAAAAACATGTACGTGGGATATAAGTAGAGGTCAGGAGACAGAGGTGCTATCTCACTGTGAAAGTTTGTTGGAAAGGGCTGAGAGAGCCTGCACCTTTTTGCAAGCTAAGATCCCTAGCCGTTTAGAGGATACAACGACAGCTAATATAACTGTGGTGATGGGACTAAGTAGCAGAACCCAGAATGTAATGGCGATTTTGTTAACCCCTAAGCAAAGGAAAATACAGGTTATAAGGTGTGTAAATACCTACGTGAATGTCCTGCACCATGCAGTAAATTCAAACTCTTTTTGTAATCAGAGAGATGTTTCAATAATTAGTTGGTGTGAAGGCACTGTGGCACTGAAGGTGTCTACTGAGGACTCCGGTGATTGGTGGGTCTTAGGCTATTTTGGAGTAAAGGTACACCAAAAGGCAAAGGTTACTAAGCCTCCCTGAGTAAGCCATGTAGGATCAGTAGTGGTCAAAGAAAATGAAGGGAAACGAGTGCTTATACATCCTGAGTGGGGGTTAAAGAAGGTAGAGCTGAAAATGCAATTAGACATTTCAGAGATACAGCCAAAATGCAGAAGGTATACACTCATGTTGAAACAAGGATGGGAATCATGGATGCGGAAAATAAGAGGAAGGGATTCTCCTTGACAAAGGCGGAGTTTAGTCTCTAGCCTTCTAGGAGGTGCTGGAGCAGGAATAGGTATTTACAATGCAATGAGCCAGAATGCTCTAGCTAAACGGCTTAGTGACAGGGGGGACAATATAGCAACAATTTCAGTTCCATTGCATGATGCTCTGGGAGGGCTATCTAAAATGCAGTTTGACGTAATAGCTACATTGCCCCGGATGTGGGATATGATCCAGTCAGACCAAAGAAGATTAATTCAGGCCCTGGACTCATTTCAGGCCAATGTTTCTTTGGCACTTGCCTGCACTCAAGTGCAAATGTCGCTAATGTCTGCAAGTCAGGCAGTCATTAGAGAAGGATTACCGTATTTTTCGGACCATAAGACGCACTTTTTTTCCCCAAAAGTGGGGGGGAAATGAGAGTGCGTCTTATAGTCCGAATGCTGTCCAGCAAGCAGTGTTCCCACCAGGGGGCGTTGCTGGATAGCAAAAAGATCCAGGGCTGTGGCCCTCCAGCTCACTCCCTGCTAGCCCCCACCCCCTGGCCAAGCCACTAGGCCGCTCCCCCAGTTCACAACCCCACATGTAAGTAACAAGCTTAATTGTAGCCTCCACAGACACTTAACAAGCATTGATAGTCTCCACAGAAAACCAAAGAAAAGCCCTAATCTCCTCAGGACAAAGTAATGTCTTAAGACAAAAGGATGTCTGGCATAGAAGTTCATCAGGAATGTAAAATCAACATAACCTGTTTACCTCTAACTTTTAAACTCTTGCTTTCTTTACGCATGCTTAATGAACTCATAAATATTACTTTTACCACCCCTGAAGGGGTCATTGCTCATTATAATGGTCATAGGATGTATGTAGTAGGGGGAAAACATGTTGAGGGGATATATGTAGTAGGCGAATTCAGAAGACTGTAAACTCTCTTGTTCTGACCCAATTGGAACAAAGAGAAGGGATCTTGCGGCCGGGTATAGGGTTTAAATAATGGTAAAATTCAATTCAAAGGTGTGCCTATTTACTATGGACACCCTCTTTTTGCAAAAAGCGATTAATAAAGGTAGTGCTGCTTGAATCCTTGTTGGTTAATTGTTTAAGTTGTCTACCACACACACACACTCAAACAAACCCACACCCCTGCCGGACGGGGCAGGCTCGGCTGGGGTTGGCCCCCCTGTGACGCTGTCAGGATTTAAGGAACTATTTATGATATTATTTTGTATTAATATGTGACGCTGTCAGGGTTTAAGGAACCATTTATGATATTATTTTGTATTAATATTTTATGATTGTTATAATCCATAGGAACTATGCCATGTTTGGTGTCAATAGAAAGGTAATAATTTGTGGGGAATGATTATATAGTTTATGTGTAGGATTTGTATTCATATTAGAAGTTAGGAATATGATTGTTATATTTTAACTTGTGTAAGGCTGGGAAAATTCCCCAGACTGAATGTCTACCTGGCCATTGTCTCCTTAATGGCCCATTAAGGAAGCTCCCCAGTATAATGGGCTGAAGAAGAAAACCTGTTGAGCCACTAGGACTTAAACATGTCTCTGGAACTATTCCTCTTAGACTGAACAAAGGATTGAGGCCCACCTCTTCCCTTCCTTTTCTCTTCTATTTAGTTTACCAGTACTATTTGGTTCAGAATATTTTTTTTCTTGTTTTCCTGCTCTAAAAACTGGGTGCGTCTTATGGTCAGGTGCGTCTTATGGTCCGAAAAATACGGTAAGTGGGAACCTACCGGTGGAGGTAAGGAAGTTAATAGAGAGAAAAGCTGCTTCCCCATTTGAGATTAGGCATGCAGAATGGTGGAAGATGGTGAATTTTACCTATTCAAGTAATACTGGGAAGATTATAGTGTATGTTTTAACAGTCACAAAGGCAGAGGCTACGTGGATATATCCTATAGTTCCTATAGAGTTAAATGTGAATGGATCCACCTGAGTGCCATAGTGACACCGACTTTGCCCGTGGTGTAGACAAAGTTACTTTAGTCAATGGAAGAATGCTTCTTTCAACTTACCTAGCATTGCTCGAAGAATTGGTGCCTCTACAGTGAAGGAAAATCCTCTTCCATCTCAACAGAAACTTATCAAAGTGGGATCGAGTATGTTGGCAGTGCTCACATGCTCCCAGATGTCTCTCAGCCATAGTGAGCTCAATGGCCATGTCTACATTACAGGGTTATGCTGGCATATCTACAGTGAGATAGTCTCAGCATCGACATGGTCACACAGAGTGTGCAGTGAAGACATGGTCACGCAGAGTGTGCGGTGAAGGCATGGTCACAGAGCTCACTATGGCTGAGAGCTATCAGGGAGCATGTGAGCACTACCAATATACTTATGTTCACATTAACAACAGCAGAGGAAATCCTCACAATAAGGATCGGGGTTGAGGAACATATTGCCTTTAAAACAACATGTAAAACACAAATGCTTCATGTACATGCCTGAGCATTCAACATACCATTAACTCTTTCTTGGCTCCCCGCCAGACAAGGCTGGCCCAAGGGTTTTTGGCGCCTTAGGTGAACTGTGATTTTGGTGCCACCTCCCCCACATGTGATAAGAGATGACATATGTAAAAAATTCTCTTCCATCTAATTTGGTGCTCCTTAAAGCCTGGTGCCCTAGACGACCCCTAGTTCACATATATGGTTGGGCCAGCCTTGCTGCCAGGTCTCCACCTAGGCGCCACACTCCTCTCATCCACACTGCCCCTGTGGACTCTGGATAGCCACTATCCAAATAGTAGATAGCCAAATGTTATATTCTGACCAGTGTCCAGCCACCACACCAGCTGAGGCATCCCCACTCTCCAGCCTCCCCTCTTGCTACAGGCCAGACATGATGCCTTGTCATTCCTAGCCCAGTTCCCATACCCTGTCCCACCTGCCATATTATCACTGCTTTCCAATCCATCCCACAGGTCCAAGAGAGGGAGGAGGGGAGCCCTTCTTAGCATCTTTTAGATAAATTTAGATAGATTTTTTAGAGAAAGGGAATGCGGTAGACCTAATTTACTTAGATTTCAGCAAGGCGTTTGATACAGTTCCACACAGGGAGTTGTTAGTTAAATTACAGAAGATGGGGATTAATATGAATATAGTAAGGTGGATAAGGAACTGGTTAAAAGGGAGACTACAGCGGGTCATACTGAAGGGTGAACTATCAAGCTGGAGGGAGGTTACCAGTGGAGTCCCTCAGGGATCTGTCTTGGGACCAATCTTGTTCAACCTTTTTGTTACTGACCTTGGCACAAAAAGCGGGAAGGTGCTAATAAAGTTTGCGGATGACACCAAGTTGGGAGGTATTGCCAATACAGAGAAGGATCGGGATACCATACAGAAAGATCTGGATGACCTTGTAAACTGGAATATCAGGAATAGGATGAAATTTAATAATGGGAAGTGCAAGGTCATGCATTTAGGAACAAATAACAAGCATTTTTCCTATAAGTTGGGGACGCATTAGTTGGAACGGACTGAGAAGGAGAAGGATCTGGGAGTACTGGTTGATCATAGGATGATTATGAGCTGCCAATGTGATGTGGCCGTGAAGAAAGCTAATGCAGTTCTAGGATGTATCAGGAGAGGTATTTCAAGTAGAGACAGTGAAGTGTTAGTGCCGCTGTACAAGGCACTGGTGAGACCCCATCTGGAATATTGTGTACAGTTCTGGTCCCCCATGTTTAAAAAGGATGAATTCAAATTGGAACAGGTGCAGAGAAGGTCTACAAGGATGGTCTGTGGAGTGGAAAACCTGCCCTATGAGTGGAGACTCAAGAAGCTTGGCTTGTTTAGCTTAACCAAAAGAAGGCTGAGGGGGGATATGATACCTCTCTATAAATACATCAGAAGGATTAATATCAGGGAGGGAGAGGAATTATTTGAGTACAGCACCAGTGTGGACACTGGAACAAATGGTTACAAACTGTCCATCAAGAAATTTAGGCTTGAAATTAGACGCAGGTTTCTAACTGTTAGAGGAGGAAAGTTCTGGAATAGCCTTTCAAGGGTGTTGGGGAAAAGAAAAAGTTAAAAAGATATGTTTGGGTACCACAAAGAATGGACAGGCCCTAGAGCTGGCAGGGTGCCAATGTACTTTGCAGCCTGCCCTGGTTGGCTCACTGCCAAAGGCAGACAACCTGCCCAGAGACAGGGAGTGTGCGCAGAGGCTTGAGTGCTGTGTGCAGCCCCAAGCTCTGTGGCGGGAAAACGCTGGGCTGGGATTGGTCAGCATACTTGATAAAACAACTTGTGTGTGAGGGGAGGGCTGCTGTCCATCAGAGAGGCAGCCCTGTAACGTTGCTTTTGCGTGGTCAGCGGACCAAGATTCTCGGACCAGAATGAGAAGCAGACGGCCCAAGTCAGGAGGACTGCGGACCTAGACCTAGAAGCAGACAAGTGAACTGTTTTGCCTGAGACCCGGAACAAAGACTGACCACCCCTCGGCCAAGTGGACGATCAGGATACCAACACCCTGCTGGGTGAAGAAGGACTGTGAATAAGAGGCCTGTCTTGGTTGGTGGGTGGGATACACAGTTAGATAGGGGTTCTTGTTAGTCATTTTCCTTACCTGTGTTTGTTCCTTCCCTACTAATAAACCGGTGTTACTTCATTAATCAGAAACAGAGTCCCTGACTGGATCCTTTCCCCAGTCAAGCTAGTCACAGTTGACAGATGCTGATGACAGGGTCACACCTAAGTTAAATTGATTGATTCATGATCAGCTAGCTAAATTTCAGCTGACAGATTTTTGGAACAAGGGGAGTTGTGGGGGCAAAAACCATAACTACTTTCAAAACTGAGCTTGATAAATGTATGGAGGGGATGGTATGATTACTCTAATTTGGAAATTGACTGATATTTGGCTATGTGTGGTGGATTTACAAGTGGCCTAAGAGGGGAGAGTACATGGGGTGGGTTCTGATTTATTACAGAGAATTATTTCTTGGGTAACTGTCTGTTGAGACTTGCCCATGTGCTCAGGGTTTAACTGATCGCCATATTTGGGGTCAGGAAGGAATTTTCCCCCAGGGCTGATTGGCCTGGGATCTGGGGGTTTTTCACCTTCCTCTGTAGCACAGGGCATGGCTCACCTACCGGTGAATTCTCTGTATCTTAACATCCTTAAATCATGATTTAAGGAGGTAAATAACTCAGTCATAGGTTGGTGGCCTATTGCTGGAGTAGGTGGGTGAGGTCTTGAGGCCTGCATTTTGCAGGAGAGCGGGCTAGATGATCATCCTGGTCCCTTCTGACCTTAAAGTCTATGAGTCTATCTTCAGCAAGATGTAATTTGATTGTCCCCTTCCCTTGAGTTAGTTACCAAGTCACATGATGCAGCCTTAAGGAGCCAGGATACAGCCAAAGCATCTCCCCTTCTTCTGTCTGGGTCCTGTACATTGTTCTGGCAGCAGCCACCAACTAGTGCTTGGCTTACAAACTGGGGGCCTCTTCCCAGCATGGCACTCACCCCCCCCAAGGTTTATCTGCCTGTAATGTACCTTGACACTTCTTGTTGTGTGACCAAGACTCCCTGCCCTGTAGCTGATGAAAGCTGGAAGACTCGGAATGGGCTGTACCAGCACACAGCCATGGAGAGCTCTGCTTGGACTAGATACACACAGCAGATGGAGCATTGCTGAGACATCTCCTGCCTACCAGGGTAGGGGAAATACGGGACTGAGTTAAAACCTGCCTAGGAAATGTTAATGCTCCTTTCCTGTGTGCGAGGCAGGAGTGTATGGGAAAAAGAAATATCCCTTTAAAGAGTTGTGAGCCTGCTTGTGGCACTCTGCTCTGTGTTTTAGATGTCATCGGAAACTATCCAGAGCAGCAGGACAGCCTCAGAAACAACTCTGCCATTATTATCAAAGAGGCTGACAAAGGAGATGCTATAGTCATCATGAGTAAATTGGATTACAGAGGGTAATAGACAACTTTCCAAATCCACCTCCTACAAGTCACTACTTTCTGATCCCCTTGAGAATACCAAAAGAAACTATACCATCTGTTCGGGAAACTCTCTGGAGCAGCACAGGAACAAATCTACATAGACACATCCCTAGAGCCTTGACCATGGGTTTTCTATGTGCTATCCAAGATCTATAAACCTAGGAACCCTGGGTGTCCCATCACCTCAGGCATTGGCAGTCTTACAGTGGATTTGTTTGGGTACATGGACTCTCTCCTCTCTCTCCCTTGTGCTACCTGCGCTCCTAGCTATTGACAAAACTCCACAGACTTCCTGAGAAAACTACAGTTCATTGGTGATCTTCCAGAAAACTTCATCCTGGCCACTATGGATGTAGAAGCTCTTTACACCAACAATTCACACAAAGATGCATTACAAGCTATAGACACATAGACTCTAAGGTCAGAAGGGACCAGTATGATCATCTAGTCTGACCTCCTGCACAATGCAGGCCACAAAAACCTCACCCACCCAGTCCTGCAATAAGCTGCTAACCAACGACTGAGTTACTAAAGTCTTCAAATCATGATTTAAAGACTTTAAGATAGAGAGAATACACCAGCAAGTGAGTCATTCCAAGTGCTACAGAGGAAGGCCCCCCCCCCCCCCCCCAAAAAAAAACCAAAAACAAAAACAAAAACAAAACAAAACCCAAAACCAAAAGACAACCCAGAGCCCAGGCCAATCTGCCCTGGGGGAAAATTCCTTCCCAACCCCAAATATGGCAATCAGTTAAACCCTGAGCATGTGGGCAAGGCTCACCCAAGAAACAATTCTCTGTAATAACTCAGAACCCACCCCATCTACCCTCCCTTCTTAGGCCACTGGCATACCCACCACCAGTAGTCAAACATCAGTCAATTACCAAAAAGTATCCCTGTTGATGTCATGGAATACATAGTGGCTGAACTTTGGGACTTTGTACTCACACACTTTGTACTCACACACAACCATTTCAGATCTGGAGATATACCTTGAAGTCAGCGGCACTACTATGGGTACCTGCATGACTCCTCAAAATGTCAACATTTTTATAGCTAACTCAGATCAATGCTTCCTTAGCTCTTGTCCCCAGATTCTCCTTAAATTGAGCTACATCAATTACATTTTCATCACCTGGACTCACTGATAGGAGGCCCTTGAAGAATTCCACTATTTCAACAATTTCCACAGCCATCAATCTCAGCCTGGACCAGTCCACATGGGAGATCCATTTCCTGGACACTACATTTCAAATACGTGATGGCCACATAAACACCACCCTATACCAGAAACCTACTGACTGCTATACGTACCTGCTTTCATCTGGGACACATCACATGATCCATTGTCTACAGCCAAGCCCTAAGATACAACCGCATTTGCGCTGATCCCTCAAATAGGCTATGTCTACACTCAGGAATGTATGTTGACTTTACTAAGTTGACTTTAAGTCAACCTTAATAAGTCGACTTAGAGAGTCCACACAGGACTTTTAAGTTGACTTAAAGCTGGCCTTACTAAGTCAACTTAGAGAGTCTATATAAAGTAAAACCTTTCCAGCACATCATTGAGGATCTACAACCTATCCTGGAAGATCACCCCTCACTCTCTCAAGCCTTGGGAGATAGGCCGGTCCTCACTCACAGACAGGCCCCCAGCCTTCAGCAAATACTCACTTGTAAATACACACTATACAACAGAAACACTTACCCAGGTATCTATCCCTGCAACAAATCCCATTGCCAACTCTGCCCGCACATCTACTCAAGTGACACCATCATAGGACCTATGCAAATCAGCCACTCCATCAGGGGCTCATTCACCTATGTGATGTATGCCATCATGTGCTAATAAACTAGACTGTCTCTATGCAAAAGAATGAATGGACACAAATCAAACATCAAGAATGGTAACATTAAAAAACCAGCAAGAGAGCACTTCAATCTCCCTGGACATATAAGAGACATGAAAGTTACCATACTTCAGTAAAAAAATTTCAAAGTAGACTTCAGCGTGAAACTGTGGAGCTGGGATTCATACGCAAACTTGACACCATCAGACTAGGTCTGAATAGGGAATTGGAGTGGCTAGCTCATTACAAAAGGTAATTTTCCCTCTTTAAACATTCTCACCTTTTCATCAATTGTTGTTAATGGCCCACACTGTTTGAATTAAAACAACTTGTTTGTTTTTGCTGAAATAGACTAACACAGCTGTCCTTCTGGAACTGTTTGAATTGACCTTGTTAAGCTTCAGATAACAATGTGATTCACCCTTCTCTGCGTGTGCATATATACCTAACATACTTAAGTTTTGATTTCATGCATCTGAGGAAGTGGGTTATGCTCATAAAAGCTTATGCCTTAAATAAACTTATTAGTCTTTAAAAGTGCCAGTGGACTCCTTGTTTGTGTAGCTGGCGTGTGTGTGTATAGTTTGTAAATATGGTTATTTGGAACCTAACGATGCCTGCAAAAGACACAATGATGGCATCTTGGTGCCATTGCAAAACTGGTCCAGTGGAGCAGGTCTTTAGCTAAGACTCTAGAAACCTGGGTTCTAGGTCTAGCTCAATCCCATGCCTTTTGACTGACCGCCAGGCAAGTCACTTAACTGCGCCTAAGTTTCCCCATGTATAAAATTGGGAGAATACTTGCCTCCTTTGTATGTTTTAGGCTCTGTGGATGAAAAGTTCCACAGAAAAGCTAGGTAGCAATATTTTTATGGCCAGATTGTTTTAAAGGCTAATGGGGTTGCAACCATTTTTCTGCCCTATCAAAGGGTTGTGTCTGGGGACAGATTGCACTGGGAATGCAGCAAGAAAGTAGAAGAGAAGAGAGGGAATTATGGATTTTAATGCCGGAAGGGGGTCACCAAATCAGAGAGACTGACCTCTTGTCCAGAAGGCCATCGACACCATCCTGCACTAAACCTGACAACTGAACACAGGGTTCTGTGCCACAAACAGAGAACAGGAAGGACTGACACATACTAGGCAACTGCAATGGCAGGGAATTGATTATGTCAACTATACTCAGATAATCCTGGCAACTGAGCTGTGACCTTGTGCTACAAAGGAAAGCGAGAACTTCCCACAGGCTCTGCCAATCTGACCTGGGGGAATTCCTTCCTGACCCCACACAGGGTGATCAGCTAGACTCTGAGCATGTGAGCCAGAACCCACCAGTTACAGAATGCTCCATGCCACCTCAGAGCCCTGCCCACCCTGTCCAGTTCCCAATCTCCATCTCTGGCCATTCCTGATGCTTCAGAAGAAGATCAACTCCCGACCCAAGCATAGAGGAAACATTCCTTCTTGACCCCTGTAGATGCCTGGCTAAAACCCTGATGCATGAGCTTTTAGAAACATAAGCAATGAACCAGAAGTAACTCCCCCAAGGTAAGTCTCACCCTTTGGGAGAAAGAGAGCTCAACATAGAGGTCTCGCTTACCTCCCTAATGACTGTGCCCAGTACATCATGATGATCTACTCAACCTGCCTCAGCTGCCTGGGGATGAGCAAGCCACGACAGGAATTCCGGGCCCCAGGTCAGAAAAGTCCTACCCTGCCCCTCCCAGTCCCATCCATGCCCCATCCACATCCCTGCCTACAGTCCACCCCAGACTTTTCCCTCTCCCACTTGGCCTGCTCACCACCATGCGTTCAGTCACACCTCTTTCTTCTATTCTCCCCCTTGCCCCAGGAGGCAAGCCACAGCTGGAGGAGCTTAGCAGGGAGTGAGGGAGGAGGGACGCAGCGAGCAGTGGTGTGGGGCGAGAAGGGAAGAAGAGGAGGGAAGCACATGAAAAGCAATGGCAGAGAGGAGGGACGTAGCTGTGGCGTGGTCAAGCGAGGAAAGAGTGCTTTGGAAGAAAGGTGGGGAGGTGAGCTGGTGGGGAAGGATGCTGAAGTGAGCGGAGCAGGAATGGCCAGGGGACATGGGCAGAAGAGGGGGGATGAGAGGAGCTAACCTCCCCGCGGGGAAGCTTTCAGCCCTCTGCCCCTGGCTTGGGCCCCCTTAAAATTGCCTTAGGCAATTGCCCCTTATGTCACCAGCCTGGGGATGAATGTTATGTCATTGGCGATGTCTATACTTGTAAATTTAAGTCAACTTTAGCTAAGTCGACTTCGTTAAATCGACTTAGCATGTCCACACTTAAATTTAAAGTCGACTTAGGGGGAACTTACAAAGTCGACTCAGAGCATCCACACTGGACGCCTAGGTCGACATGTAGGGGCTAGGAGGACCTTGGGCAGGTCTCCGGTGGCAGGGGGCTCAGCCTTTGCCCCATTGTACCTATGTACAATGGGGCAAAGGGGAACAGGGACCCTGGCAGGGCATAGGGGCAGGGTGGGCAGGGCTCTGCCCTGCCTTTTGGGGGGGGCATGCCAGGCTCCCCCTGTGCCCCCCCCCCAAGCAGGGAGGGCAGTGGAGGAGTCCTGGAGAGCCCTAAGTCGACTTAGAGCTTCTCCAGGTCTACACTGGCTTAAGTCGACTTCCTAAAGTCGAATTAAAAGTAGGTTTGATAAAGTCGACTTAATTTTCTTTAGGTCGACTTTATTTTCCTTAAGTTGACTTAAGCAGCTTAAGCTTGCTTAAGTCGACTTAAGGAAAGTGTAGTGTAGAAATGGAGTAAATTAAATTGACTTAAGCAAGCCACTGAGTGCTGGCTCTCTCAGCTTGTTCTGATACCCACAGGGCTCACTCACTCCTTCAAGTGCCAGCAGGGCAGTGGTGCTAGTATCCCAACTGGGGGTGTCCAAAGAAACAGATCTGTTTGAGTGGCTGGCACAGATCAGATGGATGCTCCCAGTCTCCCAAGAGGGGGAGGAATCCTGGCACTTGGTAGCCAATATATCTGGGGGCCAGTTGTTCTCTCTGGCCTGTGGCTACCAAATGAAATGGGTATGTTTTCTCTTGCACTGCACTGCACTATGGCAAGTGAGACTTGGCTGGCCAGCATTGGTAGACAGTGGTGCTCTTGTGGCTAAGGCCTCAGGTCATGTGGGTTCAATTCCCAGCTTTACCACAACCTTCAGAGGTGATCTTGAGCTATTCACCTCAAGCCTCTTTGCGCCTCAGCTGCCCATATGTACTATGAACTAAAAAGGCTTCCTTCCCCTGACTTGCTGCCTTAACCTCAGAGCTCTCTGGGAAACGGACGGTATCTCACAGTGTTTGTACAGCACCTAGCACCACCTGAGATGCTACTTCAATAATAACAACAGTCCAGCTGTCATATGACTCCACCAGAAATACCAGACATTTCTAGCTGAGTCAGTCCTTGCTTTTCTCTGAGCTCCAGCCACTGGGTCAGTGGTTCTCTGGCAAGGATTGGCAGGGACTAACTCTGCTAGAAATGTCTGTAGCTTGGCTAAATGGGGTGTGACAGTGAGTCCTGAAAGGGTATCAACACCAAAGAGAGAGGAGTTGTTCCTAGGGGCCCCACCAGGGAATAATGGGATATAATCCAGCAATGGCAGATGAAGGCTGAGTAGTGGGAGAATCGCCGATCGGGCCATGGAGAAGGCTTCCCAGG
Organism: Pelusios castaneus; assembly: GCA_007922175.1. Classification (NCBI taxonomy): domain Eukaryota; kingdom Metazoa; phylum Chordata; order Testudines; family Pelomedusidae; genus Pelusios; species Pelusios castaneus. The sequence goes on along the minus strand of ML685911.1, from coordinate 357,669 downwards.
GAAGTGCACACCATCATTTCAGGCATTTACAAACAGACTGGCAAGAATGCTAGAAAACATGCTGCCAGGGAGAACCCTGTACTGCCCCCCCCCCCCCCCCCCCCCCCCCCGCCCCTGGGAGATGGACAGCAGCAAATAGGAGTCTTCTAGGACCCAGCCACGTCTCTTTAGTTCACAGTACCCAGCCTGGGGGGCAGCAGACCTACCTCAAGCCCTGCATCCGTGATGGTCGATCTCTTAAGGCTCATGGACTTCACCCCTTTCTTGGACAGGGGGTAGTTGTCAATGAACTCACAAATGTCCAGGTCTGAGACCCCCACCAGGCAAAAACTGTCAAAGCCTCTGACAGCAAAGCCCTGGAGATTAACAAACTCCTTCTCACCACTGGGCAGGACGTTGTAGAGCTCTTTGGTGTGCAGCACTGGTGTCAGACCTATCCAGAACTTGGACTGGTACAGGACCCGCCTCCACACTTTACACACCTGGGCTAGGATGCATTTCTCACAGGCTGAAAAGTACCAGAACAAACGGTTGAGAATCTTCTCATCCACAGCCAGCTGCCTTTCCATGGGGGAGCTTGGGACCTCCTCCAAGGAGAGGCACTCATTTGTTGGGGAGGCCTTGTTCAAGTTCAGTCCCACCACGGAGGTGCCGGAAGGGGACGGCACCCCTGCCAGAGCTGCCAAGGACAGCGGTGATGCCAGACTGGGTATGGGCAGGTCACTGTGACTGGACAAGGCTGGGCTGATGATGGCAGGCATGGAAGGAGGCTGGCACAGTCGGTTTTTCACTGCTGGTGTCCCTTTGGTGATGCTGGCAGAGCCAAGTCCATTGGGCTGGGTGGGAATCTTCACCAGACCATTCCGGGGTAAACATGGGGGCTTGGTGTCACCGTTACTCTGGCTCGACATCTTCTAAGGTCTCTGGAACACAATGGGGAGAGGTTAAGGGCAGTTCTCCCTCCTGGGTACCTGCCTGGAGACCCACTGGGAGAGGATGGAACCTGGTATCTACATTGAGACACCAGGCAAAGTTGAGATGCAAAGCCAACTGAGTCTAGAGGGGCACTAAGAATCTCCCCTTTTCCTGCCTCCTCCCTGTGCATGTTGCATCCCCAGAAACTCCCACTGACCTGCGAACAGAGCCTTATCACAGCACCTGGGCTGCACACATGGGACTTCTGGCCAGGATGGCAGTGCTGGCTGGTGGAGCTGCCCTGAACAGGTGAGTGGATTATTAATGGTCCAGGACTGCTGCTACCTGGCTAAAGCTCTCCATTAAAAAAAGGCCTGAATGTGCAACTGATGCCCGAGGGAAGATGGTTTTGTAGGGAAAGGTGGAAAGCTATGGCTGAGGGCCAGGAATTATGGGCCCTTTCCTGCCCTGATTCACACACTGGGCAGCCTGTCTTAGCTTTGCTATAGCACCATCTCATTGGGCTCTAAGCATTGATTTGAATTTCATTGGGGTTGCAGAGGATGCAGCTCAGGCAGCATGAGCTCTTGTATCAGAGAATGATATAGAACAAGAGCTAGCCCCCACAGCTGGGAGAACAGTGCAGTTTAAAGGTCTGAGCACAGCCCTGGAAGCACTTATGTCCAATCCAGACACTCTCAATGTGGTCTTGAACAAGACACCTCTCTTCCTCAGTTTCCCCAGTTGTAAAACTGAGTTAACTATAATATCCCACTTCACTGGGCAAGGATACAGGGGAGACTAAAAATTGTCATAGTTATCATTCTGACTCTGTCCCTCTTTCACAGTGATAACAAGTACATTTCATTTTCAGGGCATTTATCAGCATTCATCAATTATGATTCACAACCCGCCCAGACTGATACAGGAGCACTATTGACTCTAAGGTCAGAAGGGACTAATATGATCATCTAGTCTGACCGCCTGCACCACGCAGGCCACAAAAACCTCACCTTTCAGTATGACCCACTGTAGTCTCCCGTTTATCCAGTTCCTTATCCTCCTTTCTACTCTCATATTAATCCCCATTTTTTCCAATTTAAAATAATAATTCCCTATGTGGAACTGTATCAAATGCTGTAGTGAGGGAGTGTGGCCCCCCTCGGAGATAGACAGCCTGGGCCCATGTACACCTGGGTGGGCTGAGCTGGAGGTGGCCTGTCCGTCAGACTGGAAGCAGGTGGGCAGGACAGGAAGCATAAAGAAGCAGACTAGAAGCTCAGTAAGGGCTAGGCAGCCAAAGGGGAAGGGTGTCTCTCTGCTCCCTCCCCAGCACCAGCCTGACCATTATGCAGCCGACGACCTACCTGCAGCCTGGGGCCCCGACGGCCAACTGGACCCTGCCGGGACTGCTGGCCGGGACCTGCCGCAGAGTAGCCTGAACCCAGGGGAGCTCCTGGACCTACCGCTACCCACGCAGCCTGCGGACCCATCGGACTGCAGCCTCCCTGTACTGGGCTCTGACTTGGAGGAGCTCCCGCTGGCCAGCGGGGACGACCCCCCCCCCCCCCCCCGAGGCCAGCTGTGACCTGGAGGAGTTACCCCTAGCCGACGATGCTGAAGGGCTTTGTGATCTCCCACTGGGCGACTACCCCGAGGAGGATGACGACGGGGGCCCAGAGCAGGTACCAGCAGGGGTGGGGGCAGGAAGTGGCCCAGGGGACATGGAGTCCTATCAGGACTCAGTGATGCCTGAGCCTGAGTCTGTGTGCCCTGGTGGGGATTCCGCCGCGCCTGTGGTAGACCCCTCTGCCATGGGTAGGGACCTGGGCTGGGACGCAGTGGAGTTGGGTGGGCCTGCGTCCCCCTGCCTCCCCCCTTCTGGTAAACCCCCAGAAGCCTTGGCCGGCCACGAGTCTCTCTTTTCTGCTGTGGAGACAGGTGTCCAGTTGCTTTTCCTGCCTGCCCCGTCCAAGGGGCCAGAGACAGTCTGCTTTTCCTGCCTGCCCCGCCCGAGGGGCCAGAGACAGTTTGCTTTTCCTGCCTGCCCGCCTGCGGGGCTTGAGGCAACCCCGCTTGCCTGTCTGCCTGGCTTGTAGGGGCTGAGGGATGAAGAGAGGCCAGGCCCCAGCCGTGGAAGGCGGGTCGCCTGGCTTACAAATGCGTTACTGAAATCTAGGTGAATTAGATCCACTGCATTCCCTTTGTCCAAAAAAAATGTTATCTTCTCAAAAGTGACCAATCACTACCATTCTACCATGTTTCTGTTATCCTTATACTATCTGCTTTCACTTCCTTTACCTTTAGCTCTAGTTCCTCCATTTTGTTATCCAGGCTCCTCACTTTATCCCCATTTCCCATAAGTGGAAACTGAAGCAGAGAGGTTGGGTGGTTTTCCCAGGTCCCATTGTGTCAGGATTAGATCTCAGGTGTTCTTAAACTTGTGCTACACATCTCATAGACTCATAGGCTGCGTCTACACTTGTAAATTAAGTCAATTTAAGCTGGCTTAAGTCGACTTAATTTACCCTGCGTCTACACTACAGTTTCCTTAAGTCGACTTGAGCAGCTTGCTTAAGTCAACTTAATGAAAATAAAGTCGACTTTATTAAACCTCCTTTCAACTAGACCTAAGGCTTAATTTGACTTTTTAAAGTCGAATTAAACCAGTGTAGACGGGGGGTAGCCCTAAGTCAATTTAGGGCTACCCCAGGACTACACCAATGCCCTCCCTGCCGAGGGGGCCATAGGGGGAGCTTGGCATGCCCCCCAAAGGGCAGGGCAGAGCCCTGTGTGATGCTGTCTGGATTTAGGGAAGCATTTATGATATTATTTTCTATTCATATCTCATAAATGCTATAATCCATAGGAACTATGTCATGTTTGGTATCAATAGAACGGTAGTAATTTGCTGGGAAGTTAGGAATTTGGTGTTATATCTATACTTTAACTAGTGTGTTTCTGGTGAAACGCCCTAGCCAGGAGGCTGTCAACAACCATTGTCTCCTTAATGGCTCATCAGATTTCTCCATGGGCCCATTGTAGGTGGGAGTCTCTACAACCATTGTGTCCTTAATGTTAAGGAAGCTCCCACCTACAATGGGAGAATACAAGTTCTCATTTAAGTCGACTTTAATTTTAAGTGTAGACACACTAAGTTGACAAATTACAAGTGTAGACATAGCCATAGACTTTAAGGTCAGAAGGGACCAGTACGATCATCTAGTCTGACCTCCTGCAAAATGCAGGCCTCAAGACCTCACCCAGCCACTCCAGCAATAGTCCACCAACCTATGTCTGAGTTATTTACCTCCTTAAATCATGATTTAAGGACTTTAAGATACAGAGAATTCACCGGTAGGTGAGCCATGCCCTGTGCTACAGAGGAAGGTGAAAAACCCCCAGAGCCCAGGCCAATCAGCCCTGGGGGAAAATTCCTTCCCGACCCCAAATATGGTGATCAGTTAAACCCTGAGCACGTGGGCAAGTCTCAACAGCCAGTTACCCAAGAAACAATTCTCTGTAATAACTCAGAACCCACCCCATGTACTCTCCCCTCTTAGGCCACTTATATATCCACCACTCATAGCCAAAGATCAGTCAGTTTCCAAAATAGGTTACTCATTCCATCCCCTCCATAAATGTATCAAGCTCAGTTTTGAAAGCAGTTATGGTTTTTGCCCCCACAACTCCTCTTGGAAGGTTATTCCAGAACTTTCCTCCGCTAATGGTTAGAAACCTGCGTCTAATTTCAAGCCTAAATTTCTTGATGGACAGTTTATAACCATTTGTTCTGGTGTCCATACTGGTGCTGTACTCAAATAATTCCTCTCCCTCCCTGATATTAATCCCTCTGATGTATTTATAGAGAGCAATCATATCTCCCCTCAACCTTCTTTTGGTTAGGCTAAACAAACCAAGCTTCTTGAGTCTCCACTCATAGGGCAGGTTTTCTACTCCACAGACCATCCTTGTAGCCCTCTCCACCTGTTCCAATTTGAATTCATCCTTTTTAAACATGGGGGACCAGAACTGTACACAATATTCCAGATGGGGTCTCACCAGTGCCTTGTACAGCGGCACTAACACTTCACTGTCTCTACTTGAAATACCTCTCCTGATACATCCTAGAACTGCATTAGCTTTTTTCACAGCCACATCACATTGGCATCTCATAGTCATCCTATGATCAACCAGTACTCCCAGATCCTTCTCCTCCTCAGTCCGTTTCAACTGATGCGTCCCCAACTTATAGGAAAAATGCTTGTTATTTGTCCCTAAATGCATGACCTTGCACTTCCCATTATTAAATTTCAAGACTAAATTCAAAGGAGCTCTGACAATTGACACCAGGTCAAGATCTTCCTCCAATGCCATAGCCCTACCATTCTACCTCCACCAAAGAATACTGAGTTCCTGTAAGTGGTCAGCTGCCCTTCGCCCCCACAGAGATAGGCTGCTCCTAGACTCACTGTAGAAAAGGAAAACAACAGAGTCCTGCGGCACTTTTAAAGACTAACAGATTTATTTATCGAATGAGCTTTCATGGGAGAAAAATCCCACTTCGGCACAGCACTCCAACTGACAGGAGAAACCACGGGGATCCCCTGTCGGATGGAGAACACTCCCTTCTTGCCTGGACCCATCGAGCCTGGGGAGAAGAGAGTGGGGCTCCCTTCTGGCTGGGGCCGCTTGGTCCCAGAGAAGGGAGTTCAGGCTGCAGCTCCCTTCTCCCCAGGATCTGAGCCATCCCAGAGAAGGGACCGCGGGGCTCCCTTCTCCCCGGGCCCCAAGCGGTCCCAGCCAGAAGGGAGCCCCCACACTCCTTTCTCCCTGGGACCGTTTGGGGCTGGTGGCTTCCCGGTCTCAGGGAGAACCAGCCCCACGGGGAATGGTTCTCCCTGGGACAAGACACTCTTGGCTTGCCTGTCCCTGCTGGGAGAGCCAGCCGTGCACCAGCTGGCTCTCCCCAGGGCAAGCTGCGAGCAGCTTCTGAGGAGAAGGGGGCCCCTGGGGCTCTCCAGCCAGGGTTCCAGTGTGGGATTCCCTCCGGCTGGAGCCTTGGCTGGGGAGCCCTTCTTCCCGAGACCGCGGCGCCTCTTGCAGGGAAGCTGTGGGTCTGGGGAGAAGGGAGCAGGGGTCCCCAGGGGACAAGGGAGCCATGTGGGGCTCCCTTGTCCCCCTTCCCTAGGTCGACTTTTAGAAGAAGTCGACTTAGGGCATCCACACTAGTTTAAGTCGACTTAAGAAGTCGACAAGTGCTAGTTCGAATTAAAACGAAGTGGCTATATCTACACTTGCACTTTTAGGTCAACTTTAACTAAGTCGACAAAGTCAATTTAGTTAAGTCGACTTAGTGTGTCTACACTTAAAATTAAAGTCGACTTAAAGGGGAACTTACAAAGTCGACCAAGAGTGTCCACACTGGATGCTCTAGGTCGACTTTGTGGGGCTAGGGGGACCTTGGGCAGGTCCATGGTGGCGGGGGAGGCACCCTCTATGTACAATGGGGCAAAGGGATACAGGGACCTTGGCAGGGCAGAGCCCTGTGTGTGATGCTGTCTGGATTTAGGGAAGCATTTATGATATTATTTTCAATGGATATCTCATAAATGCTATAATCCATAGGAACTATGTCATGTTTGGTATCAATAGAAAGGTAGTAATTTGCTGGGAATGATTATATAATTTATGTCTAGGAATTCTATTTCGATTAGAAGTTAGGAATTTGATGTTATATCCATACTTTAACTTGTGTCATTCTGGACGAATGCCTTAGACGGGAGGATGTGCACAACCATTGTCTCCTTAATGTTTAGGAATTTTCCAGGTAGAATGGTCCCAGGGAGTATCCTGATGAGCCATTAAAGACATAAAGAATACAACCATTGTGTCCTCAATGGCTCATCAGTTTACTCCCTGGGACCATATCACCTGGCAGACTTTAAAAAGTTGAGTTAAGCCTTAAGTCGAGTAGGAAGGTGATTTAATAAAGTCGACTTAATTTTCATTAAGTCGACTTTATTTTCCTTAAGTCGACTTAATTTACCAGTGTAGACGCAGCCAGTGTTATTAATTCGAACTAACTTTTCCTTACTTCGACTTAAGGAACAGTTTAAGTCGAATTAAGGAAACCCCAGTGTAGATGCGGAGTAAATTAAGTCAACTTAAACCTCCTTAAATCGACTTAATTTCTAAGTATAGATGCACCCAGAAAGCCTTCCTAACAAATAGAGTCCTGTGGCACTTTTAAAGACTAAACAGATTTATTTATCACATGAGCTTTTGTGGAAGAAAATCCCACTTCATCAGATGCTTTGAAGGTGGGAAATGTATAGAATGGGAGGAAATTAAATGCAGGGAAATGTAATAGCAAATCAAAATAGGTGTTGGGATTCAAACACTGGGGAACAGCACATAGAGGAAGGTGAGGTCAAATCTCCTGTTGTAATGAGGAAAAAATCCCCAGTCCCCATTTAACCCTGAGGCAATGGAGTCGGGTACCGCTATTTTACAGGTTGTCAATGGCGTGAGCAGGGAGACTGAAGTGTTCTTCTATTGGTTTTTGAATGTTGTAATTTCTGATGTCAGATGTGTCCATTTATTTTTTTGTGTAGAGAATGTCCTGTTTGTCTTATATATAAGGCGGGGGGACATTTCTGGTTCCAATCGCTTATAATCCATTGTTGTGTGGGATGTTGGTGTAAAGAGCCTCTATGTCCATTGTGGCCAGGATGGTGTTTTCACAAAGATAGCTAGAAACAACAAGAGTCCTGTGGCACCTTATAGACTAACAGATTTTCTTCGGCATAAGCTTTCATGGCCTATAATACACTTCGTCAGATGTACACAGACTAACTGCTGTACACAGACTAACACGGCTACCCCTCTGGAAAGATAGCTAGAAGTGTTGATAGCATAGGGTCTGAGGAGAGAGTCCACATAACCAGATAAGCCTGCTATAAGCGTGCCAATGTCTGAGATGATGGGGCATCTGGGGTTTCCTTTTTTATGGATTTTCAGTACTAGATAGAATATCCCTGATCGGGGTTCTGGGGGTGTGTCTGTCTTAATTTATTCCTGTGCTGCTTCAGGGAGTTTCTTGAGTAGGTGGTGTGATTCCTTTTGGTATTCCTCAGTGGGGTCAGAGAGAAGTGACTTTTAGACTGTTGTGTTGGAGAGTTGTTTGTAAGCCTCCTGATTGTATTCCGATTTATTCATGACAACAGCGCCTCCTGATCCTGTGTCATACATTTTCCTGCATTTAATTTCCTCCCATTCTGTAAGCTCTCCATCTTCAAAGTGTCTGACAAAGTGGGATTTTCTCCCATGAAAGCTCATGCGATAAATGAATTTGTTAGTCTTTAAAAGTGCCACAGGACTCGTATGTTTGGCTGACCTAAACTAACACAGCTACCCCTTTGGAACCTTCTCTCTCTCTGGCAAATGTTTATCCCAGCATGTACCACTAGAGGCCAGCATTCACCTCACTAAAGAAGCAGACCAGAGTAATTCAAAATGCAAGGATGCGACAATAACAGGCATCTCTAAATCTGGTGTGAGTCTGGGGGAAGGCAGTGAGTGTGAAGCTCTAAAAGGCCTCCCTTCTCTCTTTCCCCTCCTCACTGCCATAACCTGCCCACTGAAAACGTAGAAGACTCTTTCTTTTGCTGGCAAAACCCATGATTTTGAAAAGATAGCTTGCCGGGCCAGCTTCAATGCACCTCAATGAGCCCACAGGCCCAAGTGTTGAAGGGCCCTTTGATCACTCTGCCCATCACCTCCAAGGCACAACAATGTGTAATTCTGGGGGTGGGGGGAGGAGGGTATCTCTTCCACCCTCATGCTACCTCCCTAGGTCAATGGGACCACTCAAAGAGGAACTGAGGTGGAATCTGGCCTAATGTCAGTCTTAACTTCAACTTCCCTGTTTCGTTCCTATCAGGGAAGACAGTAAGTTAAATCCCTTTTAAATAGCAAAACCTTCCATTGCTGTGAACATGGCCCCTCATCCCCTTGCCTTAGCCTTACAACGAGGGCTGGAGCGGGAACCACAGTCTCTTTGTTCTACATTTGTACAGTGCAGTGCACAAGAGGGTTTTCTCCCGTAAGCACTACTGTAATACACACAATGAATAGCCATATCCTGCAGATTTCAGTTCTGGAGCTAAATAGACCTGTAGAGGAATGACAATGAAATGGTTAGAACAGGTTGATCCTCAGGAGGCTGTTTAGCTTGTTTATACCTAGAGTCTGATCCTGCTCTCATTGGAAATATTGGCAAAATTCTCCCAGGGCCTGATTCTTCTATACCTGTGCACAGTCAGTAGGTGTAAAACATTAGGGGCAAAATCCTGGTTGTCTTGACTCTAATAGGAGCTTTATCATTGGTTTAAGGAGCTGGGATTTCATCTTCTGTCCTTAATTTTCGTTTAAACAAAGTTCCTTTGTACCTCTCTGAACAGTGACCTTAACATGACCGTGAACGAAATTGACCCCCACTTTGCCTCTTCAGTGTTGTGTCTTAGTGTAGATGAAGAGCTGGTCCTACCCTTCTACTTTAAAGGCATTTTACACCTGTCTTGCAGCAATGCTGCAGGGTAATGGAGAGCTGGGACCATTGACAAAAGAATGTTCATAGTCAGATCAGCCTGGATGAATAGGGGCTACGAACCTTCATGAATCAGGGCACAAGCTGAGTGCCCACAGCCTGGAGTCAAGAACAAAATTTGCCTCTGGCATATTAATGCAGAGCTATCCATCAAGGCCTTTCTCAAAACTTCCTGGGGCCAGCTAGTTTCTGGAGGCAGCTGGCTTCCCAGGGTCAGCCGCTGTCAGAGACAGGTGACTGTACTAGATGGATGGCTGGTTTGATCCATTATGACAAGTCTTGTGCTCACTGGGTGCAGGATGGAGGCTGGAGTCTGAACGCACCCCTCCTTAGTGATATAAGTGCATGTGTCACAGGAGAACAGGAGCAGGTACCTAGCCCATATAATGCTGCTCTCAGAGCTGGACTCCCAAGTGGGGCAGCAAGGTAAGATGAAGGGCGAGGCTAACCCTGACTCCCTGCATAGCTGATGTAGGAGGAATGCAAACTGCACCTTGAGAGGTACAAGAGTGACCACTCCTGCATGTGCTGCTAGCACCCCCCCCCCCCCCCCCCCCCGGCTGCCTTATGCCTTGCCATTGAGTGGGCAGCTAAAAGCCGCAAGGAGCCTGGGGTTGGTTTGCAGAGTGTTATTCTGCATGTCAATCATCCTGTGTACTATACAAAGGAATTGACGGAAATTTTGTTTAAAACTCACTCTACTTGGGATTGCCTGATTAAGATGCCAGGTAGCGCTGGCAGGACCAAGGGGAAGATGACATGGTGACAAACAGTTTGGGTTAAATTGTTATTATTGTTATTAAATGTTATTCATTTCCTGGCAAATTCTTACATGAAATTGTCCCCAATGTATTTTTTGGTGGTTGGTTGAGTTTGCTAAATTGAAGATTACTTAGGATGGGACTCACCCAGAAGTGTCCTTCATGCTCACTCACCTGGATCATACAGAGCACCTGTCCTCCAGGAAGATCTGGAGTGCAAATGCCAGCACTGGGGTGAAACCCATCAAGCATTTTAATAGCACACAGCAACACTGCGCAGTGGTTTTGGATGGATAAGAGACTCATAGAATTGTAGGACTGGAAGGGACCTCACAAGGTCATCTAGTCCAGCCCTCTGCATTTATGGGAGGACCAACCATTATCCATCCTGACAGGTGTTTATCTACCTTGCTCTTAAAAACTTCCAATGATGGTGAATCCACAGCCTCCCTAGGCAATTTATTCCACTACTTAACTACCCTAACTGTTAGGATTTTTTTCTTACTGTCCAACCTAAACTGCCCTTGCTGCAATTTAATCCCATTGCTTCTTGTCCTGTCCTCAGAAAATAAGAATATTTTTTTCTCCTTGCTCCTTATAATGACCTTTTCTGTATTTAAAAACTGTTATGTACCCCTCACTCTTCTCTTCTTCAGACTAAACAAACCCAGTTTTTTCAGTCTTCCTTCATAGGTCACGATTTCTAGACATTTAATCATTTTTGTTGCTCTTCTTTGAACTTTCTCCAATTTGTCCATATCTTTCCTGCCAATGTGGCACCCAGAACTGGACACAATACTCTAGTTGAAGCCTAATCAGCATAGATTTTTAGAGAGGAGCACTGTATTTGCCCTTTTCCAGTCCTCTGGAATCTCTCATGTCTTCCATGAGTGTTCAAAGATAATCGCTAATTAGAGAGAGGAATAACATGTCTAAATGCAACTGCAGGGCCACCTAAGGGAGGCCACAAGCCGACATTGAAGCAAATCTTTTACAAACTCAAAGGTTCCTTCTCCTTGGCCTGACTATGTAGGCATCACTGTCTTGACACAGCCATTCTGAGCGCCTCAGTGCTTGGAGAGAGGAAGCTCTGGCCCTTTAATGCAAAATTTGTCATGATCTTCTATTGGTTTTTCTCCATTCAAATGTGACCTAAGTCTATCTGGCTGGCTGAATCCATCTGGTGGATACTGTGTCTGCATGGAGATGGGATTCCCATCCCTGCCCATTAATTCAACCCTGACTCAGTATGAGTAAAACCATCCTGAGTGATCTCCCTCATGGATTTAGCATGAGCCCCAGCAGTCTCACAAAGCATTTCCACCCTGGGTTCCACAGCTAGACCAGGAACAAACTTTTAGGGGAATAGAGGAGGCTCTGCTGCAGATAACCGCATAGGCCAGCTGTGCAGTTGGGCAGCTGTGAGGGAACACTGGCAAGAGAAGAAAGCAGGACCAGAGGAGCAGTGTAGAGACTCAAAATCAGATGCTCATGATCTCCTAAGATCTCAGCTGCTTAGCAGGATCTCCACACTTGAGGCTGTGATCTTGTAATCTCATAATCTTAGTGGGGTCAGGTCTAACCAGAATGTGTATGGTCATTGCAAGGAAAGTCCAGGCACTGCAGGAAGCAGTATTGATGAGCCAGTAAATGACATAGAATCCTAGGCTATGTCTACACTAGAAAAAGTTAGGTCAACTTTGTTAGGTCAACTTAATAAAGTCAACTTTAAGTTGACTTAAAATTGACCTTATTAAGATGACTTAACAAAGTGGTTATCCTGAATGGGGACTTAGTAAGTCGACCTAACTGCCCTTAATAAAGTCGACTTAAGGGTTAATCCATGTCCACACCGTGCTTAAGTCTACCCAAGGAATTGACTTAAGGGTTAGGTCAACCTAACAGGCGGTTCTTACTAAGTCAACCTAAGCTTTCATTAAGTCGACCTAAGGAATTTTTTAAATCAGCTTAATGAAAGTCCAGTGTGGACGGGGAGTAATTTAGGTCAACTTAAGTCGACCTAAATTGCCAGTGTAGACATACTCCTAGAAGATGAGGGTTGGAATGATCTCAGGAAGTATCCAGACCAATTCCCTGCTCAAAGCAGGACCAACATCAGCAGATACTAAGGATACTGCGCTAGTGGAGGTGCTGGCTTCTTGATGAGATTGAAAATCAAGGTCCTGACCATAAATGTTAGATAAAGGACTCAATCCACAGCCCATTAAAGTCAATGGAAAGACTCTGGTTGACTTTCACAGGCAATGAGTCTAATGATCCATAGCACTCTTCTCCCAGGCTAGACATCTATTCAATTTAGGTTCTTAAATCAAACGTCATCTGGGGATCAAAGCCTACTGCCTCTTCTTGGACCACTGAAGTTAAAGGGAGTTTTGCCATTGATTTGAAGGGATCCAGGATGAGCTCATTGTGCTTTTATCCATGTGGGTATTTCCATCCTACAGCTGCATCTGGACATTCTATTCTTCTCTCTTCCCATCCAAAACCACTGTGTGGTGCACTATCAAATTCTTGGTGTATTTTGCCACAGAGCTGCGTATTTGCATTATGTAAATAGCATACTCCTGGAGGAAAGGGGCTCTCAGGCTATGTCTACACTTGAACGGTTAGGTTGACTTTATGAAGTCAACTTAATAAGGTCAACTTTAAGTTGACTTAAAGTCGACCTTATTAAATCGACTTAACTTTTCAAGTATAGAAGTGGCCCATTTTCAACCTTATTAAGTCAACTTAACATTTTAAGTCAATTTAAAAAGGTCCACCAATGTGTTAATCCCTGTCTCCACTGGCTTAAGTCGACTTAATAAAGTCAATTTAAGTGCTAGTTCGAATTAAAATGAGGTGTTATTAATTCGAACTAACTTTTCCTTATTTCAATTTAAGGAGCAGCTTAAGTCGCCTTAAGGAAAGCCCAGTGTAGACACGGAGAAAATTAAGTCGACTTAAGCCTCCTTAAATCATCTTGATTTGTAAGCATAGACACACCCTCAGAGCCCAGGAAGCCATTCTCTCTAGGGCTATGGCTACACTCAGAAAGTTAGGTCGACTTTCTTAAGTCTACTTTCTAAAGTTGACTTTAAGTCGACCTTATTAAGTCGACTTAGAGGATATGTCTACACTTGGCTAAATAAGTCGACTTAGCATGTCCACACTATAAAATTAGGTCAACTTAAAGTGGACCTTGCCAAATAGACTTAGAGTGTCCACTCTGGATGCCTAATCCAACTTGTAGGGGCTAGGTGGACCTGGGACTGGTCCATAGTGGCAGGGTGGGCACCCCTTTCAAAGTGCCAGGGGGCTCAGTATTTGCCCCATTGTACCAGGGTACCAGGGTACAATGGGGGCTGAGCAGGACAAGGACGGGGCAGGGTATAGGAGTGGGGTGGGCAGGGCTGTGTCCTGCCCTGTGGGTGGCCACGCCAGGCTCTGGCTGTGCCAGCCACCCTGGCAGGTAGGTCAGTGGGGGAGCCCTGGGGCCTTTAAGTCGACAAAGTCGATTTAGGGCTAATCCACATCTAAACTGGCTAAGTCGACTTAATAAAGTTGACTTGGCCAGTAAAGTCGACTTTATACTAGGTTTAATAAAGTCGATTTAAAGTTTCCTTGTCGACTTAAGCAGCAGTTTAAGTCGATTTAAGGAAATTGTAGTGTAGATGCAGAGTAAATTAAGTCGACTTAAGCAGGCTTAAGTCGACTTAATTTACAAGTGTAGATGCACCCAGAGAGTCTACACAAGACTCTTAAGTCGACTTAAAGGTGCTCCTATTAAGTCGATTTAGAGAGTCTACAGTAGACTTGCAGGGCTGGCTCTCATCAGTCCAGGAAGACGCCGGCAGCTTGTCCCGGTGAGAGTCAGTTGGCTCTCCCTGGGACAAGAAGCCGGACGGCTTGTCCCGGGAGAGCCAGCCGTGCAAGGTTGGCTCTCCATGGGACCGAGAAGCCGCTGGTGGCTTGTCCTGGCAAAGCCAGCTGGCGCACGGCTGGCTCTGCTGGGACTGAGAAGTGGTGGGGGGCTCTCCCAGCTCCTTTCTCGCCGGGACCATGGGCTCCCTTCTGCCCGGGACAATGGGGTCCCGGAGAGAAGGGAGCCCTGCTGACAGAGGAAACCCCGGGGTTTCTGGTCAGCTGGAGTGTGCTCCCTTCTTGTCTGTACCCCGCCAGTCCTGGGGAGAAGGAAGTGCAGGGCTCCCTTCTGGCCAGGACCGATTGGGTCCCAGATCGGTCCTGGCCAGAAGGGAGCCTCAGCCTGAACTCCCTTTTGGCCGGGAACCGATCGGTCCTGGCCAGAAGGGAGCGCCGCGTTCCCTTCTTCCCAGGACCTGCGGGGTCCGGGCAAGAAGGGAGCCCGCTTCCGCTGACAGAGGAAACCTGCTCCCTTGTCCAACCTGCCCTAAATCGACCAAGTTGACTTAGGGCATCTACACTGGCTAAGTAGACATAATAAAGTCGACTTCAATACTAGTTCAAATTATAACGAGGTATTATTAATTCAAACTAGTTTTTCCTTAATTCAATTTAAGGAGCAGCTTAAGTCGAATTAAGGAAAGCCCAGTGTAGACGTGGAGTAAATTAAGTCGACTTAAGCCTGCTTAAGTTGACTTAATTTATAAGTGTAGACGCACCCTAGGTGAGGATGAAGAACATCCCTGGGTGACTCCAGCCCAGTTAGCCTTCAATTTAGGGGAAAAAATACATTGGGGATGATTTCATGTGTGATTTCCCCTGGAAATAAACAACAATTTTTAGTAAGAAATTACTGTCACCCCTCCCCATCCGAGCACTGCCCAGCACCTTAGCCACGCAATCTCCAGTAGAGTGGGTTTTAAACAAAATGACTGTTTATTTCTTTGTACAGCGCATGCGATGATTGACATGTAGAATAACACACTGCAAAACTTACAGGCAGCCCACCCCTGGCTCCACAGTGGCTTTTAGCCACTCACTCAATGGCCAGGCTCAAGGCGGCCAGGGATGCTAGCAGCACATGCAGGAATGGGCACTTTAGCTATCTCTCAACAACATGCAGTTTGCTTTCCTTCTATCTTGGTTCCACTGTGGGAATCAGGGTTAGCCCAACCCTTCATCTTACCTTGCTGCCCCACCTGGGAGTCCAGCTCTGAGAGCAGCATTAAATGGGGCTAGGTCCCTCCTCCTGTTCTCCTGTGACACACACATTTGTACCACTAAGAAGGCCTGGGATCAGCATCCAGCCCCTGTCCTGCACCCAGTGAGCATGAGGCTTGTCATAATGGATCAAACCAGCCATCCATCTAGACCAGGAACTGGTCTCTGACAGTGGCCGATACCAGCTGCTTCAGGGAAATTGTAAGAAAAGTTGTGATGAACAGCTCTACATTAACACAGCCAGAGGGTGTCCCCAGGCTGTTGGCACTTGGCTGGTGCCCTGAATTACGAAGGTTCATAGCCCCTATATATTTTCATCCAGGCTAATTCAACTATGAACATTCTTTTGTGAACCCATCTTAATAGAGGCACTGGCCTGTATAACCTGCTCCTCTCATTGAGCATGGCCCCATTTCCCTTCCCATTCACAGTCACAGCAACCTGCCTCTCTTCCTGATTAGCAGTAGGATAGGCAGTATGGTTCAGATGATGGAGGTGGTATCTGGAAGCCAAGAGCTGCCTGGACCTGATCATGGCCTGTGGTGTTCAGTCATCACCACTTTCAACTAGCTCTTCCAGAACCTTTTAAAGGTCCAGTCCCCCTGCATGGTGCTCCATGCAGAGTCCAGCACATCGCTGCACCCTGTGACTAGTCTGTCTGTCTGTTAAGCAGTACAGCAGTATCCCTCACAGGGCACAATGTGCTGTAGAGACAAGAATTGATATGTGACAGGATGCGAGTCAAGGTCTAGTATTGTCTTCCTTGTACATTCCCTGCCTCCTTAACAGGCAATGATGGCCCTTTCTCCATTTCACACCCAGGGATGCAAACACCAGAGTCAAGGAGGATCTGGGGCACTACAGACCAGTCAGTCCCTGAAAAATCATGGATCAGGTCCTCAAGGAATCCATTTGAATCACATGGAGGAGAGGAAGGTGATCAGGAACAGTCACCTTGGATTCACCAAAGGCAAGTCATGCCTGACCAACCTAATTGCCTTCTCTGACCAGCTCTGTGGATGTGGGGAAAGTGGTGGACTTTACCTTAACTTTAGCAAAGCTTTTGATACAGTCTCCCACAGTATTCTTCCCAGCAGGTTACAGAAGTATGGATAGAAAACTGGCTGGATCATCAGACTCCATGGGTAGTGATCAATGGCTTGATGTCTAGTTGGCAGCTGGTAACAAGTGGAGTGCACCAAGAGCCAATCCTGGAGCTGGTTTTCTTCAACATCTTCATTAATGACCTGGAGGATGGTTCCAGAAGTTTCTTTTTAGGAAATTGTCTCAAGAAGGTCGAACACCAGTCCAATAGAAGCTGAATGCAAGTTGGGAATTGCCTATGCTCACTGACATAACTTCTTTATGATCTTGCTTAGGTTTCTCAGGATACCATCAACACTTCATCCCTAACTTCACTTACATTACAGGTCCACTCTACAATCTCTTGAAAAAGATAGTTTGAACTAAGCAAGTGCTACTAACTTTTTCTAGTTTGAATTAAGCTAAAATTAGTTCGAATTAGTTAGTTCGAACTAACTAATTCGAACTAATTTTAGCAAGTGTAGACATAGCCTTAGTGAAACACTGACTCCCTGCTTGGGTAGAGTCAGACAGAGGAATATATTTTATTGGGAAAGTGTTCCAAAAATGTTTACTGTGGTTGGGGATGCAACAAAAATTGCATATTTGATATAGCCCTCAATCATCAGGGATGGCAGAATGAACAAATCAGACAATCAAACTAGTGCAGCAGAAACTGGCAGATGCCAAATGGACACCATTGGAATACACTGATTCCACCCATTTTAATGGCCCTCAGGGCAGCTCCACTGCCTCCACAGACCATACAGCCCAGGTAATGCCTGGGTGAAATATGAGAATTCCAGATCAACCTTCATAGCCCACTAGTGGCACACAGCAGGTGCATCTACACTTAGAAATTAAGTCGACTTAAGGAGGCTTAAGTCAACTAATTTACTCCACATCTACACTGGGCTTTTCTTAATTCAACTTAAGCTGCTCCTGAAGTCGAATTAAGGAAAAGTTAGTTTGAATTAATAACACCTCATTTTAATTCGAACTAATTCAACTTCTTAAGTCGACTTAAGCCAGTGTGGATACCCTAAGTTGACTTCTTCTAAAAGTCGACCTAGGGCAGGGAGACAAGGGAGACCCGCATGGCTCCCTGGCAGAAGGGAGCCATCATGGGTCCCTTGTCCCCTGGGGAGCCCCTGATCCCTTCTCCCCAGACCCGCGGCTTCCCTGCAAGAGGAGCCATGGTCCTGGGGAGAAGGGTTCCCCAGCCAGGGCTCCAGCTGGAGGGAATCCCCTGCTGGAACCCTGGCAGGAGTGCCCCGGGGGCTCCCTTCTGCCCGGAAGCTGCTTGTGGTTTGTCCTGGGGAGAGCCAGCACACACACGACTGGCTCTCCCCATAGGGACAAGGATCCCCCGTCGGCTGGAGTGCTGGCAATTGTTGGCCCCATGCTCCAGTTGACAGGGAAAACCCCTGTTGGCTGGAGCGCACAACCTTCTTGCCTGGACCACGCGGGTCCGGGGAGAAGAGAGCAGGGCTCCCTTCTTGCCGGGACCGCTTGGTCCCGGAGAAGGGAGTTCAGGCTGAAGCTCCCTTCTCCCCAGGACCCAAGCGGTCCTGGAGAAGGGACCGCAGGGCTCCCGTCTCCCCAGGACCGGAGCAGTCCTGGCCAGAAGGGAGCCCTGGCGCTTCTTTCTCCCCAGCACCACTCAGGGCTGGTGGCTTGCTGTCTTGGGGAGAGCCAGTCCATGCAGGTCTGGCTCTCCCCAGGACGAGCTGCTCGCGGCTTGCCTGTCCCTGCAGGAGAGCTGGTCCATGGAGCTGGCTCTCCCTGGGACATGTCACCAGCCACCAGCGGCTTGTGTGTCCCTGCAGGGAGAGCCAGCTCTGCGCAGCTGGCTCTCCCCGGGACAAGCCGCAAGCAGCTTGCCCGTCTCGGGGACAGCCAGCCCCACATAGGGCTGGCTCTCCCCAGGATGAGCCCCCCTAGCCTAGTCTAGGTCGACTTAATAAAGTTAACCTTAGAGTCTTGTGTAGACTCTCTAAGTCAACTTAATAAAGTTGACCTATCTTTCTACGTGTAGACATAGGCAGCTAGAGGGCGTTAAACTAGCAAGCATTATAAAATCATTGGAAATCAGATTCACTTACAGATAGTTGACAAACTGGGAAAAAATAAAAGCCAAATATAGAATGCTTGGGAAACTAGAGATCAGATTATGTTCCACAATTTACGTAATTGATGGACTGGGCCAAGGGTTATTGTGGATAGACTCAGTTCCTTTCAATACAAAATTAGAATATCAGATGGGAACAGAAACATAGGTGAGTTCTATCATGCTTATCAATTAATGTTGTATCAGAAAACAGATTTCTCCACAGACAGAGGCACCAGAAACATTGATTACAAAAGAAGAAGTGGAGAGCTAGCATGAGCCAGTCCAGTAACAGGAAAGAAAAAAATGCAGGGCATAACAACACTAATCCTGTACTTCTGCTAGAATGCTGCCTTTCAAACTGAGTCACAGACTGTTTGGGAGACACATATTATTTCAGTAAATCAGGATAGTTTGTTGGGACTGGACTTAAGCCTTGCTTATTGAATCATATGTCAGGTCTGTATAGATTGGGATTGCAGCTGGTATTGAAGGATAAGCGAAAAGTTATATTGTAGAAGGATTTTTCCACTGGAGCTCCAGACACAAGCCAGAAGGTATATGTATTATTTTCCAGAACAAGTTGCCAATTAAATGCTTCTTCCAACTACTACTAATAAATTTTATCAAAACATTAAAGGACCTGTAGGGACACCAACTGTTCCGGCCCATGACAGAAGAAAATAAATGAATGCCTTATCTGTGACAACACATCCAAGTCATGGCACATATTATTTAAGAAAACACTATGTCAAAATCCTTGTATACCTTGTTCACATCATCACTACCTGTGTTTCATCCAATTAAGGATGTATTTGGTCAATTGGCTACTGTCTAGTGCAGAGATTCCTAATGTTTTTGGATCAAGGGCCACAGATAATTTTTACAGGATCAAGGGCCACCAGCCTCCACCAGCAGCCCACCCACCCTTTCACTGCAACCAGATGAAAGTAGTTCAACAAGGACTGATCCGTTCTCCTGGCTGCAGCAGGGAAATCACACATGTCCTGTAGCTCTGTGTGTTCTATTTGGGTCCCTAGGCACCAGCTCCCTTCTGCAGCCAGCAGAAGAGGAGAGGTGGGCCACTTTGAAAGTCTCCGCAGGCCACAGGTTTGGAACCTGGTCTAGTCCATAGGCCCCCCCTAGAAGATGACATGTATAGGAAACAAATGCAAGTATTTCCACTAGTGGTAAACTCTCTCCTCTGCCTGGGCTACCCCTCACACAATGGGCTAGGCTGCAGCAAGTTGGTTCTGAAGGGTTAATGGGTGGCAGCCCTAGGGAGCCTAAACCGGAGCCAGGAGGTAATGAAAGAAATAGGAACACCTGAGTGGCTGCCTGGGGAGGAATAAAGCCAGCTTCAGGGACCTGAGATGGGAGAAGTGTGGCTTAGGCAGATGAAGCCTCAGGCAGTCTGCCTCTAGTAGCCAGTGAAAGGAGAACAACCCTGCACCTCCAAGGGCTCTAAGCAACCTAGGGGAATGGTGGGCTAGAACTGGGCAGGACTGAAACTGCTAGGAAAGATCTATACCAAGCGCTATAAATAAAAGAGCATGGCTAAAAAAACTAAAGGACTCTGGACCAGGGATGTAGCAGGGAGGGCCTGGGTGGGCCAGGGCCCACAACTTGAAGATGAGGCCTGCCCACCTCAGAACCCAGCAGTGGCATGAACTCTGCTGACGTGGCTGAAGCTGCAAGTGGAGCAGCCAACCCCTCTGCTCCACTCATGGCCATGGTCACAGCCATGGCCACGACATCGAAGTTCACACTGCTGCCAGGCACTGCAGTGGGTGGGCCTCATTGCGCCACCTCCCCCACTTCCTCCTCCTCCTCACAGAGCTCCATTTCTAAGTAACAAATGGAGTCAGAGTGCACTGGAAGCTGAAGAGTGGACCAGAAGCTGCCTGTGGCTAGTCCATCATTCATGCTGATCCTGCTCTGGATCTGCCTTTTTAAGTGGGGAGGGAGAGCCAGATGTCAACGGGAGGGACCTGCACATTTACACATCACAATATCTGAATAGGAAGAGTCCTACAGATGACTTGTTATTCTCAAAGGGGGCATCAATGGATCTGTGGGGGTGATGTGTTTGCAATAATAACTAATATGGAGCCAAGTGGGAAGGGCCAATGGGATCTTCTGGCAATGAATGCAACACAAATCCCATATTCAGTACAACTAATCAAATGAAGATCTCCTATGGAACAAATGTGCTGGAGAAGTACTGTACTGGGTAAGAACCAGTCAAAGAATGTTTAACATAGATGTGTGGCCACAAATCCGAATTTTTGTTTTAAACCACAAGAACCTGCAATTACTGGGCACACAACAATATCTCTGGTGCCTATTTTGAAAATGAAACATTATCCTTAATAACCCTCATTACCAGGA
>ML685911.1:249539-336643 GCA_007922175.1 Pelusios castaneus | reverse complement strand
CCAGCCCAGGGCCCTATGGGTGTCCGGGGTTGTGGCACTCTGCCAGCGGGGGTCCACCGAAACACGCTGGCTCCACCCCTGACCCCACAACACAGGCCCCTGGGCTACTTCCTACCCGAGCGGAAGGTGGTCCTCCTGCGTGGTCCTGGTCTGTGGCTCCTTCGGGGCTTCCCGGGCTACCATCCGCAGGTGGGACTCTGAGCTCCAGTCACAAGATGGCCGCTCCTGGTATTCCCACACAGCGTCAGCATCTCCTTCTCTGGCTTCCTGGGGCTCCTCCCATCCTTCAAAAGGAGCTTCAAGTGGAGGTCCTTCCTCCTCACCAGTCAGTCCTAACTGAACTGAGCTGCCCTCTTTTATGCAGGGACAGCAGTCTGAGCATGCCCAGCACGGCTCAGAGGGTGGGGCCTCCACCGCCCACAGTGTTTGTTGGGCTTCCTTAGTACGGGGTGGGCTCACCCTGTCACAAGGACCTTGTGGATAGTAGTGAGGTGGGGGAGAAAGCACATGTGGGTTCAGGATCCTGACAGAAGGAAGAAAGGAGACCAGCAGAATACGGACCCTGGACTTCAGAAAAGCCGACTTTGATTCCCTCAGGGAGCTGATGGGCAGGATCCCCTAATATGAGAGGGAAAGGCTCCAATAGAGCTGGCTATATTTTAAAGAGAAACCTTACTGAAAGCACAGGAACAAACCATCCAGATGTGCAGAAAGAATAGAAAATATGGCAGGTGACCAGCGTGGCATAACAAAGAAATCTTCAGTGATCTTAAACACCAAAAGGAAGCATACAAGAAGTGGAAGCTTGGACAGATGACTGGGGAGGAGTATAAAAATAATGCTCAGGCACGCATAGGTGAAATCAGGCAGGCCAAAGCACAAATGGAGTTGCAGCTAGAAAGGGACATGAAGGATAACAAAACTGGTTTCTATAGGTCTGTTAGAAACCGGGGCTGGATTGACTGGCTTGGGGGTCCCAGGCTCCCCCCCATTGTGTGGCCCCTGACCCCAGCATGGCAGCCTGCAGGTGGGCCATCACTGAGGGAGCTCCTGGAGCGAAAGGGAGCTCCCACCCCTGCTCTGCTCTGGCCAGTCTGCATGGTCCCTGCTGCAGCTCCACAGGGCCCTGGGCCCTGGAAGGCCATGCCAGAGCAGAGGCCGTGCCATGAGCCAGCCGGCCCCATCCCCTGGGGTGGAGCAAACACAATATGACACACCCGGCCCTTGGGGACAGACCAGCCATTTTAGTGGTGGAGCGGGAGCATGGAGTCTTGCCTCTGGCCCCAGGGCCCTACACTGCCCCCAAAGCCAGCAGGACAGGAGTGCTGTCAGTGCTCCCACACTGATGCTGAGTGGGGTGGGAGGGGGTCAGATTGGATAAGGGTTTTAGAGCCTGGGGCCCCCCTTTCAATTGGGGCCTGGCCCTCAGCTCCTGCAATAATCCAGCCCTGTTAGCAACAAACTGAAGGTCAGGAAAAATGTGGGCCCCTTCCTGAATGGGGGAGGCAACCACATGATGGGTGACATAGGAAAAGCTGAAGTTCTCAATGGTGTGGGGTTTTTGCTTCTTTCTTCACAGACAAGGGCAGCTCCCAGACTACTGCACTGGGAACCACAATATGGGAAGGAGGTGAGTAGCCCTCTATGTACCTGAGCTTAACACAGAGGAATTCAAAAGGAAGAGCCAAAATAAAGAAATACCCTGAATGCGTCTGGCTAAACATTCCCTGTTATATTCATTCATGGTCAGTTACAGATCTGAGCACTTCTTCAACATGGACATTGTTGGATTCTCCAGGCCTTGCTGCCTGGCCACCTCCTGCTCCTTCCAGGAGCTCTGCTGCCACCAAACGGCAGGGCTTTTGCTCCAATTCAAAAACCTGTACTCTGTTTCTATTGGTTCTCCTAGGACTTCTCTAGACTCACTGTTAACCCTTTCCCTCTTAAGTTTACTACACAAGAACAAGATCAAAATCACATCTGTCATTAACTGATGATTCATGGTCATACAGTACCCTGAGGCAGTATGGACACAGCAAGAGCCATGGACTAAAAGATATAAAATATGGGTGAGATTGCATGTAGTGATAATGAAAGATTTTGTGATGGTTTAGCTAAGTAGATGGAAAAGCCGCCTTGTAGCCCTGACCTTTAAACAACTGTGTATGTGAGGAAAATAGAGTGATCAGGAACAGTCAGCATGGATTCATCAAGGGCAAATCATGTCTGACTGACCTGATTGCCTTCTATAATGAAATGACTGGATTTGTGGATGCAGGAATAGCGGTTGATGTGATATACCTCGACTTTAGCAAGGCTTTTGATACGGTTTCCCACAGCATTCTCGTCGGCAAGTTAAGGAAGTATGGGTTGGATGAGTGGACCGTAAGGTGGATCGAAAACTGGCTAGATCAACAGGCTCAGCGGGTAGTAATCAATGGCTCATTGTCTAGTTGGCAGCCAGTAACGAGTGGAGTGCCCCAGGGGTTGGTCCTGGGGCTGGTTCTGTTCAACTTCTTCATTAATGATCTTGATGATGGGCTAGATTGCACACTCAGTAAGTTTGTGGATGACATCAAGCTGGGTGGAATAATAGACATGCTGGAGGGCAGGGACAGGATCCAGGGATACTTAGACAAATTGGAAAACTGGGCCAAAAGAAATCTCATAAGTTTCAACAAGGACAAGTGCAAAGTCCTGCACTTAGGATGGAAAAATCCCATGTACTGCTACAGGCTGGGGACTGATCGGCTAAGTAGCAGCACTGTAGAAAAGGACCTGGGGGTTATGGTGGATGGGAAGCTGGATATGAATCAACAGTGTACTCTTGCTGCCAAAAAGGCCAATGGCATATTGGGCTGCATCAGTAGATCGAGGAATGTGATTATTCCCCTCTATTTGGCACTGATGAGGCCACATCTGGAATACTGTGTTCAGTTTTGGGCCCCCCACTATGGAAAGGATGTGGACATATTAGAAAGAATCCAGCGGAGGGCAATGAAAATGATTAGGGGGCTGGGGCACATGATTTACGAGGAGAGACTGAAGGAACTAGGCTTATTTAGTCTGCAGAAGAGTGGATTGAGGGGGGGATTTGATAGCAACCTTTAATTACTTGAAGGGGTGCTCCCAAGAGGAGGGAGCTAGGCTTTTCTCGGTAGTAACAGAGGACAGACCAAGGAGCAATGGTTTTAAGTTACAGGTGGGGAGGTCATGGTTGGATATTAGGAAAAACTTTCTCACTAGGAGGGTGGCGAAGCATTGGAATGGGTTGCCTAGGGAGGTGGTGGAATCTCTGTCTTTGGTGATATTTAAGGTCTGGTTAGACAAAACCCTGGTTGGGATGATTTAGTGGGAGTGGTCCTGCTTTTAGCAGAGGCTTGACTAGATGACCTTGTGAGGTCCCTTCCAGCCCTAAGATTCTATGATTCTACGATATCAATTCCCTGATACTGCCTAATTGATGTAAGGCTGGTACTGTCCCCCTTATCAATGGGAACCGGAATATCTTTACTCCCTCACTGGTGGGAACCAAGGCCGTTATTCTTTCTTGCAAAATAACAAGGTAATAATTTTAATGACCTCAGGGGCATACTAATGTAGGCTATGTCTACCCTTGTTAATTTAAGTTGACTTAGCATGTCCACACTCAAATTTTAAGTCGACTTAGAGGGGACCCTACAAAATCGACCTAGAGCGTCCACAGTGGATGCCTAGGTCGACTTCTAGGGGCTAGGTGGGACCTGGGACCTTGCCAAGTGCCAGGGGGCTCATCCTTTGCCCCATTGTACCTTGGCAGGGAGGGCAGTGGGGAAGCCCTGGACTTAATGTCGACTTACGGCTACTCCATGTCCACACTGGCTAAGTCGACAAGTCGACTTAGCCAGCAAAGTCGACTTAAAAGGAGGTTTTATAAAGTTGACTTAATTTTTCCTTAAGTCGACTTAAGGAAAGTGTAGTGTAGACACAGAGTAAATTAAGTCGACTTAAGTAAGCTTAAATTGACTTAATTTGTAAGAGTAGACGCACCCGTTCCTGTCTGCAGAAGGGGCATAAGCATTGATTTCTTTCCTATTCCCCCCTGCTTGTTTGTACCCTAATAAAAGTACTTTGCTTTTACTCTTTACATTGCCTCCTGGTGCTGTGTCTGCTGAACCCAAAAAGAACCTGAGGGTCTGAGCTATTGGTTGTAGCCAGAGTCCCACTACACTGCATAGTTTTGGGTAATGTTCTGCACAGCATCCAAGAGCGTCGGTGCCCAACAGAGACCCCTTTCTTTCCCATGCCCAGCTCCCCTGGCCAGGTAGCTATGATGTGCTGAGAACACCAGCCATGAACTCAAGTTACGATCACAAGCAACAATCGGGACTGGTAACTAAACATGACCAACAGCAGCATGTGTGTGTGTGTGTGTGCAGCTACTAGATATTAGCTTTTAACATAATTGTGTTTTTCTCATAATAAATGTGGCATATTGCCATGTTCCTGTGAATAAGATCCTGCTAGTTTTTTCTTTTTAAGTATAACAACCCCACTGGGTGAGGTGTGGGGCAGCTGGGGGAGCCTTGGGGAGTCCGCGGAGTTGCCCAGGGTTGTTGGAGCAGTGAGGTGTGGGGAAGTGGGGGGCTTTGGAGCCAGCCAGGCTAGGGGGAAGATCTCGGCAGGGGCTGGAGGGGGGTGGGGGGGGGGGGGAGGGTCAGGCTCAGGCTTGGCAGGGACTGGGGGGGTGAGGGGTCACAGCGGGGTCCATGCATGGGCTCTGAGGGGGCTAGGCTCAGCGGGGGTAAAAGCAGGGCCTTGGCCTCAGCAGGGATTGAGGCAGAGCCTGTGCTCAGGCTTGGTAGGGGTTGGAGCGGAGCCACGTGGGGCCTTGGCTCAGGGGGAGTCCTGCCACTTGGCCACATTGCTCTCCTTCCCTCCCCTTTTCTGTCCCCCCGCCCCACTAGCCACTCCTGCCCTCATTGACATTCCTCTTCCACTTCTCTCCACCGCCCCCAGCCACTCAGAATCAAATTGAGTCTGTAAATCAGTGTTTATTTTTTTACTGTTCAAATTCACTCCATTCATGGTAAATTGTTTAATTTGTTTCATTTATGTAAAGTGACTTCTAGGATGGAGGGCTGCCTTCAGACCTCACAGGTGGAAGGGCTGCATAGTGTGCACAGGCCCTGGGGTGCCTGCTGGAGGGGGGTGGATATGAGGGCCTGGGCCCTGAATCATTTTTCTGTGTAACAATGCCCCTCATCCTCAGGGTGCTTTTATTCAACATCTTCATTAATGATCTGGATGGGTGGATTGCACCTCAGCAAGTTCACAGATGACAATAAACTGGAAGAGTTTTAGATATGCTGGAAGGTAGGGATAGCACATAGAGACTAGTTGGAGGACTTGACCAAAAGAAATCTTATGCAGCTCAATAAAGAGAAGTGTGGAGTCCTGTTCTTAGGACAGAGGAATCCCATACACTACTACAAGCTGCGGACTGACTGGCTAAACAGCAGTTGTGCAGAAAAGGACCTTGGGGTTATAGTGGACAAGAAGCTGGACATCAGTCAACAGCGTGTCCTGATTGCCAAGAAGACTAACAGCGTATTGGTCTGCATTAGCAGGAGCATTGCCATAAGATCGAGGGAAGGTTTTATTCCGCTCCATTCAGCATTGGCAAGTCCAGTTTAGCCCCACACTACAGAAAGGATGTGAACAAATTGAAGGAAGTCCAGTGGGGAGTAACAGAAAATGATCAGGGTGCTGGAGCACATGACTTATGAGGAGAATTAGGCTTGTTTACTATGCAGAAGACAAAAGTGAGAGGAGATTTGATAGCAGCCCTCAACTACCTGAAGCTGGGCTACAGGGAAGATGGAGTTAGGCTGTTCACCATGGTAGTAGATGACAGAACAAGGAGCAATGGTCTCTAGTTCCAGGGCATGGGGTCTAGTTTGGATATTAGGAAAAACTTCTTCACTAGAAGAGTGATAAAGCTCTGAAATGGGTTACGTAAGGAGGTGGTGGGATCTCTCCCCATAGAGATTTTTAGTTGCATTTTGACAAAGCCCTGGCTGAGATGGTTTAGTTGGGGCTGGTTCTGCTTTCAGCAGGGGGTTGGACTAAGTACCTCCTGAAGTCCCTTCCTAACCTAAGCTGCTGTGATTCTATGATGATGCAGCTATCTTGACAAAGACCCTGGATCTGCCCCAGTCCTTATTCTTGTTTTCAAGTGAGTCAATCCCAGGTAGAGTGGCTTGAATCACTGTCAAGCAAGGGGCTCCTCTTGTCAGAGAACCATGCTGCCCAGGTAGAGAACCATGCTACTTATGGGCTCTCCCTATCACCCTGTCCCACAGTCAGAGCCCAGCCTTTGTTCCAGCAACAAAACCAAAGAGAGACACAGGTCAAGACAGAACCTCCACAAACCCTCACTCCATTTACTTGAGACCTTGCTCTCACTCTACCTTGCCAGCTGTATGATTGATCCCAGATGATCATCTTCTGGAGACCTCAACTGATGGTCCCATGACTCTCTTTCTAATAGTCAACAGCATCCCCTCCCATTCCGCACTTCTCGGCATCATCTCAGGGGACAGGTTAAATAACATGAACTAGGGTCCTTGGGTGGATATTAAGGCCAGACAGGACAATTCTGATAATCTATTCTGACCTCTCCCAGTATTTTCTGCATCAAGCCTATAACATCTGTTTAGCCACGGCAGAACTTTCAGAAGGGGTCCAAAGATAGAAAATCCATCCCAGCCTTAGGTAAGATGTTCCAATGGTCAAGTGTTTTCACTGTTAAAAAAATGCACCTTATCTCTAGTCCCAATTTGTCTGGCTTCCGTGTAGAATCATAGGCTACGTCTACACTGGCAAGTTAGATTGACTTAAGGAGGCTAAAGTCGACCTAACTTAGTCCCTGTCCACACCAGGCTTTCATTAAGTCAACTTAAGAAATTCCTTAAGTCGACTTAATAAGACCTGCCGGGTAGGTCGACCTAACCCTTTTTAGGTCGACCTAAGCACAGTGTGGACGCTTAAGTCCACTTTGTTAAGTCAACTTAAGGGCAGTTAGGTCGACTGAACAAAGTGAACTAAGTCCACCTCCAGGGACACCACTTTGTTAAGTCGACTTAACAAAGTCGACCTAATTTTTTCTAGTGTAGACATAGCATAGAACTGTAGGCCTGGAAGGGACCTCAAAAGATCAGAGAGTCCAGTCCCTGCACTTATGGCAGGGTGAAATATATAGACAAGTGAAGCAGTGAGTGAGACATGTTGAAACCTCTAAACATTGAATCCCATTATATCCTTTTCTGCTAGATGTAAGGACTATCTGCTTTCAGAAACACCTCCCCTATATAGGCACTTGTCTATGTAGTGATAGAAGGATGAAAGAGAGCTGGGGTAGGCCTAGGAGAAAGAATGAGAGATACAGAGCTAGCTAGAGCCTGGAGCTAAAGAAACAATGGTGGACAGATAAAG
This sequence comes from Pelusios castaneus, assembly GCA_007922175.1. Lineage (NCBI taxonomy): Eukaryota > Metazoa > Chordata > Testudines > Pelomedusidae > Pelusios > Pelusios castaneus. Next base: position 329,167 of record ML685911.1, on the reverse strand, counting down.
ACAAAGAGATCTGTATGTATGTGGGGGGCGGGCAACACACATGCAGAATGAGGCCTAAGCCTGTCTTGGAATCACCCAGAAGCCTGGAGATGCTGATGTGAAGTGACTGCAGGCAGTGAAAACAAAATAGGCCAGTAACTAGTCCATGTTTCAGAGCACTGTGCTTCCATCCGCCCATCCCTCCATGATGTATTATTTAAGCACATTTCTTCTATAAATGTGGCCATGAATAATTGATAAACTGTCTCAGGCCCCTAACCTGCCTGAGGCTCCTCCCCACCACAGTGCCACTGGCAGGCTTCATGTCATCTCTGAGCCATCCCCCATGCGGCAGACAGCCTCCTGAGTGCACAGAGAGCTTGTATCCCACACACTCAGACATGTTGAAATGCGGCAGGAAGCAAGAGATGTCTGTTTGGTTTCTGGGCTGCTGCTACTGCTGACGAGGGTCACATGGCAGCCCAGATGACTGGCTCCACAGTGCCAGCTGGCTGGGAGAAATGTGCCATCATGCACATGGCTTCTCCTCCCTACCAGCAAACACAACTCTCATATGTGCTGTTCCCCTTCTATTTTTGATATGCTGTTACAGCCTGACCTGATCCTATGTCATATACTCCCCTGCATTTAATTTCCTCCCATTCTGTAAATTTCCCATTTTCAAAGCGTCTGACAAAGTGGGATTTTCTCCCACAAAAGCTCATGCGATAAATAAATCTTAGTCTTTAAAAGTGCCACAGGACTCTGGTTTTTTCTGTAATAGACTAATATGGCTACTCCTTTGGAACTCTCATATGATGAGCCTTCATTACCCAGTCACATGCAGACCTCTAGCAGGGAAAGACCACATCCTCACACACATGTATGCAGGACTGATGCGGGGAATTGTAGAAGAGAGAGAGGTGAATGGCAGAGTCTTGCACGCTTGCCACTGGGAATGGCCAGTGTACAGTACCTATGTCTAACCCCACAGAGCAACAGCAGAATGGGCTCTGGGGTCACATCACCAAGAGCCATGTCTATGAGTAAACCTGCTATTTTGCTACCAGGCTGCCCTATGTCCATCACACCCTGCACTCCCCTTTCCATGGCATTGAATTATTTTGCAGTGGCATGATGGAGCAGCTAGGATTGCAATCTGAGCTGCAGAAAGGTGTGTCCAGCCCTCTGTTCTTCAGGGACTGATGGAAAGTCACGTGTGAGAGTTCAGCAAGCTCCCTTTTCATCTTTGAGACACCCCATCTCTCCCAACCAGCCTCCCCACTGCCCCTGGCTGCCCCACTTCTCTGTGACTTCTCTGAGGCTGAGGCACTCCCCCACCCTCAGGTGCTCCAGGGGCTCTGTGGATGCAGGTTACTCCACTCACTCCAGGGGAAGCCAGGTGGCAAAGGAAAACGACAGAAAGTTAGCTTCTCTCCACTAGACTACTGGGGTCTGAGACTGCGGCTGGCACGCTAGCTGGCATGGTGAGGGGAAGGGCAGGACCTCACACCGCTCGATAGGTGTACAGTCACTATACATCACAGTCATTGCATAGGTCAGGTGTACCACTCGCTGCCATCAGCATGTGATGGGCTGGAGGCCGCAGCCTTCCCACCAGCCTCATCATTGGGAACCAACATGTGAGGAGCAAGGTTTCCTGCTTCTTTCCCTGCCTGAGAACAATCTGCAAAGGACCCGGCAATGGGGTGACCCTGTGAACTGTGCTGCCTGCAGCCAGACTCCAGTGGCATGGGGTGGGCCAGCGCAAGGGGCAGAAGTGGGGGTGTCAGTGGTACACAAGCCTCAGCCAACCATGTGGACAGTTCAATCTCCAAAAGGGCACAACGGGAGCTTCCGAAGATTAGAGGAGTGCTCAGGAAGAGGTCACCTTGGGCTGCAGCAGGGATGGGGGGGACGGATGGAGATGTCAACCCTCCAACTGGTCCAGGACAATGACAGACGCTAAATAAGTACGTTTTTCTGGTAATTCAGGAGCAGCTCATGGGACCTGAGCAGGCTTCAGCAGCCCAATTCCCCCTGGTCTGAGGCAAAAGTGGGGAATGAGTCCACTTGATTTGTGCTTATAATGGAGGGAGGAGTCTTATGGGCCATACGCTATGTTATCCTGCAATCTCACAGAGAGTGGCCGGTACCGGGAAGCTTCCACACTCACTCACCTGGGATTAGCTGACTGGGGATAAAACAAGGCAGGTTCTGGCCTGCCTTCCCCCTTCCAAAGGAAGTGAGAGCTGGGCTGGCTCTCTGTTGTACTGCAGCCAGATTTGTAATGGGGAGAGCACTGGGCTGGGAATCAGGAGACAGGTTTCTTCCCCAGTTCGGCCACTGATTGCTGGATAACCTTGGAGAAGTCACTTGTCCATTCTCTGCCTCAGTTTCCCCTTCCACAGTTGGTCTGCCATTTCCATCTACTGTGTCAGTTCCATGTGCTAATAAGTCAGGACTTGAACCAGGATTCCTCACTCCCAGCCCTGGGTGCTCACATCAGCAAAGCCTGCAGCAGAAATGTTTATAGGCTGGATATGAGTCACCATAGCCATGTGAGCGGGACAGAGTCACCCCAGCACAGACACCAGGGCTTCATGTATCAGCTTCTCCTTCCCACTGGTATGATCCAATCCATTCCACAGCAAAGCAGGGTCCAACAAATATCCTCCCTCACCCAGGTCCCAGAACCTGAACAGAACCTTTCTCAGAACCCCTGTATGCCCAGGGTACTTCCAGCCTCTCACCAGGAACAGAAGCAGTGATGGAGTGTAAGTGACTTTCCCACCCAATGAATCACCCACAGGAACCCTTCTCCCCACCAGACCTAGGGGTCTTTCTTTCAGCTGCCATTCTGAGGGGTCTGGGGAGGCCCCTATTATGAATGGGAAAGGTCTGATGGGCCAACTCCACCTACATCCCAAGTTAACATCTGAGTGGGCTCATAGGCTATGTCTACACTTGCACTTTTAAGTTGACTTAACTTTCATTAAGTCAGCTTTATTCTCCTTAAGTCGACTTAAGCAAGCTGCTTGAGTCGACTTAAGCAAAGTGTAGTGTAGACGCAGGGCACATTAAGTCAACTTAAGCCAAGCTTAAGTCGACTTAATTTACCAGTGTAGACGCAGCCATCTAGTCTGACCTCCTGCAAAATGCAGGTCTCAAAACCTCACCCACCCACTCCAGCAATAGGCTACTAACCTATGACTGAGTTATTTAGCTCCTTAAATCTGGGCTATACCAGTGTTTCTCAATTGGTGCTCCTCAGACATAGTGCAGGTTTTCCATGACCCATGCCGGCCCCTCCCCATCAGAGGAAGGTGTGGAGAGCTTAGTGAGGAAGGAGGAAGGAGCAATTTAAAATGCCCCAGAAGCAGCAAAGCTTCCAGGTACGTGATGATGGACATTGATGCATACCTGGAAGTTTTGCTGTGGGTGGAGCATTTTACCAGCTTCTTTGAGAATGTTTTCATCAGGTGTTCCATGTAAAGTAATCAATAACTTTAGGTGTTCCTCAGTCCACTGAAGGTTGAGAAACACTGGGCTATACATCATGCAGCACTTAGCTAGCCCATCAGCAGCCTGATCTCCTGGTTGCCACTAGACCAAGGATATGCGTGGACAACTCTTTTAACTGTATGCTTGGAGCAGGTGCACAAAGGTGACACATTCTGCAGCTGCATTAGACCCAAGTATTCCTGAAACCCGATTGCCAACCTAGAGAGACAATGATAACTAATGGTTATTAGGGGGTTCAGAACATTCCTACTTTAGCCACTGATTTGACAATGAGCCACTTTCTTAAACTCTATGCCTCAGGAGTTATCTCACTTTGCAGACAACACCCACCTCACAAGGCCCCTGCGAACCTGATCAGAGTGAGAGCTATGTAGACAGAGCTGGCAATGGAGATGTAACTATACATACTGTCATCTGTGAGTACGCTGCAGGGTCACTGCTCTGAGAAAGCCTGGCATAGACCACAGTCCACACTTCCAGTCTGAACACTGTTAATAACAATTTATGGCTCAACCCTACAGGCCAAGCGGGGAGTGTCACCTGTGAAGGGGTGTGCCAAGTGCTTCTGTAGTGCCTGCACCATAGGTCCCACACAGCCCACCAGGAGCACAAGGCCTTGTCTGACCTACAGTAGCACAACATACACTGAGCACGTGAGTTTAGCCATGAAGAGCAAGTTCGACCAACTGGTGCATGTGTTTCTTTTTCTCTCACATTGCTGATGCCTTTAAATTTTATCTCCTGTTGTTTCACAGACTTCACACCCTGCTTCATGACAGCTATCAGTGGGGTTTCCTGAATCACACCCCAGTTCCTATATTCCTTTCCCTGAATGCAGGAGCTAGGAGCAAATGATCTCCATCCCCAACCAAGCTGGGCTTGGCACAAGTCCAGAGGGGATGAGAAGAGATGTAGGGTACACTTACATTTCCTGGCTAGCTATCCCCCCAGCATGACCATGCCTGAGACCCAAGGCCAGCTAGCATGTTCCACCACCCACACTGCTATGGTATAGTTATTTTTAGTGCTCTAGCTTGATCCAGGCCAGGGTGGGTATGTCTAGCCGAGGAAATTACAGCTCGAGGACAAAGTGCAGATGTCTCCTTCATTTCAAGCACTTTTACCCTCCAACAGAGGGCCAGGCTGACTCCTGGGGTAAAGCCTCAGGGCTGTTCTAATTTATACCCAGCTCCCTATGGCCCCAAGGAGCTGTTCTGGCAAGATGAGGCTTCCAGGGCATAAGGATGCCTTCACTGCTCCCTATTCTCCCTTTCCAGGTAGGGCCATGAGGGAAGGGTAGGTAGGAGACAACTTGATCATTTTGTGATGCCCAAGGATTCCTCCAGCACCAGACCCCCAGACTGGCCGGAGTTCAAAAGGCAGGTTAGCTCAGGTAGTCTCTGTAGCAGGGGTACTGATGGCCTTTGAGATGTTGGTCCCCAACCCACTGAGCCCAATGGCATACTGAGAGGGAGGTGGGGGTGCCAGGTGGTGGGAGAAGATACTGGACTGCCCCTTCACAAAATGCAGGAGGAACACAGGAGGCTGTGAGAGGCACAGAGCCTCCTGCACCTCTCCTGTGTTGTGAAGGGCCAGCCCAGCACCACCTCCCCACAAGGCAGGGGAGGCCACTCCCCCAGGGGCGGATTACCACATGGGCCTATGGGGCCACAATGTGGGAACCCTCCACCAGGAGATGGGGGGGAGCTAGAGGAGGGGCAGCAACCCCAGGCAGGGAGGAGTCCACCAGTGCAGGAAGCCCAGGGGCTCTGAGGCCCCTAATCTGCCTCTGCTATCATAGCCAAATGGGCGGATAGGTGCTGCAGGGGGAAGGAGGAGGGTGGCCAGGTTGGGCCAGCCCTTTGCAGAGAAGGTGCTGCCTCCTGCATCCTAGTGCTGGAAGATTTCCATTTCTATGTGCTGGGCTGCTCAGCATGAAAGACTTCAGCACTAGCATCTGGAGGCAGCAGCTAACTTTAGCACAGCACTCAAGTCTGGTGCAGGAAAGGAAACTAACATGTGTGTGATCCAGGGGGCCGCTCAGTGCCCCCCGGCCCCCATGCATCATGAAGGGGCAACCTGTCATCCTTGTCCCGTCCCCTCCCCTCTTTGGGGTGCGGGGGAAGATGAGGCTGCCCTGTCCCAGCCAGGGCCAGGCTGTGGTGCTGCTGTAGGGGACCAGTGGCTGATGCACAAGGAATAAATGGGAGGCCATTGGCACCCCCCCCAGATTCTCACCCCCCCCGCCCCACACAGTCTGGGGGATGGGGCCAGGACTCGTCCTGCCCCATGGGAGGGGCATGAGTTGTGGGGGGGGGGGCTGCAAGTGTGAGCTTGGCCCCCAAGTGCTGAACACCATCCATACACCATTGGAGCAAAGTTAGTTAGTGCACACTGTAAATGACTCTGCCATTGACAAGGGCAGACTGATGAAGAAGTTCCAAGTAGGGTTAAAAATTCCTGGGGCAGGGACAATTGTCTTCTTAAAACCCAAATATGTAGAGATTCCCCCAACGAACCTGTAGCCAGGGCATGCAACGTAGTCACAGCCACCCAGCAACCTGCAGCAGCCACAGCCTGATACACTCCCATCATGCTGGGACTTTAACCACTCCAGCTCTCTCCTAAACTTCCTCATAGCACATGTGGGGGTGGGGGTGGGGGACCATGGGCATCCTCTCCACAGCTTTCACAGGTTCATAGATTTTAAGTTCAGAAGAGCCCAGTATGATCATCTAGTTTGGCCTCCTGCACAACACAGGCCACAGAACCTCATCTACCCCTGCAATTGACATATGACTGAGTCACTGAAGTCCCCAAATTATGGTTTAAAGTGGGGGTCAGGAACCCTGGTACGCATCCCAAAGCTGGCACATGGGCCTATGCACAGCGGCATGCAGGGCTGCTGGCCCTGTGGCACTGTGACCGCTCCCCCCGCTGACTCCACTCCCAGCAGGCTGGGGACTGAAAGAACTGCGTGTCCCTTGCGGGCCCTGCTCCCCACTTCTCTCTGTCATTTGTTTCAGCCAGAGGTTGAGCCATGGAGCTGTTGGCTGAGCTGCTTCTGCTTGTGGCTGAATGGTTGATACAGCAGAGCCAGTACACAGTGACAAGTTCCAGAGGGGTAGCCGTGTTAGTCTGTGTACAGCAAAAAACGAGAGTCCTGTGGCACCTTAAAGACTAACAAATTTCTTTAGGCATAAGCTTTCGTGGGCTCCATCCCACTTCATCAAATCTGACGAATGCATCTGACGAAGTGGGTTGGAGCCCGCAAAAGCTTATGTCCAAAGAAATTTGTTACACAGGACTCTCATTTTTTAGTGTACAGTGAGATGATGGCTGGCATTTTGGGGAGCCCTTTCTGAGACAAGGAGGGGCTGAGACAGACAACTCCTAGCCAACTGGACAGACATGAGGAAAGCCACGACTGCTGCCCATTATCCATGTGTTGATCACTTCTGATACAGGACAATTTGAATCACCTAGTGGGACCACACATCATGCGGTCCTGGGGTGAGCAGCATCCAGAACTTCCATTTAAGAGGAGCTTGATGGACTTGTGTGAGGAGCTAGACCCAACCTGCCAGCATCTGGTTCCTCCCCATTGCCATTGCTTGGATCTAGCTGATCCAGATCTACTAGCTGGCTGAGTCAGCCCCAACGCAGGTTGACACAGGCCAGAGGATTTCTCTAAGTCACCCACTCTGGCCTGAACTTTAGCTTTCACTAAAGTATATGCAGGCTCAGTTCTGAACCACTATCATCCCCTACACCTCTCAAACATGGCTATTCCACATGGTGTTTAACCGGTTTCCTCCTGACTTTAGACTAATAACCCTCTGAGCTGGGAATGACCCATCAGTGTGACAATGTACTGAACACACTGTGAGGGGATGAGTCACACAGGCAAACTCTGCACTGAGCTGTGTGGAAATGGAAATCTATCAGCCACATTCACAATGGCCTGATTTTGAAGCAGTAGTCAATGTAAAAACTCCTTTTTAAAAAAACAGTCAGGGAAAATGCTTCCTTTTTACAAAACGGTCTTTGGCTTAAAACCACTAAGGGTGCGTCTACACTTACAAATTAAGTCGACTTAAATTTGCTTAAATCGACTTAATTTAATCTGTGTCTACACTATGTTTTCCTTAAATTGATTTAAGCAGCAGCTTAAGTTGATTTAAAGAAAATTAAAGTCAACTTTATAAAACCTAGTATAAAATCAACTTTACTGGCTAAGTTGACTTTATTAAGTTGATTTAGCCAGTGTGGACGCAGATTAGCTCTAAATCGACTTAAAGGGCTCCAGGGCTCCCCCACTGCCCTCCCTGCCAGGGTGGCTGGCACAGGAAGAGCCTGGTGTGCCCTCCCACAGGGCAGGACAGAGCCCTGCCCACCCTGCTCCTATGCCATGACAGTGTCCCAGTCCTGCTCAGCCCCCATTGTACCCAGGTACAATGGGGCAAATGCTGAGCCCTCTGGCACTTGGCAAGGGGCGCCCCCCTCCCCACCACCGTGGACCAGTCCCAGGTTCATCTAGCCTCTAGAAGTCGACTTAGGCATCCAGTGTGGACACTCTAAGTCAATTTGGCAGGGTCCCCTTTAAGTCGACTTAATTTCTGAGTGTAGACATCTTAAGTCGACTTAACAAAGTCGACAAAGTCTACTTTGTTAAGTCGACTTTGCTAAGTCGACTTACTTGGCCAAGTGTAGACATAGCCTAAGGGTCTTTCTACTGACCAAGACCTCATCAGGAATCCTGCCCATCCTAGACTTGTGAGGCAGAGTCACCATTACTGGAGCTGCCCAAGCCTTCCAAAGCCAGGTTCGCAGCTGGTGGAAATGAGTGGACCATTCACTCGTTTACCCAGCCAACAATCTAGTCCCTAAAATCTCTGGCCTAATTTTCCTCTTGCTTAGACCAGTCAAAAGTCACTCCAGTGAGTGGAATGGAAGCCAGTGGAATGGCATGGGGTTCTGATTTAGACACACAATGGCTTAATATTTTTTTAAAAAAACAAGTTTGGGAACAAAATGTCCAAAGGAGATTGCAATGGGTGATCCCAGAAAAATACTCAATGCAAATAGAGATTTGGAACTGGAAAATGGGGACTGCATACATGGGCTATGTCTACACTTGCACTTTTAAGTCGACTTTAAGTAAGTCGACTTTAAGTAAGTCGACTTTAAGTCGCCTTAGTTAAGTCGACTTAGTGTGTCTACACTTAACATTAAAGTCGACTTAAAGGGGGACTTACAAAGTCGACCTAGAGCATCCACACTGGATGCTCTAGGTCGACTTTGTGGGGCTAGGGGGACCTTGGGCAGGTCCACAGTGGTGGTGGGGGGAGTACCCCCTGTGTACAATGGGGCAAAGGGGGACAGGGACCCTGGCAGGGCAGAGTCCTGTGTGTGACACTGTCTGGATTTAGGGAAGCATTTATGATATTATTTTCAATGGGTATCTCATAAACGCTATAATCCATGGGAACTATGTCATGTTTGGTATCAATAGAAAGGCAGTAATTTGCTGGGAATGATTATATAGTTTATGTCTAGGAATTCTATTTCAATGAGAAGTTAAGAATTTGATGTTATAGCCATACTTTAACTTGTGTCATTAGACGGGAGGGTGTGAACAACCATTGTCTCCTTAATGTTTAGGAATTTTCCAGGTAGAATGGTCTCAGGGAGTATCCTGATGAGCCATTGCCTGGGATAGCCCTAAGTCGACTTAGGGCTACCCCAGTGCTACACTGGCTTAATTCGACTTTAGAAAGTCGAATTAAGCCTTAGGTCGAATAGAAAGGTGGTTTAATAAAGTCGACTTAATTTTCAGTAAGTCGACTTTATTTTCCTTAAGTCGACTTAAGCAAGCTGCTTAAGTCGACTTAAGCAAAGTGTAGTGTAGATGTAGGGCACATTAAGTCGACTTAAGCCAAGCTTAAGTCGACTTAATTTACAAGTGTAGACGCACCCATGCAGAGCAGCCTGTTTTCATGCATATACCCGGCAGGGGGTGTTTGGGGGGGAGGGAGACAAATTTCAGACCAAAATATTGTTTTAAAGCAAATGAGACCCACGCCTTGGATGGTTTGAAGGTCCACAGCCTGTGGCCAGACAGAGCTTCTAATGTACTTACCTCACTAGAGGTGTTGTGGTGCTGCTTGCGTGTGCATATCTATAAACAATGTCCTCACCTGAGGCTCTGACAGGGGTTCAAGAGCATGGGATCTACCCATCATACCAGCAATCAGGGCATCCCCTGCTGCAAGCTCCAAGTCTCTTGTAATTTGCACTAGCAGGCTGGCCCACTGGATTCATATTAGCATGGTTTGTAGTAGGGTGACTGCCTGACCCAAACAAGATCAGAGCCTGATGTGCTGGGTGCCGTACATACATCATGAGAGCCCTGCCCTGAAGATCCTATAGTCTAACTAGGTCAGGCAGATAGAGCAGCATGGGGAGGTGAAGAAATTTGCCTAGAATTCCAAATCAAGTCAGAGGGGTGCTGGGAAGAGAGTCTGAGTCACCCGTGTCCCAGATCAGTGCCTGAACCTCTAGCCCTCGCCTGCTACCTAAGACAGCATGTAGTCTGTAATAGCACATGGCTAGTCCATTCATTCCACTGCTCATGCTGCTGTTCAGGGCCAGCGCAGATTGTGCACAGGTGCTTCTTTCCTGCAGGGGTGCTGCATCAGCAACCTCTGAGTCCAATCCTTTCCCAGTGAAAATAGTTTTCTACTGGCCCAGCATGACCTCCACACCAGCAACTACGGGAGAAGGCTCTGAGGCCCCAATGAAAATACAAGGAAGGCAGCAGCCACAGCCAGCAATGTGCTTTAACCAACAACAGAGCTGGACCCGTGTGGCTCTGAGGGTGAAATAAGCAAGGGAGCAAAGCCTGAGGCCTGGTCTCCACTGCCACCAGTGGCTGACATGATACAGATGGCGTATCTCTCAGGGATGCGGCATCCTTTCTTCTTGTAGGGAGGTGGACCAGAGACACTATCTGGGATCAATTGGCCTGATATGCCCTCAGAGCACTTCAGAATCACAGCTTATGTGAAATGAAGGAAAGGCAAACTTCCTTGGTTCAGCCTGTCAGAAAACCATGAGACCAGCATAATGGACTGGCACAACTGGGGACAGTACAGTCAACCTGGGACAAAGCAGGAGCTGGGCTCAATACCTCCATCACCTTAAAAGGATCCTTAAATTTGCTTCTGGCATCTCCCAGCAGTGGATGTGTATGGCAGGGGCACCTGTCCAATATGTGCACCTGCTGAAATGGTACAAAGCCCTGACAGGGATGATTTAGTGGGGGATGGTCCTGCTTTCAGCAGGGATCTGGACAAGGTGATCTGCTCAGGTCCCTTTTAGCCATCATCTTCTAGGATTCTGTGATTCCATACCACGCTGGGATGATGCTGGCTTTGCTTGAAAGGACTCACTGGAATCCAGTATTAATTTGTGAGCCTGAGGCTGAATCAGACCATGACACAGTAAAAATGGAAACTCCAGCATGCAAGCCTCAAAGTGCTTGAGTGTGTGCAGTGATCAGCAGGTGGAAGAGCTAACTGAGAATGTCTCTGTGCCAGGAGAGATGGAGCAAACAGGGCCAGACCCTTATGCCATTGGTTTCCCTGCTCTCTGTTTTTGTGAGGCTGGAGATAAAAAGCGAAGCCTGGAGACAGGCCCTGAACAGCTGCACTGAGAGCTAGAGAACATACTCAGGCCTTGCTGTTTCTTGGAGAGCTGGCTGGGCAGGCCGTGCAAAGGGCACAGCACTCAGTCCTCTATTACTGTAGCATCTCGGAGTCCCAGTGGAAGGTCAAGGCCCCACCCCCTTGCCCGGCACTGTATGGAGAAGGAGCATTGCCGTGTTCCTGCCTCACAGAGCTCACAACCTCAGCGTCTCAGGCAGGTCACAGGAGGGATGAGACAAACAGGATGAGTGGAGGCAGAGGTCATGAAAAATCCTTGGGCAAGTTACTTCGCCTTTCGGTGCCTTCTGTGAATCTTGTTGATTTGTCTTATTGTGTCTCCCTGACAGCAGATCATGTTTGCTCTGACTGCAAGTTCAGTGCTAGCTGTTTCCCCCTTCGTTGCAGGCCCCACACACTTAGCCAGGGGTCAGAAAGTCAGGGTCCGACAGTCAGATTCATCAGTGAAGAATGTGGATTACAAACTGATCTGGAATCAAGAATCTGGTACGTTCTTTCCTGTTCACTTCATCATCATCATCACTAGCAGAGGTTCAGCTCTCCCATTTGGGTCACTAGCTCAATCCCACTGTCCTCAGATCCTGCCCTGCCTGACACCTTGGCAGTTCATTAGCTTTCAGTGGGTCACCCTGGTTAGAGGAATTTTCCCAGTTAATCTGTTGCTAGGAAGTCACCTAATTCCAGACATGCCTAAGAGCAACATGCATGAACTGGAAACATCTTCGTGGTTTGACCAGAAAAATGGCTTCTGTCCCAGTACTAGAACTGGCCTTACAAGCTGCTGAGCAGACAAGTGCCTGGTGACACGTGATACCCGGTGACACATGGGAAAGAGGCTACATCTAAAAGCTAGCCAGCCAGGGTCACCTTCTTGTGACAACACTTGGCCCTGCTTCCTCCAGACCCAATAGAACAGACCCAACCTGGTGGTAAGGAGATGTGTCCCCCTCCCGCTCCAAGTGAGGAGCGTGTGATAAACACAGAAGATGGGAAAATCATCTATTCCCAACAGTGCCACTGTCCCCATCTGACATCACCTCCCTGGACCTCCATTTCCCCACACTCACAACGGGGCCAATAATACACCCTTCCTTCCAAGGCTGAGTGGTGGGGGTTAATTCCTTGTCTCTGTGGAGATCCCCTGATGGGACGGAGCCATTATTGCATAACAGACAGCAAAGCTGAACTCCAAATGGTAGATATTTTACATGGTTTTACATGGTCTCCTGTTCTCCCCTGTTTATGCACATCCCTGTACTTGGTGATGGTCTCTACTGGGGTGAAATCCTCCTGTGCAAATGACAGCACAAAGATCTCATGCCATTTAAGAGGCCCCAATACAGCAGTACTCTCAAGCACACATTTCAACACTTTGCAGACCTGGGGCCTCAGCCGGAACCTGGACCCTGCAGACCCCTTGTGCACATGCCTAGCTCTCCTCAGGATTCGAGGCAAGGTGAAGCATGGGGGTAAAGTGCTTGCAGGATAGGGGCCTTGGGACCAAATGGCATCTTGGCCTTGTGCTGCTCCCCTGCACAGGTGGGAACATCACCTTTTGGCAGCCCTTGCACCTCCCTTGGCCCCTCTCCTGGGGATTTTGTAGCACTGAGCTAGCAGAAAGTAACTTAGCTGACCCTGAATAAAAACGTGAACAGGAACCATGGCCGTGAGCATCTCCCATGGCAGCTGGAGATGCAGTGAGGCTCCAGAAAAGTGAGGGACGACTTAGCGCATCCAGCACCAGGGAGCACAATACTCATCCCTTGTGAAAGGCTGCTGAGCACCACCATTCACTCCTCCATAAGCCAGACAGATATTACACCCTCCTGTAGCTCCACTCCCAGGTCACCAGACCAATCAAACTGGAAAGGCAAAGAACTGGTGAGAGAGCCCCTGGATTGCATTGGTTTTATACTATACATCAGTGTTTTTCAACCTTTTGTGGGTTGTGGCACGCTTGGTGGTGCGCACAATCCTACAGGACACACTAGCTCTCCCTAACCCTCAGGTGAGCTATGTTGCAGGGGGGGGGGTGAGGGGAGGGTGGAAAGCATGCTGAATGTTGCACGGATGCTCATGCACACAAATGTATAAAGCAAGCATCTCCCTAAAATTACTGGCAAGCAAAGCCTCCACATCCCACCAGAGCCAAGCAGCACAGTGAGCGGCCCAAGGGTGGGACAAAGCCAGAAGAGCCTCTAGGGCTAGGCCAGTGGTTCTCAACCTTTTGTGGGTTGCAACTCGCTTGGCGATGTGTGCAACCCTCCAGTACACATCCGCAACCCCACCACAACCACCAAAACCAGCCCCCTGCCCCTGCCTCTCTGCAACACACTGCTGTGCAGCGACAGTGGTTGAGAGCCATTGCTATACATTATATAATATGCACTGGAAATTCCTGACAATTAAACCTGTTTTAAGTTTTGTATTATTTCCTCTTACCTGAGGGGGGGGGGCGGTAAGAGCCTTTCTGGGAGCGTGGGAGATGTTGCATTCCATGCCCTGGGGGGGAGGGGGGACCTGCATGGAGGTGTCTTTTCTCCTATGGGGCTGGGCCCAGGTCCTGCCTCTGGATTGCAGCCTGGCTTGGGTTTGGCCTGGCCACCTTTCCATCATGACAACAGAGGGGAAGCTGGGCCAAATTTGCATGAATGGATCATTGACCCTGTGTGCCAGGATGCACTCAAATTTGGTATGGCTGCTCTCATCATGATGGCAGGGCAGCTGGGCCAAACCTGAACATCACTGTAGCCCTGTGCTCCAGGTGCACCCCATAGGGCAGAAGCCACAGGAGTGATTGTGTGGGGTATGTTACTTCATTTGTATAGGCGTTAGACTACATTTTTATATTTTTTTCATGTTTGCAAAGCCCTTGGGACTCTGACCACTGACCAATACGAAACTCCACTCTTCATGTCTAATGCCCAGTCCCCCTCATCTGTGCCATGCCTAGGCCTGCTAGCTAGCCCAAGATACCAGCCCTGAGCTCGAATTGCAGTGCAGGGCAGCAGTGGGAGGGGCACCAGTGTGGAATTTAATCCAAGCAGCAGAAAATACCTTTAGGATTTGGTACTACAAAATATGCAGTTTTACATCACTTTCTCACTGAAGATAAATGTCCCTTTAAATGCCAGGCAGTGTGGCCTAATGGAGAGAGCACTGGACTGGCACTCCAGAGATTGGAGAGTATTTCCCAGCTCTGTGGCTGGTTGATTCTGGGGAAGTTATTTCACCTTCCCAGGGATTGCAAGCACTAAAGGGCAAGGCCAGGCCACATTGTGTGTTTGAACAGCTCCTACAGTGGGCTCCCAGGCTCCAACAGGCTGCTGTGATACTAGGACTCTGGAGATTTAGGATTTTCTGTTTCCTGCAGTTACTAATGACAATCTCTAATTGAAAGTAAAGCAGACTCTTCAGATCTTATAAGGGCATCTAAACATTTGTCTTGGACTAACCTAGCAAAGTGGTTCTTGTTTAAACGAACAGCCAGGGACAAATTCTGCTTTCAGTTCCACCGTTGAATCCAGAATGCCCCATAGTAATATGCTGGGTTCATTGCAGCATAACTAAGATCCGAATCTGGGCTCTCATGCTGAGCACATTGCTGGCAGGAAGGCTTGGGAGCCTCTGCCTGCTTTCACTCCCATAAGCATAAAGGAAGGCTGGGTTTATCATTCAGGCACTCGCCGAGGCATTAGGAGGTTTAGGTTCAAATCCCATCCCTCCCTGAACCTGCTTGGATGAGTCACTCAGCATCTCTGTGCTCACAGCTGTCTGTAAAAGGGGGCTAGTGCTTCTTGTTGGGCTCATTTAGTTAGGTGACAGGGATTGTCTCTATGGATATGCATGGTGCCTGGTGCAATGGGGCCTGGGTCTCTTGGTTCTACTTTGCTACCCAGCACTACAACAGCAACTCAGCATGAACATCAGTGTGCAAAACTGATGCCACAAGGGCTTGTCTTCAGAAGGCCTGGCAATGCCTTCTGCACCACTCGCAGCCTCCCCACAGGCCCAGCAGGGAGAGGCTAAGGCAGGAGCAGGCCTGGAGAGGGCAGGAGCACTGGTTCACATCAGTGGTATCCATCACCCCTCCCCCCAGGACCTCCCCAGTAGGCCTGTCCCCTGCAGCTTCCTCCCCACCTCTTCTTCTCACCAGGCTGAGCCACCTGGGGAGGGGGTGCACCAACCCATCATAAAGGAGGGGGGCTTCTGCTGCATGTCTGGACTCCACCAGTATCAAAGTAGCCCCAGAAGCTCATGGTTCCCCAGATTCAGTGCCCCTCCTGCCTCCTCCACAACCAGGATCTCCCAGTCCTTCTTCTGCAGGGAGCCTAGTCTCACACCCAGGTGATGTGTGGAGATCTCCCATCTGGTGTTTCTTTCCCTCCCCCAAGACACTTGGTATGTGGCACAGAGCTGCCCCCCTCCCCTGCCCTCCCTACAAGCCCCCAGCCCAAAAGGAAGAGGACCTCAACAGTGCTAGGTGCGCAGGAGGAGGCTATGTGCTGTTCTCCCTGAGGGTGACAGTGGAATAGGCCAAGGGCAGCAGCCAGGGATCAGTGATTATTTGGCAGTGGTCACATTAGGCTAGAATAGGAGCCACAGAGGAATTTCACCAGCCCAAATTCCAGGCACTTCATCTAGATAATTATCAGTGACTAGAGTTTTATTCCACAGCTGCTTCCTGCAGGGTTTCCTGCATCTTTCTCTGAAGCATCTGGGCCTGGCCCCCATTCTAGACAGGATCCCGGATGGGCCCCTGCTCTGCTGCAATCGAGCTGTTCCTGTGTCCCATGCATGGCATGAGGGTTTAAAGCAGGTGAAGATTCAGCACCACTGACAGTGACTTCTGCGCACTGAACACCCCACAGAGAATCAGCACCTTGGAGAGCAGCCCAGGCAGCAGCCGGCCATAGAACTTCCCACTCAGTTACAGCTTAGCTGGTTCCAGAGGCCAGGAAAGACAAACTGAGATCAGAGGATGGACTGTCTGGGATGCACTGGAGTGCACATTGGCTTGGGACACACCTGGAGCTCTCTTTGGTTACTGATCCTCCTTTGCACTAAGACTCCTTCACACTGTGGGCATACCTTACTTCAGTTCCCATTACAGCCCATTCATACACCAGATTGGTTACAAAGGGCCTTGTGTCAATACAAATCTGGCCCTTGGGAGTTGCTGCACACATATCCAATATCAATCCTTTGGAGCTATTTCAGCTGCAACATGCATGAATGTATCAATACACTGAAACACCCCCACCCCTATCTAGAATCATAGCAGCTATATTCATCCTACAGGCCATTTTTGCTAATGCAAGCAAATCAAGTGGCTTTAAATGGAGAGGGAGAGGGGGGGACACCTAGAAGTGCCTCTGTGTGATAGAGAATAAACAAAAGTTTTGTCCTAAAGTCTTGAGGAGAAAGTCTCCATTGAACTTCTTGATTTATATTCTATGGATTTAATTAGCATAGCTATTACACATTCCGCTTGCTTTGGGTATCGAACCTTTATAACTAGGCAAATGGTAATAATAAAGACATCCAGCAATAAATAGGGGAGCATGCCTTCTGCAGACAGCACTTAGTATTCTACAGACTGGTTCCACATCTGGATTTCATCAGGCCAGCCTTTGCTTGTGTGCGCGCGTTTAGCCAGAGCAACACATTATTGTCAATTTAAATGACAAAGTCTACAACAGCTATTATGGTGATGATGAGAGACATAGATATATCTGGATAGATAGATATATCTATTTAGGTGTGGGTGTATTTATTTATTTAGATTAGATTAGATTTTTTGAACACAGTAGATATCTGTGAAGGTGTGTGTGTGTGTGTGTGTGTGTGTGTGTGTTCAAAACATCATCTATCTATCTATCTACAAAACTCAAATGATTAAGCAACCAAAAGTTGATATGCTGCTGTGTATCTCCCCACAGCATGCTAAACCATTTATTCAAATGGGAAATGCCAGCACCAGCCGCAGTTTACCCACCATTTAGATGATGGGATCATTTTAGTATTCAGAGCCATAGGCTCCTTTCCCCATCTCCCCATTACCAGTCTAATGGTCACTGGCCCCCAGGGGTTCCCCAGCTTTCACTCACCTTAATGTTTGCTTATCATTTCATGAAATGAACTCAAAGACTTGGTTCCTCCCAGCTTGCTGCTGTTCCTAATTGCCCACAACATCTCAAGCATCCCTTTTCCTGTCTTGTCCAGGCACAAACCTAACCACAGCCTCCATAAGACTGTGTTGCACCAGAGGGCCCAGAAGCAGGTCCCCCCTCATTGCACACTCAAGTGATGTGTTGGGTTTATGAACTGGTCAAGGGGTACCTGGTGCCACATCCCCACAGCAGGGGAAAAGATTCGACCCAATGAATACAGGCAGGGAAATGACATTTTTAAAGGGCAACTTCCATTCTAACCAAGATCACTTCAGAAAGCTCAAGTTGAAAACCAGGGGATGTTACAAATGACAGCAGAGTTACCCAGTGGTAATTAGGGTTGGAAGGAACCTCAGGAGGTATCTTGTTTAGTCTCCTGTTCAAAGCATGACTAACCCCAACTAAAACTGCCAGGGCTTTCTTATGCTGGGTCTTAAAAACCTAAAAGGAGGGAGATTCCCCCACCTAACTTGGTAACCCATTCCATGCTTCCCCACCCTCCTAGGGAAAAGGCTTTTTCTAATATCCAACCTGGACCGCCCCCACTGCAAATTGAGAACATTGCTCCTTGTTCTGCCATCCTCCACCACTGAGAACAGCCTAGCTCCATCCTGCCTGCCTCCCCTCTCCCCACCATTCTTCTCTTCTGCAGACTAAACAAGCACAGTTCCCTCAGCTTTTCCTCATAAGTCATGTGCTTCAGCCCTCTAGTAATTTTTGTTGCCCTCTACTGGACTCTCTACAATTTGTTCACATCCTTTCTGTAGTGGGGGAGTCCAAAACTGCTCTGTTAATTAATCAGACTGATAGTATAAATTAGCCAAACAGCTCTCCATACAAAACCAGCCTCCTGTCAGCTGCTTACTATCTATGGCTATGTCTACACTTACAAAGTTAAGTCGACTCTGTTAAGTCCTAAAGACTTAAAGTCACCTTGTTAAGTCAACTTAGAGAGTCTACACTAGACTCTTAAGTCGTCTGTCTAGGTTGACAGAGAGCCACAGCTCCAAAGGGAGTTGCGGCTCCCCGGGCTAGGGGAGCTGGGGCTCTCTGGCAGAAGGGAGCCGGGGCTCCCCAGGACAAGGGAGCCGTGGGTGGCTTTCCTGGGGAGAAGGCAGCTGTGCACCTTGTCCTCAGGGGAGAAGGGCTCCCTTCTCTCTGAGCCGGCTCCCCCTAGCCCTAAGTCGACCTAGGGCATTAGGTCGACTTAGGGCATCAACACGGCTTAAGTTGACTTAATAAGGTTGACTTAAGTGTTAAGTCAATCTTAAAGTAGGTGTTATTAGGTCAACTTAAGCTGTTATTAAGCCAATTTAAGGAAATGCTTAAGTCAACTTAAAAGTCCAGTGTGGACGTGGAGTAGTTTAGGTTGATCTAAGCATCCTTAAGTCAACCTAAGCTGCCAGTGTAGATGCACCCTATGTATCTATCTACCTAGCTCCCTCTCTACCAACCAATGCAATTTATACTGTGCCTATCACTGAGGTTTCTGAGTGCCATGATAGGAACTGCCTGGCATCTTGGAAATCGCACATTCTGCACTTCTCAGTTCCCTGGAGCCTACTTGCAGAACAAGGGCTGCTGCCTTCACTTACCTTGGAGACCAGACAATTTCTTCTCCCACCAAGGAAGGCAGAGGAATAAATAAATCCACAGGCAGCTCTAGAACCAAAAATCTCCATTACATAGGCAGGAGAAGCTGGCCTCTTGATCAGACAGAGTCAGAGCAGGCAGATGCTAGCACTCTTTGAAGCTTTACAATAGGGCTACAATGTATGGTATGGCCCAGCAAAATACCCAAAGCACTTTATATGAGAGAGAGAGAGAGAGAGAGAGAGAGAGAGAGAGAGAGAAGTCTCCAAAGATAAACAGGAATCACAAAATAGCCTGACTTTATTGCCTCACACCTTGGGGAACCATTTGCATATGGGACCAAGTTCCCAACTTGGACATCCTGCTAAGTGCTATGGCACTCACCTTTTGCTCTACTGCTACTTCTTTGTATAAAGACAACAGAGTCCTGTGGCACTTTTAAAGACTAACAGATTTATTTATCGCATGAGCTTTCGTGGGAGAAAATCCCACTTCGTCAGACGCTTTGGGATTTTGTCCCACGAAAGCTCATGTGATAAATAAATCTGTTAGTCTTTAAAAGTGCCACAGGACTCTGTTGTCTTTCTACAATAGACTAACACAGCTACCCCTTTGGAATTTTCTTTGTATAAGGGAGGGGTAGGCAACCTGCGGCACATGGGCCGACAGTGGCACTCAAGACCATTCGGAGCAGCACATGTACCCACTGCAGCAGCACAGAAATCACTGCTCCTGCCACTGAAAGCCACTCTGGGAGGCTTCTTTTGGTGGCAGCTGGGGCACTGGAGGTCCCGCCATGCCCATGCCCCAGGTATGCCACGTAAAGAAGCTGCCCAGAGTGGCTCTTCTCCATGGCATGCCATTGGCAAAAGGAGCCACTCTGGGCAGATTCTTTTGTGGCACACCTGGGGACCCCCTCATCCCCAGACACTGAGAGGAGTCGCTCTGGGCTGCTTCTTCCCATGAGTGGCTCCTTTCAGTGGCATGCCTGGGAAACACTTTCCCTCCCCCTCTCCCCACCAGCTGTGGCCACTGCTGAATTTTTAGGCGGCCACCACCTTTTTCAGCGGAGGAAGTTACAGGCACCAGCTGAGGGTCGGGGAGGAGTGGCCAGCACAGTGGTTGGCAAAGGTTGCCAACCCCTGATATAAGGCAAGCAAATAGCTCATTCATCTAGCTGAGGTCTTAAAGGACACTGGCAAGGTTGACTAGACCAAAATGTAACCAACCTCTATGGCTCCTTGCAGATTCCATGCACCAATTTATATGTGCCTTTTATAATAAGATTTTGCTCATACACAGCACCTGCCTTCAGTGGATCTCAACATGCTTCTCAGGCATTATGGGTAAACACTCCTGTGAGGTGAGGAAGAAGAATTATTCAGGGGAAGTGATCGAGCAAGGGATCCGTACCGCAACCTGGAAAAGAATTAATGTCTCCTGTGACTTAACCCTTCTTCTCTAGTCTTTCTAAACCAAACCCAATGAGAAAACCTGCAATGAACCAGTGTATGGCAGAGGAAACAACATTCTAGGCCAGATCACCAGCTGACATTAAGTGGCATGGCTCCACTGAAGTCCGTGTGTGTGAGCTCTGTGGAGTCATGCTGGGGTTCTGGCCCTCCATTTGGAGATTGATTCCAAATTCAATCTCCTCCAAAGGGGGTGGAAAGAACAAAATGACACAAGTATTTCTGGGCTGTGCCCTCTGCACTCCTCAGATTCAAACACATCAGAGCAAACGGCCCCACTGTGACGGTTCCTCTTCACAGGAGCCAAGTAGAAGCCCAGTAGTGTACAGACTCCAACCCAGAGTTGTCAGAGGGGTCACACCCACAGGTACTCCAACAAGGCACTGGGGGGAGGGGGGGAGTGTGCAGTGCTGTCATATTACTGACAGTCCTAAACAGTCTCCCATATTGTCAGCCAGATGACTCACACGGTGAATTAACTGAATTGTGGCAAGAGTTGGCTTAGTAATAAGATCATGGATGGGGACATGTGGGTCTGAGGCTAAGTCCTGGACTGGAATCCCAGAGATTTGGTTCTATTCCTGGCTCAAATGGACAAGTTGCTGCTCTCTGGTGTGTCTGTCACTGTTGGATGGGCCATAATCTCAGTTGGACCCTAAGCTCTATGGCAATACAGATACTGATAATAACTTTGCAAAGATTGATTTGTTAACCTTTCCAGAACTCCAGTGGAGTTAAGTAGCATGATCCCAATTCTACTGATGGGGAAATTAAGGCACCAAGGGCTTGCTTCACCCTATGTTATTCCAGTTTGAGAACAGCAGAGTTAGAACTGGCATGAAGCCTGTCTAATAGGAGCATTGAGATGCATTGTTTCCCACCATCCAGTGGACTGAGTCACTCAGCTGGAGGTCAGGACTTTTAGTCAGAGGCAAGATGCAGACGGAACGCACAAGCAGACCAATCAATCCCTGTCAAGGTGTAACAGGGTCCGCCTACAGCGTTCGGTGGCCTCCCAGCCCTCAAGCAGGGCGAGGCACAAGTACAGAGTTCAGTGGCCTCCCGGCCCTCAAGCAGGGCGAGGCACCAGAGTCCGTAGCCCCGGCCCTCAGGCAGGGCGGGGCCGGCAAAGCACCAGAGTCAGTAGCCCCCAGCCCTCAGGCAGGGCAGGGCCGGCAGAGCACCAGAGTCAGTAGCCCCCAGCCCTCAGGCAGGGCAGGGCCGGCAGAGCACCAGAGTCAGTAGCCCCCAGCCCTCAGGCAGGGCAGGGCCGGCAAAGCACCAGAGTCAGTAGCCCCCAGCCCTCAGGCAGGGCGGGGCAGGCACAACACCCAAACCTCTGTATGGGATCGCTGAGGTTTGCGTGTTAAGGGTGGCCAGGGAAAAGGGGTGAGGGAGGGGGACGCAGGCCCACCCACTCCACTGCGTCCCAGCCCAGGGCCCTATTCAGTGGCAGAGGCGTCTGCCACTGTGGTCAGCGGGGCTCCAGCCGAAACATGCTGACCCTCGGGGGCCCTGCCCTTCACCAGGCAGTGGCCTACCACCCTGGGCTACTTCCTCCCTTCCCTGGCTTTGGGGTACCTGGGTCCAGGGGGTCATCCTCCTGGTCCTCGGGGTAGACAGCTCTCAGGAGGCTGATCAGGCCCTCTTCATCCGCCGGTGGCAGGTCCGGTAGCTCCTCCTCTAGGGATAGTTCCTCTAGGTCACAGGGGGTCTCCGGCTCCTCGGCGGAGGGCAGCTCCTCCAGATCATAGGGATGGTCCCGGGCTATCTCCTCTCCCCGGCCCTCTGGGAGTTCCGACAAGGGTAGCTCCTCCAGGTCTTCCCCTGGGGGATAATACTGCAGGGGCTCACTCTCCCAGTTGTCCCAGGATTCGGGGGTTTCCCCTCAAGGGCTGGTAGGTTCTGCCCAGGGGGGTGGCTTGGGTGGCCGGTCCCTCCACCGCTGAGGAGGCTCCCCCAGTGGCTCAGTCTGCCTCCTAGAAATCCCCCTCTCTGGAGATCGGGTCCATCCCTTTATACGGTCCCCTCTCCCCTTAACTCCGCCCCTGGAGTTCCTACCCCCGTCCCGCGCAGGGCTGTCCTCTGGCCAGTAGGCGGAGGGTAGGAGTCTTCTGAGGCCGGGTTCCCCGGCCTGTTGCCTCACCTTGCTACACAGGGTGAGTCTCAGCCCATCACACTAACACGGGAGCAGCTGGCAGAGGAAAGCTGCTGGGGAAAATAATAAAAACGAATGCTAAAGAGATTCCCACCCACTCTAAAGCAACAGCCTCCCTGACAGGAGGAAAGAGTCACAACAGCACTTTGAGTGCCACACAGCAGAGCTCAGGGAGCTTCCCCCAGCAGCGCCACTGCCTCGCCTCTCTGACAACAGCACCCGGGCTCTGCACACTCACAGCAGCCCCCAGTCAGGGTCTACTGCCTCTCGCCAGCAGCTGGAGCATCCACCAAACAGTGCCCTGCCAGAGCTCCTAGCATTTCCTCACTCCCCAGCAATGCTTGGCCATCATCCACATTGACTGCTTTGTCACCTACAACGTGCCACCGCTCTTCTCCATGCAAACCCCGTGCTACATGATGGCCATAGTACACATGCTCAGCCTGAAGCACAGTGCCAATCCTCAGTGTAGACCCCCCAAAGCACAGGCTCTGGTTGTGCAGGGCCCACAAAGGTGGGGGTTATAATACCCGGATTCCTGTGCCAAGCACCAGAGCATGACAGGCTCTGCACACCAGCATTGGTGTCCAGCAGGCTCCACCACTCAGTGCCCAGAGCCTGCACCGAGTGCAGCAGGACCCAAGCACCCAGGCCAGGTTTTCCACTGGCAGGCTCCAAAGGCAGCAGAATGTGCAGGAGTTCAAATTGGGCTGTTTCTGCAGGAGCTGCCTGTTGATTTGAGAAGACCTGAGACTCAGTCCATTCCTTGCTGGGTAGATGCACTGTGCACAGGCTTGGAGGGCTGCCTGGGAGACACTAACATGCACATTTCACAGCTAGCTGCACACCCACATGTGGGAGGCGGGAACAACCCAGGATGTTATTGATAACAGTGATTAGCCTCAGTTAATAATACTTGGCTCTCAGGATACTCAAAGCCTTTACAAGTATGAACTGATTGATCCTCACCCATGGTGTGAGCAGAGAGGGAAGCAAGAATCACGCCAGTTTTGAAGAGGTATGGTGTCTCTTAAAGTGCAGAAGAAATGAGCAGGGGATCTGAGTGCCTGACTCTGTCATTTGTGGCCTGGGCCAAGTTGTGTCCCTTCTCCAAGCATCAGTAGCATTCACTTCCCGCCCAGGAGGGTGAGTTTGCTGCATCTATAAAGTACTCTGAGATCCTCGGTAGTGGGGACAGGAGCTACTAGAGATGGGCAGAGTGGCTAACCTGGTGCCCCTCTCCAAATCAATGGCCAGCCTGGAGCTCAAACTCAGGAATTCCTGGCCCTCTCACTATACGCAGCCCAGTTCCTCAACCCTGCCTCTTTCTTCTGCTCTAAGGGAGAGAAGTGATGCTCCAAACTCATGCCATTGGGGGTTGGCATGACTGGAGAGCCCCCCCCCCCCAGCTCTTATTTACCCAAGCAGAAGTGGCTAGTCCCTTGCATGACCTGTGTGAGATGAAGTGTGTAGCTCTCCATTCTAAAACTCTCTGGGCCTGATTCTCAGCTAGTGAAAAATGCTGTCATTGTTGAAGCCTGTTTTGTTGAGGCTGCTTTATGTCAGTGGTGAACCTGCACCAGGTCTGGCGCATGTATAAGGATCAGGGAAGGAGTGCAGCACTTACACATGCTCATACAGAGGGCTAGTGGCGCATAGGTTTATCGAACTGGGTGCAAAGCATGTGGGCGAGGCACTGAAGGAGTCTAATACCCCACCCTCACTGAGGCCCTTCCTGAAACATACATCTGCACTGCTGTTACCCCAGCTCGAGTGATAGCTGTCTCATTGCAAACTAACTCTTGAACTGCTGTGTCCACCCTGGCCCTGCACTTTCACGTGTGCGGCACAAAGACGCCCATGGATGTGCCCCCGAGTACCACAGAGCTGCTTTGTAGAGTCTGTCCCAATTAATCACATCCATTCTGGGTGCCTGGAGGGGATGACAGGATGGCCTTGGATGATGTGCACTGCTCAAGTGGCACAAGCCAGTGTCCACACTGCAGAATAGCTGTGTGAGCTGCTGCTGAGCTGTTAAATTGAGCTTTAGCTACAGCCTCAGTGGGCAAGGAACCTGGAGTCACAAGCACCACCACACGTTTAGCACGTGGACAGGCCTAGAGTTAGGGGCAACCTTTGAGTTGTAACTCAAGGCACCTCTGCAGTGGAGACAAGCCCAACACCCTCAGTGATCCTGCATCCAGCTTCAGAGCTGCGCAGAGTGACTCCTGCAGTAACATGAGGAATCTGAGCCCAGTGTGTATACGCAGGGAGCAGAGGCATAAATGGAATAGTAAATGTCATGGGATTCCTGCTTGAGACAGACATACCCAGCCCCACAACCCACGCCTAGGCCTAGCAAAATGCTGCCAGTTCACCTGTCCTGTCAGAATGTCCTGTTTGATCTTCCATAGGGACTTCCCTAGGCCCCCATAATGCAACTGCTGGTACCTGCTACCATCATTTTCAGGGCTCCTACCTCCTTCTCCATCCTCTGACCCTTCTAATGGGGTGGCACCTTGCTGCCCAGAGTTGGGCTCCATGGGGAGAAAGCAGAGCTGGGCATGACTGGTTTGAAAACAGCATGGAGTCAGGGCAGCTTGGGACAATCAGAACATCGGCCCGGAGAGCAGAATGCTTTGTTTCTCTCTTGTTCTGTCACCCTCACTCTGTCCTTCCCTCTCTTTTACTTTCTTTCTCCCTTCCCTTTCATTCCTCAGTCACTCCTGCTACCCAGTCCTGCCATGAGATCCCACAAGGCGGATTTCCCTCTAGCCCAGGAGCTAGAAAGGGTCCCTGATGTCACTGCTCCTGGATGAAGACCTCAAGCAAACGGATCCAGCAGATATGGAGACTGACTGCAAGCAGCCCTGGATCTGTGGAAGGAGTATGGTTATGGAAAAGGCCCCTGATTTACCAGTCACTTCTGTTCTGCCACCTTCTGTATCCCCCAGTGTCCCCCTCCATACATAGTGGCTTGCTCCTAGTTACACCCATTGCAAACCCTGGCTTTGACTGGCCCTGCATGGGTTTTACCAAGAACAGTTATCCCATCCCCAAGAGACAACTGTGTGTCTAAGGCAATACGCTCTCCAAGAGGGAGGGGCAATCCAATGGGACCCAGTGGGTGGTGGGTAAACCCAGCACCTTGAATGTGATGAATCTGGAGTGATGAGCTGTGCTTGCAGGAAGGGTCCAGAGCTGAATCAGCAAGACAGGTTGATCCCAGGTTTCAGCTGCAGGGATAAAGGACTTTTCTCCCTCTCTTCCCCTCCCTTTGCCAGCCTTCCAGAGTTCAATGTTATGCCAGGCCAGTGGGGAGGGCAGGGTCCCATCTGGTGAGTGGCTTGAAGCAGTGGGGTAAAGCCAGGCAGGGGCTGAGTCTCTGCACAGTCTCTCTGCTTTCCCACACCCCTGCACAATGAGATCCTGGCAGGTTTGTCCAGCGCCCCTCCCCACAGTCAAGGCCTTCCCAGTGCTCCTAGAGCCAACTGCACAGACAGACTTCCCAGGAGCTTTTGGGGCAGGGCTTCTCAAACTGGGTTTTGCTGGGCCCCACATTGCAAACATTTCAGGCTGTAGTGACTCCCCAAAGGGGTCATGATTCTCCCCCATACCCTGCTCCCCACCCTAACATGCTTGGGGGCTGAAAGCTTGCACCTGCCAGTTTGAGAACCCCTTCTCTGTGGCCTCCCAGCCCATTCCACCTCCAGGAATCAAATATGGCAGCTGTCTCCTGCCTGAAGCCAGCAGCAGTGCCTTGGCCTTCTTGCCAGGGCCTGGTGTCTACTCGGCCATCCCAAGCCTCAAACCCTGCAGTGAGTAGGGTGAGGTAGCCCTGATTCACTGCCACTCTCGCTGCTTAACTGGCATGAGCAATTGTAATACCAGCACACAGCCAGAGCACGGCTGAAGAGAACAGCACAGCAGACGCTGATCCAGAACTGGGATGATCAGCCAAGAACCCTTCTGCCAGACACTCCTGTTCTGTCCCTAGCACACTCAGAGCCACTGGCCCACCTGGCTACTCCAGCCCAAAGGTGCTAGCCCTAATGCTCACAGTGGGGCTGAACATTCAGCACTTGCCAACCCTGTGAATCACGGCATTGGCACGAGGGAGCTGGAGAGAATCAATAAATAAACCAACCCCAAACCGTTTGCCTCTGGGATCAGCATCCAACAGTTCTGTTCTATGCGGAGAAAAAGGAGGGCAACGCAGAGGCATTTCCCCCACCATCCGGAGCAGCATGGAGGCAGAGCAAAGAGCATTGTATTGGATGGAAATGAAGGGAGCTGAATCCTGCTAGAAAGGTGAAACTTGTCTGCTGTTATATAACCTGCTCTCTATGACACTAGGATCTTCATCAAATGGGGGCATAATTACAGCCTTTGTATATTCCCTAGTTCTCATGATGGCACCCACAGGCATCCCTCTGGGTGGGTTGTGTCCTAGAGACATCAAGACAAGCTGACATGGGGCTTTGTGTTCCAAAGGGGTTGTAAGGAGATACAGCCCTTACCTCCAGTGGCTGTGTCCTAGCTCATGCCATGCCTTCCCCAGGGAGCTGCTCCTTTCATGTGCAGAAAACCGTCAGGAGAAGAAAAAGAAAAAACATCAATGGGGGGTGGTTATCAGCCACTCTGATGTACACCAGCCCCCAGCTGGGTATCAGACACAGGACCAGTGAGTGAGATCAGGACAAAGAGTGTCCTTAGATCTATTCTTTCCTAGAAGAATCCACCACTCTGATTGCTTTTCAAAATAAGGGTGGAGGCGAATTTTTCCCACCAGAAAAAGAAAGATAGGAAAAGGGAGTGAAATATGCTTTCCTTCCTCCCCAACAAACCCGGAGCTGATAGCCAGAGAGCACAGGCTGAAAGATGCAAGCTGTCTCACATGCACAGGCTGGCGTGCACGCGCACAGATACACACACACAGTGTCATAGACCAAACCCAGTTAAAGAGACATGGCCATTATTCTCATTAATGCATGACTGCAGGCTGCCTAGCCTCCCCACCCCCTGGGAAGGATCCTCAGAGATTACAACCATTCACTGTGGGAAACATCCAGGACACAGGTTTTATTGGCTTTACCCCACCTCCCACTCCATTGCCTTCTGGAAGTCAATCAGCTGGACTGGCATTTGCAAAAACACAAGAAAGCTAGACAGGAGAATGCTTAGGTGATAGGCAGACTAGAAATGCCATAGATAGATAGATAGATAGATAGATAGATAGATAGATAGATAGATAGATAGATAGATAGATAGATATTTTAACTCTGTTTGGTTTTGGACACAAAGCACTTGGTGCTCCCCTCTTTCCTTTCAGGACACGGGCATCCACAATCTCTGTGGCTTCAAAGTGTCCCTTCACCCTGTAAAAAAGCAGGCAGCTTGTCACAAGTCTCTGCCCGGCAAAGTTAGTGGTGAGGGGGCTGAGCTGTGGTGACTCACATGAAATGTAGGAAATATTGCTGCTCCCAGTTAGGCGTTGGCACAGCGTGCCCCACTGCACCTCCTACTCCCAATCACATCCCTGCCATCCAGTCAATGGTTATGACCATCAGGCTGAGCAGCACACCTGCTGGCCAGCTTTCTGGGCCCCAAAGGTCAAGTAGTCAGATAGATGGGAGAACCAGGTAGTCAGATAGATGGGGGAAGTCTGGTAGATGAAGTCAAGTAGAAGGGGGAGCCAGATGAATTACTCCCACGGGCCCTGGGAAGGGAAGCAAACACTCTCGAATCTTCAATTGGTTGTCAGCACTTGTAGGCTGGGGGTGTCTTTCTGGACCACTTTCCATGGTGGCCAAGGGGCATCTCTGAACCCTATCAGCTGTCCCTTAACACACGGTGCGTGCCACTCCCTCACCCCTGCATAGCGGTGTCCCTACTAGCAGGGGAAGGGAACAGTCAACAGGGCTCCCACACAAGCGCCTTATAGGTCCTCCCCAGCTGCCATTGAAACCTGCATACCCAGCCCTGGAGGGGCTGATGTAAGCAGCTGATGGGGGCTGTCTTGCTCCCTTCTTGATTATTTAAAATGCAGGTCAGGTTTCTCAATCTGGCAAGCATGTAATGTGTTGTGTGGGGGAGGGGTGGAGAACAGTCTGTAGGTCTTAAAATAGAAACATCTCTCTCTCTCTCTCTCTCTCTCTCTCTCACACACACACACACACATATACAGACACACACTCCTCCCTCCACCCCAGCTCTCTCTGTCTATAGGGGCCCCCAAGCCTGCCCATTCCACTCCTTGATTCCCCCTTTGCTCACCATTCTTTGCTCCAAGATGCCCTATTTCCCTGTGACCAGCCTTTTTTAGTGCAAGGGGCCCCTGGCAGGCCTGGGGCTCCCCGAGACAGACACCACCAGCGAAGCTCACAGGGCCCCGCAGACTCTGCTCCAGCAGGAAGCGTGGTCACAGTGGGCCAAACTCACCCCAGATGCAGCTAAAGCTATACAAGGGCTGCATTCAGCCCATGATGCGCCAGCCCTGGAACAGGAATCAGTTCCACATTCAGAAGACGTGGGGAAACATACAGAATGGGCCAGATCCTCAGCTGGAGTAAACCTGTCTTTCCACTGCAGAATTATGTCAGTCGTCACTGACTGCGGACCTGGCCCCAGCACCACAGCCATACATAGAAGCACAACTGAGGCAAACATGGGGGGTGGGCTTGCATCTGCCATTCCAGCCAGGTCAGGTTGGCTGGGTTCAGGTTTCAGGCTAGAAGCTGAAGAGAGTTCAGTGTGGTAGCCATGGAATCCCATCAGCTGCAGATTCTGGCCCTGAATGGCAGAAATGATCTCTCTTGAACAACCAAGCTCTGCTGGTGACCAAGTCATTTCACCTGGCCACGCCTCAGTTTCCTTTCCCACACCATCTATCTTCTCTGTTTTGGCTGTCAGTTCTCTGGGGCAGGGACTCACTATTACTAGCAGTCTGCACAATGGGGCCCTGGTCTTGGTTCAAGCCTCTAGGTGCTACTCTTGTCTGTGGAAGAGCTCACCAGGTTAGCTCACCTGCAGGGATTTCTGCCATGTTTGGCTGTGGTCTCTGAACAGCGGCTCCCACCAGATTTCTGCACCATGTCAAACCAGCGCCTTTCAGACACACTTAAATGGCCAGGAACACAGACCCCAATCCCTTCCTTTTCTTCTGCATGTAGATATGTGGGTAGATGGATTATAGCCTGATAATAAGGAGGCAGCAAACTCTCAGCTACATGCTGAACCTTTATTCGAGCAGCAGGGCAAAACCAGACACGCAGGTTTTCCTAACACTAAAACAACCCACCCATCTATCTCTATGGCAACCCCCAATGACCTAAGGAAACCCAGGAGTCAGACACCAGTGTAGCATTGACTCTCACATGTAGGGCTATGCATGTGGGTCAGTCTACAGAATCAGGCCCACAGGAGCACACAGCCACATGGCTAGAGCCCTGCACGGATACAAATATGTGGATCCGTATCCAATCTGCATCGGCAAGAAGTGGTCTGTGGATATCCGCGTTGTATCCACGGATGCGGATATAATGCAGATATCCGTGGATATCTGCATATTTGCAGGGCTCTAGCCCTGCACAGATAAAAATATATGGATCCATATCTGACCTGCATCTGCAAGAAACGGTCTGTGGATATACACATTGTATCCGCGGATGCGGATATCTATGGATATAATGCGGATATCCGCAGATTTGCAGGGCTCTACACATGGCCAAACTGCAGCAGCGAGTTCAGTTGCTCGTTCTGGCATGTCAGTTTTGGGGCTGAGGTAGGGACACTCCAGGTACCGCACCTCTCCTTTGCTCAGCCGTGAACTGCTTAATTCTTCCTCAAAGGGAAAGGCAGTCGGGGAGGAGTCATGGCTTTCCAGAGGATCATGCCAGGGACAATGGCACGCAGGCAGCCCTGAAATGCACAGTACACACACAGCCCAGAGCTGGAACCACACAGGAGCAGCAGCATTGCAGAAGCCCCACTGACTCCGCCCTGTCTCAGCTCTGGGGGCACACACAGAACAGAGCAGACCAGAGCTTTGCCTCTTGTTTATGCTCCCAGCATCATTGCTGCAAAATTCCTGTTCCCTTTACTAACAGCCCCACAAAGAAAACCCTCTTTTTGAAAACCTGGGCCAGGGGAGTGGCAAGGAAAACACACAAGATGGCCTGGGCAAAATTTTCTCAGTGGCGGCTCTCAGGCACTTCTGGTGACCCAAAGCCAGCACCCCAACTTGCCAAACAGGACCACTGATAATAACTCCTGGCCTCTGCTGTCTGCTGTGAGTGCAGCTGCACCAAGGTCCATCTGGCTGCTGGCCTGTGACCACTGGGCCTGAGTGAGCACCTGCATATGCCACTGCAGGCAACACTCAGTGCCTCGCAGGGGCAGGCCAAGGAGGAAACCGAACCCTCTGCCTTTCTTTTCTAAGCCAACTGAACTGGGGAGAAAAATCATGGAAGTTCATCCAAGGCTCAGCCTTGTTTTCCTCAACAGTGCCCCTATTGGCTGATTGGCTTTAAGCAGACTCAGAGGTAGTTCAGTTCTACTGGAGGCAGGAGAGGAAGCTGGGTTTTGTTAAAGAGAGGAAGCTCTTGTGATGAAGCATTAGGTAGGGCCTGGGGTCTAGTCTCAACTCTGGGACCTTGGGCAAGATTTTTAACTTCTTAGTGCCTCAGTTTCACTCAGCTGCAAGGACAAGCTATTACTGCCCTATGTGGTGAGGATGTTGCCACTAGCGTCTGTGAGATGCTTATGTAGCCCATATGTCTAAAAAAGGCTATCTCTTTGAGAGACCTGCTGAGAGTGGGTTACTGTTGCTGGGTAGATTAGCTACCCACGAGGAGAAACTTCTAGAGGCAGGGAGTGGTAGCATTTTTGAGCATGCTCCACAGGATGCCCTGCTGATGTGATGTGGTGTGGTCAGTCAGATGACATGAGAACAGCAGTCTGTGCAGACAGCAGGGTAGAGCTGCCTTGAGACAAGCCCATGTGCTCAGTTTTCAGGAGAGAAGCTGAGCCAGGAGTGAACAAGATGTTTTCTCCCTCTAATGGAGTCATCTGCAACAGACTTTGCAGACATGCATATGGGACTGATGGCTGGTTGCAAAGGAGAAGAAAAGCCTGCATGGAATGCTACAGAAGATTCCTGCAATGAAAGAAGAGGAGAGCTATTTCTTGCCACTCAAGCCTCTACACTGGAACAAAGACTAGCTGAGAGTTGGGTGAACTCCACCTGGACTTTGGGACTCTTGGGTATCTGTCATGCAGGGGTTTGTGTAGGGATTGTTCTTGGTTAATTGTATTTTGTTTTCTTAGGATAAAGTTAT
Organism: Pelusios castaneus; assembly: GCA_007922175.1. Taxonomy (NCBI): domain Eukaryota; kingdom Metazoa; phylum Chordata; order Testudines; family Pelomedusidae; genus Pelusios; species Pelusios castaneus. The sequence continues at coordinate 297,202 of ML685911.1, read as the reverse complement.
TTAGTTAGTAGTTAATAACGTTTATTGTTATGTTTGTTTTTAGTAGTATTTTAATGTGAGAGGGTAACTGAGCAATCTTTGCTGTGAGTCCTGTACAGACTGGATCCTGGGTCTCCAGCTGCTTTCTACATAGGGATTGGGATTGATTTCTGTGAGGCACTGGAGAAAGGCAATTAAATGAATTTTAGCCCACCCGAAGGTTACACTTAGGCACAACAGTGAGGACTGCCATAGAATGTGCATTAGATCAGGGGAATGTATGTGCCACACAGATCCTGTGCTACCTATGACCTCAGATTTCTTCCCTTAACCAAGGTCCCCTGCCTGAGAAGGCTCCAGCATGTTGGAACAGAGCCAGATGAAACAGACGTGGCTGCGGGTCAGTCTTGCAAGCTGGCCTGTGATAGGCAATTGAATAGCACTGCCATCTGAAATGCAAGCAATTCCACTGTAGCAATATTTAGCATATGTAAGATGCAGCCCTATTAAAAGGGAGAGCTATGAAATGTTAATGAGTCACGTGAGAGGTTCTAATGGAAATCCAGCATGTCTGTAAAGAGATTAACTATCAAGGACTAAAGAAGAGCTAAAAGGCCCCATAACATTGCATGATGCTCTGTGTGACTGGGCAGTTTACAGCAAATGACCTCCCACAAGAGAACTGAGGGTTATGAAACCACTCATCCTATTTTATTGATATGCATGACTAATAATGGGGGAAATAGCTAGGGCTGTGTGTGAACTCTGGAGTGAGCATTCAGAAATCCTTGGGACTCAAGGTCAGTGACACAGGGGTAAATCCAGAAGAGCTCGACTGAAGTCAGGAACAAGCACCATACATAAATCATGACCAATGAGAGCTGCAGTTGGCTCAGCCAACTTGTATCAGTGCATCTGAGCGCTGAATTTGGTCCTGACTGTCTAATTCTCTGGCATGACTGGAGTGTGCTATAGCAACACTGCTGTGTGTGTGAATGGAGGACATCTAGAAGCACTAAGAAAGACCCTTCCCACAAACACTAGTGGGCCTGATGCTGAAGCCACTGAGATTGCTCACGGAGTAAGCATGATGCTCATGAGCACCAGTAATATTAGCTCCTGACTTTGCACAGCCTCTACATCCCTGTGCCTACACCAACTCCATGCAGACAGTCTCAGTGTGATCATCAGGTCCATGCACATGGATGCAAAAGTAGTATAAGGGCCCCACTGCAACTGGGGGCAAAGGCTGCCAATTCTGCTAACCTGTCTCACCATTATCTGGTGATAAATCGGACACTTACAAGGTCTCAGACAAAATCTCCTCAGAGGTGAGGCTAAAAAAGCCTAGCAAAGCCCCTTCCATAAAGAACTCTATTTCTGTCACCCATACCTAAAAGCCTAGGATAAATGATGCCCACCACAAAACTCCTATTGACTTTTAAAGGACAAGATTTGAGCTTATCTCCAAAGAACATCAGCTGTCTTGCCTTTGGGAAAGCATATTTATCCAGTGTTGGAATTAACACACATAAGCCTTTTAAAGCCACAGGTATAGTGGGCACAGAGCTCTAGTCTAGTGCCAGTGAAGTCCAGGCTAAAAGACACAAAAGCTTCTTTAAAAAATGACTACAATTGGTTAACCTGGATCACACAATGTACTTTTCCCTATCCTTGTTCTCAGAAATGGCTGAACCATTTTTGCTGAATCTTTCCAAACCAATTCAACCTCGGACCAACACCTGACAGGGCAAATTTCATCCTGAACAGTTAAAATTTGGCAGTTATAAGCAAATGAAAACAGGAGTCTATCAATGGAATGTGGCAGGTAACCTCAACCGTAGGCATTCCTACCTTACCTAATGATAATAACATTTGTTAGCTAGGGCCCATCCAGCCCCTTGAAGTCAATGGAAAGCTCCTTCAAAGGACATTGGATTGGCTTCAAGAGTATTTTAAGGTAGATGGATAAGCCTGGATTTTAAGATCTCACTCTTCTATAGTCCATCTTCACCTTCCATTCTGATGACAGAATAATGCCCTACAACCCATGGGTTTGCAACACAAAACAAACAGGATCCACTTCATTTGCTGCTCACCTGGGGAAGCTCAGAAGGACAAGAACAGTGATAATGACCCAGTTGGCAGCACTCTTCCTTCCGGGCCAGGGGCTCATTCCTGCAGGACTCCACCGAGCGGCAGCAGTGCCGTGAAAGCTAACCTTGTTCCCAGAGCCCTGAGTGACTGAGACTGGACAGAGAGGAAGAGCTGGCTCCCAGGAGATCCCATCCTGATTTCCTGTGGCCACTCTCCTTGCCTTGGCAGATGGGAGTGAGCTGCAGAAGAGATCACATAACATGCACTAGGTCCTACTGCTGTGGGCACTGCTTGTTCCCACAGCAAGCCTGGAGTAAGAGTTCCATATGAAGTGTTAAACTGGTGTAAGTGAAAGGAGAATATGGCCCTTTCTTCACATATCATGAAGAAGCAAATAAGAAAGGCCACAGGCCAGTGTTCTTTGCTTGTGCTTCTGAGCCAGCTTCACAAAGCACTCTGAGGTAATGAACTAGATTATCACCACTTTACAGGTGGGGACACTGAGGCACAGGGAAAGGCACCAGAATTAGAACCCCAAACTCTCAGCTCCTGCCAGCCCTTTTATTCACCTTCACCATAAAGCCCCCCTTCTCCCCATGGCCCAGAAACATGGCCACTGAGTGCTTCATGGAGTGTAGAGCCCTGAAAAGTCTGCTCGGGAAGGCTGAAAGGGAGACCTGCTGAGTTCTGAGTGAGAGTGAGTCGTTTCTAGCTATGTTGAATGAAGTCAGTTGTGCCACAGCAGGGCTAGTGCATCTTTCTGGAGATCTCAACCCCTTCCCAGCTGCAAATGCAGCACGGCCACTCCTTTAGGGCTTTCTCCTTCCCCCAAAGCCAGTGATGATGACTCCATTGGCCTGTGGAGACCTGAACCAGAGCCCACATGGGTCCATGACATTGACACTAGGGCTGGCTGTCTACCTAGGGATGACACCACAGCAGCCAGATTTCAGCATTCAAATCAGCTTTAATCCCAGAATGGGAGAGGGAAGGAAGAGGATTCAACATGCTGGCAAACTGGTGGGTCCCTACACCAGTCAGCAATGCATGCCTGGATCTTGGAAGAAAAACAGATCTTCTTGGGTGCATCTACACTTAGAAATTAAGTCGACTTAATTTAATCCGCGTCTATACTACACGTTCCTTAAATTGACTTAAGCAAGTTGCTTAAGGCGACTTAAGGAAAATAAAATCGACTTAATGAAAATTAAGTCAACTTTATTAAACCTACTTTTAATTCGACTTTAGGCTTAAATTGACTTCCTAAAGTCGACTTAAGCCAGTGTAGACCTGGAGTAGCCCTAAGTCGACTTAGGGTTACTCCAGGACTCCCTCACTGCCCTCCCTGCCGGTGGGGGGGTGGGGTACCGGGGGAGCCTGGCATGCCCACCCTGCCCCTATGTCCTGCCAGGGTCCCTGTCCCCCTTTGCCCCAATATACCCAGGTACAATGGGGCAAAGGCTGAGCCCCCTGGCACTGGGCAAGGTGTGCCCCCCCTGCCACCGTGGACCTGCCCAAGGTCCCCCTAGCCCCTACAAATTGACTTAGGTGTCCAGTGTGGATGCTCTAGGTCGACTTTGTAAGTTCCCCTCTAAGTCGACTTTAAATTTAAGTGTGGACATGGTAAGTCGACTTAGCTAAAGTCGCCTTAAATTTACAAGTGTAGACATAGCCCTTTAGAGGTCCATCTTTATAATTATGGCCTTTTAACTGGCTCTTGACTCTCATGCCAGCAGTCACAAGCACGCTTGCTCCATTTGAAAGGAAAAGCATCCTCATTTCTCTCCTTAGCATCTGCTTGATTTGGTCCCTTTCTTTGTACCTATGACAAACACAATCCTGCCCTCCCTGGAGCTCTCACCCCCACACCCTCCTCAACCAGAAACAAATATCAACAGAACATGGAGCTCCAGGCTCAGCTGGAGCCTCATCACTGTTTGCCCAGCCCCTGCCAAAGATAGACTGCACTGCAGATGACTCAGGCCCCCAGCTGTCACCTAGGCAACCAATGTAGCCTAGCAATGTCTGTCTCCTGGTAACCATGGTCTCCTAGCAATAGGATATTTTTCACAGCTTTGGATGAAGAGTTTAAAGTTATTTTTAGACCGGCTGCAAATCAATAGGCAGCTCCATTCCCTCTGGAGAAGATGCTCATTGGGAGCTGTTTGTTTTGGTTTGTGTTCAGTGGGGTTTTGTGGGGTTTTTGTCAGACCAGGTAAAAATAAATGTTTGGATGACAAAACTGTGTTGCTGGCTCTGAGTCCGGCTGCATGAATCTGCAGAGCTCAGCTCTCCTCTCTCTCTAGACTGATGCATTAAGAAAAGAAAATCAATCAAGGAGTACCCAACTGGTGGCCACGCTGAATTTGGCTACTGTTGCTGCACTGGACACGGTGGCCACTTGGAGCTTTGAGGCAGCCAAGTGGATCAAACCCAGGCCCTTCTGCTCCTTGGAGGAGGGATCGCTTTAACTGTTGGCAGTAAATAGCTCATTACCCACAATCCAGCAGTTCTGACTGCCTCCGGTAGAGAGCACCGGTGCATGAGAGTAAGCCACTTTGTTATCATAGACTAAGCGCTGTGAATGCAGTGATCTAGGTGGTAAAATCAGAGATTACCTGGCGAGTGACCTGGACTGCATAAGCTTTGAGCCTGAAGCAAGCAGACCTCACACCCCTGTCAGGTAAAAGAGTCTGTTGGCAGAGCCCATGCTGAATGAGTGGGGCAATACTATTCTATTTGCAGCTCCGCAGGCCTTCAATAGGAGTGCTCCAGCTAGTGGAGGCCAGCCTCACCCATGCTGGGTGGGAAGACAGAGCGTTCGGGGGAAGGCCTTGAGTGATGTAATTCACTCTAGTCCCTGCTCAGGTCAGCCAAGTGCAATGCCAGGGTCATCTCACTTTGCAAGCCTGCTCCACAAATCATAGACTCCTGGAAGCTTTGGGTTGGAAGGGACCTCAGGAGGTATCCAATTCAACTCCTGCTCAAAGCAGGATGAACCCCAACTAACTCATCCCAGCCACGGCTTTCTCAAGAACCTCTAAGGATCGCCACCTCCCAAGATAACCCATCCCAGTGTTTCATCACCCTCCTGAGGAAAGCCGTTTTCCTGAGATACAATCTTGACCTCCCCCACTGCAAGCTGAGACCATCACTCCTTGTTCTGCCATCTGCTACCACTGAGAATAGCTTAGCTTCATTCTCCCTAGAGCTTCCCTCTTCAGCTTCCTCCTCATTCTTCTCTTCTGCAGATTAAACAAGCCCAGGTCCCTCAGCCTCTTCTCATAAGTCATATGCTCCAGCTCCCTACTCACTTTCATTGCCCTCTACTGGACTCTCTCCAGTCTGTCCCCATCCTTCCTATAGTGGGGATGCAGTGCTCCAGATGGCGGGAAGAGCCCCAGCACTGAGATTAGGTAGCTCACCTGAAGAGCAGCCTGGGGAACTGAGCACTGTTGGGATTCCCAGTGACTGAGCCCTGTAGTGGAAGTGAAGCCACTGCTGAGCTGCTGTGGATGCGGGGTAGCCAGGTGCAGAGGCTGTGGGTCAAGGCTGAGGTGATCAGAAGAGCTAGGAATGGAGCTGGGGGCAGGACAGGAAGAGCTGTGAGGCTGCCAGGCAGAAGTGGGGCACCCCAGCAGAGCTGTGTGATGCAAGGGATCAAGGCCCAGGGCAACTCAGAGCTGCCCCCCGTGAGCCCCCCATCGCTGTGGAACCTTGCCTGAGCGTGGGGCACCTGCCTCCACCCCCATGCTGGGGGGTCAGGGGCTCTGGGGCCCCCAGCTGGTGCTGCAAAGCGGGTATGTTGTAGGTAGGTTGGGAGGGGCTGCAGCCAGCATTGCCGCGGGAGTGGGGGCAGCAGTCTGGTGCTAGTGCGGGGAGCTGCAGAGGGCTGCTGGGAGAAGCGAAGGCTGGCACTGCTAAGCGGCTGCATGGCGGGGCGGCAGAGGCTGTGGTCTGCTGCGCTCCTGCCCTGCTCCCAGGCTGGGCAGGCAGTTTGCAAGTGTTCAGTGGCAGCCAGCCACTCAAGCCAGGATCAGATTTTGGGGGGGCTGCAGGGCCCCCCTTTAGGACAGGGCCAGGGACTGCAGCCCCTGCAGCCCCTGACTTAACCCAGGCCTGCCCATGTCAGGAACATAGCTGGCTCTCTACCTGCTTACTAGGTACTAGGCAACCCAGCAAGCTCAGCTGGGCCCAACAAACCTTCTCCGAAGTGCCAAACTTCCTGCCTGGGCAGGAAAGTCTGTGGCCTGCTACCTGAGCCTTACCACAGCACAACACATGCCAGGCTCTCAGGTGGGCTTGCCCTGCTCCAGCCTTGTTCCAGCCCCATTGCAACCCTGACTCCTGTCTACTCTTGCCTCCCTAGCCCATTTCCGAGCCTGGCTCCTTCCCCCTGACCCTGGCTTATCCTTTGGCTTGGCATCCCAGTTTTGACTCATATCCTGACCCGCGGCTTGGCTCCTCTCCTGACCCCGAGCTTCACCTGATATGGCCACAATCTTAAAGTGCCACCTCAAGCACTAGACAAGGTTCTGCTCTACCCACTAGGCAGGCTGCCCACACCATGGCAGCTTACAATCCAGAGCCAAGGATCTGGCTTCCTGTGGTCTCACCCATTCAAGGCAGGTGCTCCCAACAGCTGTGACTATGCACTGGGGGAGATGGTGCCACAGCAGGAAACTTTAACAAAAGGCCATTGGGAGGACAATGGACTGAACAAATTAGACACAAAATTGCAGTGTGACATGGCCATGAAAGGCCTGGTGTCTTCTGAAGGCAGTGGTGCTATGTTGCATCTGCACTAGAGGTAACAGAGCAGAACCTGGCCCAGTGGGAGATTGCATACCATCAGCAAGTGCACTGCAGTGTGAAAGGAGAACTAAATGAGCTCAGGTAACTGGGTGATGCCAGGAAAGATGCCAGTGGGGAAGGAGCTGAGAACATGAGCACAAGCAAGAAAGAGGACTCAAACTTTTAAGAAGGATACAAACAGGTCAAACCCAGTAGTGAAATGAGATTGGACACAGGGCAAAATACCAAGGTTCTGCCCCATCAGGAGATGGAGGGAGGGTGGGGTCCAGAGCCAGCTGACTGGAGAGTTTGAAGATGGAATGATAAAGGCAGAAGGCTTGATTTGCTGGTGAACCTGGTGATTCCACTGACTTCCATTGACTGACACCTGTATAAATCTAAAGTCAGAGAAGACACAGGCCTAGGGACAGGGACGAGGCTGAGGGTGGACATGTACAATGTGGCATTCGTGGGCCTCACTCTCCTCCAACTGACACTGATGTAAATTAGGAGACGCTGTTGGAATCCCAAGTGAGAGACCAGAAACACGACCCATCCTCTGCTTAAAATTACCATGGGGAAGCTCTGCTGCTGCCCAAGCTGGGCTTTTTCAGAGTGGCTCAGCTTTGCCAACCCGGTATGCAGAGGGCTGGTAGCGCAGGGGTGCCAAACTCGTTTGCTATGGTGAGCCAGATTTGACTTAAATATACTTCAAGGGGGCCGTACATACCATAAATCAAAATACTACAGCACTCTTACACCATCGCGGAGTGCTGTGTATGCGAAAGTGCGCTCTGCAATACCTCTCTCTCTCTCTCTCTCTCTCTCTCTCTCTCTCTCTCTCTCAGGGAGAGAGTATGGTCTCACAGGCTGCATCTACACTGGTAAATTAAGTTGACTTAAGCTTGGCTTAAGTCGACTTAATGTGCCTTGCATCTACACTATACTTTGCTTAAGTCGACTTAAGCAGCTTGCTTAAGTCGACTTAATGAAAATTAAGTCGACTTTATTAAACCACCTTTCTACTCGACCTAAGGCTTAATTCGACTTTTTAAAGTTGAATTAAGCCAGTGTAGCCCTGGGATAGCCCTAAGTTGACTTAGGGCTACTCCAGGACTACACCAATGCCCTCCCTGCCGGGGGGGCGCACAGGGGGAGCGTGGCATGCCCCCCAAAGGGCAGGGCATGTGGGCACGGTGTGACAAGCATTTATGATATTATTTTCTATGGATATCTCATAAATGCTATAATCCATAGGAACTATGTCATGTTTGGTATTAATAGAGAGGTAGTAATTTGCTGGGAATGATTATATAGTTTATGTCTAGGAATTCTATTTCGATTAGAAGTTAGGAATTTGATGTTATATCCATACTTTAACTTGTGTCATTCTGGACGAATGCCTTAGACGGGAGGGTGTGAACAACCATTGTCTCCTTAATGTTAAGGAATCTGCCAGGTGATATGGTCCCAGGGAGTAAACTGATGAGCCATTAAGGACACAATGGTTGTATTCTTTATGTCCTTAATGTTCATCAGAATACTCCCTGGGACCATTCTACCTGGAAAATTCCTAAACATTAAGGAGACAATGATTGTTCACACCCTCCCGTCTAAGGCTTTTGTCCAGAATGACACAAGTTAAAGTATGGATATAACATCAAATTCTTAACTTCTAATCGAAATAGAATTCCTAGACATAAACTATATAATCATTCCCAGCAAATTACTACCTTTCTATTGATACCAAACATGACATGGTTCCTATGGATTATAGCATTTATGAGATATCCATTGAAAATAATATCATAAATGCTTCCCTAAATCCAGACAGCATCACACACAGGGCTCTGCCCTGCCAGGGTCTCTGTACCCCTTTGCCCCATTGTACACGGGGGTGCCTCCCCCACCACCATGGACCTGCCCAAGGTCCCCCTAGCCCCACAAAGTTGACTTAGAGCATCCAGTGTGGACGCTCTAGGTCGACTTTGTAAGTTCCCCTTTAAGTCGACTTTAATTTTAAGTGTAGACACACTAAGTCGACTTACCTAAATTGACTTTAAATTGACTTAGTTATGTCGACTTTGTTAAAGTCGACTTAAAAGCTCAAGTGTATACATAGCCACAGAGTGCAGTCTCGCATACCCAGTGCTCAATGATGTCACGGGACCCGACACACTCATGGCATTGCAGAGCTGGGTATGCAAGACCACACTCTCTGTTAGGGAGAGAATAGGATTCCATGGAGTGTAGTTGTGGGCTAGATGGAAGAGGTTCGAGGGCCACATTTGTCCCGCAGGCCGCATGTATGATACCCCCGTGGTAAGGTCTGGCTCTGGCAGTGTGAGAGGCCCTGGGCCAAATCTTTCAAGAGACCGCTATGCACAGGCTTATCAATAGGACTAGCACCCATGGTCTGTGGGGTCTTTTGGGTGTGTGACATATCAGCAATTTGTTGTAAAGACCCATCGACCAAAATGGTCAGAAAGTGTCACTTTTGTTAAAACGGCTATTTACAAAAGCCAAAACCAACAGAAATGTTTCCATTGGTTGTAATCTGTGTTATTGATATACATTCACATTTATATTGCAGTAGCACGTGGCAGACCCAGCCAGGGACCAGCCCCCATGGTGCTGTACAAACAGGGGATTCTTGATACTAATGTCAAACATACAGCATTCACAGCCCAATCACTGCCACACTAGACTAGAAACAAAAGTGAACTCACTTCACTGATCCTGAACATACTGAAGGGAACACTCCCATTGACTTCAGTGGGTTTGGACAGGTAAACTAAGTAATTCATTAAGGGCCAGATCCTCAGTGGGTGTAAACTGGTATCACTCTACTGACAACCTGGCCCAAAGAGTGGGAACTGTTATGTTTCCCCAGCCATGAAGAGCAAAGTGTGTCTTTCGTTGGCTGATTTATTTCACATTATGGACAACAACAAACCAGGAAAGGACAAATACACAGGACCCAGCTGTCCAACTCATGTCATGGTGCAGTCACTTCCAGGCATGTAAAATGCTACTAATCAGATCTGATTTAAGTCTCTGCTAACCCTGCAGATCATGCCCTCTAGCACCCTGCCTGTTCCCTACACGTAGCTCTGAATCCAGTTCCCCACTCTGACAATGCCCCTCAGTGCTGATTTGCAGCAACACTTGTTATTTCAGTTTTGGGTTTTCCTTAGCAGAAAAGACTCATTGTGTCCAATAGGGTGTTGTGTAGAAACACCAAATGCAAGAAACTCCCTGGCAACATAAGTTGGGAATTGGTCACAAGCTATTTTGAGTCAAGTTTTTCTGAGGAAGTCCAGATAATTAGCTCATAATGTAAATCAAACCAATCAACCCATTTGGGGTTTCTTTCTTTCTTTCTTTCTTTGAATGGCTGGCTTGTTAATCTTTGAAAACCTCGTTATTTGTTATGGCTTTTTAAATCTGCATGATGTTTTGGTTAATGGCTTGACATGAGTCAAAGTATGGGTCTGCTCTATGGGTCATCTGCTGAACAACAATGATTGGTTATGGAGCGGGTCATTCACTGACATGGCAGCACTAAGTTTAAAGTCTGTTAATGGATTTGTGGGGAAATCTTCTGATCTTTGGGAAACACAAATTTAAATAAATAAATAAAAAGAAAGGAAATGCAAAAATATAAACCCTATAAGCAGAGGGCAGTCAAGTTTCAACCCAATCTGACCAGCCAGAAAATTCAAAATTAAGGGTGATATTCTTAGAGTAAAATAATCTCAAAAAGATAAACCACTAGATAGTTGCAAATACGGTTGCTAACTTCTGGGAGATGCTCATACTACTGTGATACTAATAAGATGGACAAAATGCTGAGTTGTACCCTCCTCTCGTCAGTTTCATTTGGGGATAACTCACATGGTGTCAGTCAAATTACTCCTAATTCCTGCCTCTTGGATCTTTACTTTGATTTTTCCTATTAGCGTCTCACTTCTATAAATCACATAGCTCCACTGAAGGATGGTGGCTGTGCTGCAGGACTGTTGGGTGTTTCTACACTGCAGTGAGAAGAGAGGTGTGTTTCTCAGTGCACACAGGCAAACTCATGCTAGCTCTCCTAGCACATTAAAAGTAAGAATGTGGATGCTGCTGCATAGGCAGCAGTTTGGGCTGGACACCCAGGCTCAGGCGCAGAGAATCAGGCAGGGGTGGACTCAGGCAGGTAATTCAAACCACTGCCAGGTAACCATATCCACACTGGTATTTTCAACATGCTAGAGCAGAGCTAGCTCAAGTCAATCTGCGCACTGGGAGTCACATTTCCCAGCCGCAGTTTATCCATATCCCAGGTGCCTAATAAGCTAGCTAATGTATATAAAGCTGTTTGGTCAGACTTACAAAGACATTTATATGCTCAAAGTGGAGCCTAGTGGGACTTCAATTCAGTGGAGATCTGTAAACCCTTGAAACTTAGCACCTGTCCCTCCATGCTAACACAGACACAGTCTGAGTCTCCTCTCATGTGCACTGATACAAATCAAGAATAACTCCACACACGTCAATGGAGCTACAGCCATGCAGAACTGGAGTAAAAGTGAGGGACAAAATAAGGCCACAATTAGACTTCCTTAGACCTACTTACGCCCACTCTGTTGGTTGGGTAATAAGCCTACAGGCTTGTCTACTCTTAAAACTCTGCGCCACTGTGGTGCTTCAGTGAAGACACTACCTCCCTGAGAGGCGGTAGCTAGGTCAACAGAAGAATTCTCCCTGCCCTCTAACACCCTCTTCTGGCCAAATGTGGCTCTGCTGAGACCTGCCTCAGTTTCCATTTAACTCAGGCTCCCTTAAGCAGAGGAGGCTTTTGGGGTAGGTGAAGCAGGCGGCCGCCTAGGACCCTGAGCAGTAAGGGGCCCTTTCGCCTACGCCTAACCCAAAAGCCACGTCTGCCTCCTGCTCTGTGGAACACATGGCAGGGGGCTGGGAGCAGAGCAGGGGAGGGGGTGCATTCCTGGGAGGAGGCAAGCTTGCGGGGGCCCTGGCACTGGGGGGGCGAGGGGGGGGGACTCGGCTCGACGGGCTGGCTCAGAGTCCAGGCTTCACATTTCTGTCCTGCCCCTGGGCCGGCTGGCTGCTCCACCCCTGGGGTGGGGTGGGCCAGCCCAGAAGTCTAGCTCTGCATTCCTGCCATGCCCCTTGCCTTTGGCAGTGGTGGGGTTGGAGCCCCCAGCAGGGCACTGGGTCCAGTTTTGGGGCCCCTAACAGAGTGCCAGAGCCGTGGAGTAGGCTGGCCATGAAGAACCACGGCCGTGGGGTTTTCAGGGCCCCCAGCAGGGTGCTGGGACTATGGAGGGGGCCAGCTGCAGGGATCCAGGGCTGCATGGGCCCTGGGTGGAGCATTGGGGCCACAGGTGGGGACTCAGGGCACCGTGGCCGCGGGGGTGGGTTGGCTGGGGCACCAGTGGGGCAGAGGGGGCCGGCTGCAGGGATCTGGGCCCATGGGGGACCCGGGAGGAGTGCTGGAGCTGCGGGGAGGGATGGGGCTGTGTAGGGGGGTTTTGGGGTCCTGGGTGGGACACTGAGGCCATGGAGGGGCAAAGCCAATGCCAGGGAGCCCAATAGGGGCACACCTAGGGCCCCAGATAGGCTAAAGCCGCCTCTGACCTTAAGAAGTCCGCCCAGGCCAGAGATTCAAAACATTCCCCTGTCTGGGGTCCAATTGGTCACATTCTGCAGAGTCTGATTAACAAAGTGTTGTTTCCAGGCTCAGCTGGACATAGTCCCTGCTCCCCAAATCTGGCTTCCAGCTCTCCTGGCTCCTCTTGTCTGGAATTTGGCCTTCTCCACAGGCCTCCCCTGCTGGGGTCTTCCCCCAGATGACACAGGGCCCTGCAGGATCCATGCTGATCTTTGTGGTGTCTGCCAATCCCTCACAGCCATCTTCCTCTTTGTACAGCCCATGGGCCTCCCCTGAAACCCTCCTGGGCAGCAGATAATCAGTCCAGGTGGGCTGGATCGCCAGCTCCACCCCCCTGGTCTCTCTTAAAGGGGCTAGTCACCCTGTGATAGCCCATCTAATGGAATCCAAGTTAGTTGGAAGGGGTTTAACCCACCCAGACCCCCTGTGAGTCTCTGCCATAGAAGCCAACAGCCCCACAGATCGCATTTCACCAGAGACAAGCCAGGTGTCCTTTCTGAGCCCAGAGCACTGCAGCAGCAGGCCAGGGAGTTAAAAGGCCTGGGGAGTGGTTTGGAAAGCAGAGGGAATGGGGGAGCCTCAGAGCTCAAGGCATGATCCTCCCTCTATTCATGTCACCAGCTCTGCATTTCCATCAGCATGGCAGCAGTTTGTCGGGGTTTGTGCTAACTCTAATGGGACTGAAGCACGGCCTGTGGAACAGGAAAAGAGGGAACAGAAAAATGGCTCATTTTCCTGAGAAAGGCACTGTGTTATGGAGGCCATGGGTCCTACTGTGGCCTCACACAGACAGCACAGAGAGCTGATGGGCTTGAGGGCACGGGTTACTTTTGAAAGGGAAACAGCTATATCACAGCACGGTGTAAGGGAATCACAGATGATATTGTTCGTGATAGATAAGTGACACTCCCACTCTGACCACTGTGTACTGCATAGCTACTTGTTTAGGTGCCTTGTCCACGCTCTGAATACCTGATGACATGCGCATTTACTTGTTTACAATGAATGCTCCTCTTGTGATCTTTATCACAAGGACATTGGGAGGACATTGGTGAGGGTGAAGGGTTAAACCTGTCAACCCTGTAACTAGATGCCTGAACCCAGAGTGTGGTATGGACATATACTTGTAAGCACCCATCTGTGATAACAATTTGGTACCATTGTAGTCCTGTGGCACTTTTAAAAACTAACAGATTTATTTATCACATGAGCTCATGCGATAAATAAATCTGTTAGTCTTTAAAAGTGCCACAGGACTCTGTTTGTTTCCCTGCAATAGACTAACATGGTTACCCTGTTGGAATCTGGTATCAATGTTATAGTGTATAGTAGTGAATCAGATACTTGTGTGATCTCTGTAGTTAGATGTGTGGTGTTTAGATTTTTTATAAATGTTTGTAGATGTGTTAAGAATGGGGAAACTGAGACAGGCGGCCTCATCATTTTGATGGCATGATTTCGCATGTTACTTAGCTCAGAGTGTCTCTAGCACAAAGGCTGGAGAGTTACAAGATAGAAGCTCTCACAGTGGTATCTGTGGCTGGGGGTGCTCACTTGGGGACCGTCCCATTGGTGAATAGTGAGTGCACCCACACGGCCTGGGACCGATCAGATGCTGTAAGCTGGGGAGGACTGACTTGGGAGTGAGTAGTCACCTGGCTAAGCAGGGCAAATGGGGGTTCATGAGTGGAGATTGGGGGTTCACAGCGACACACCAGATGAGATTTGGGGAGCACTCTGTCACAGTGTTGCAGTGAGGAGCAGGGTAATGCCCAGCTTGATGCTTTAATTGGTGCTGTGGATTTTAAAAGAGTTATGTGTGCAGTAACTGTTTTCCATTTGTTTGTTTCGGGTGAAGGAGATAAGCACAGGGAAACCCTAAAATGGATATTAGTGAAATAGGCTGCAGTAAAGAAAACTTCACCACCATTAAAAGCCTTGTGTTGAGCCTGAAATTTCTGAAGAACAGATTTTTCTCACACAGATCTTGGGCAAGGCTAACCTGTGAATGGGCTGACAGCCAGGGGCATTCTGCTGAAAGCCCAGAAGTTGGAGGCTAGCATGTCTCCTGGTGGGGTGGGGTGTGTGTGTGTGAAACAGAATTTGTGGGGGTGTAGGAGCGCCCCTTCCACACACTTGGGAGGGAGTACCCATGAGGAAGTGGATAACTCAGGGTCTCTGCACCCAGATACTCAGCCTGTGATTCAGATTTTAAGTGGGGATTATGCTTATCTTGATGTGATGTTGAAAAGTAACTTTGCTTCTTTAAGCCAGGAAAATCCAGCTTGTGACTATTCCGTCATGCCTGCAAGCTCCCTCCAACCGGGAGCCGCGGCTCCCTTGTCCCCTGCCCGAAGTCCCCCAGCCCCAGCTCTCCTCCCTCGACTAGCACCTGCAGGTGTGGATGCAGGCAGTCAACAAGTTTTTCGTGTAGATACTTTAAGTCGACTTAACAAGATCAACTTTAAGTTGACTTTGTTAAGTTGACTTTACAGAGTCAACTTAGCTTTTCTAGTGTAGACATACCCAGAGACTATCAAGTGGCCCTAAACAGGGAAAAGGCTTCTAGCTTACATATCATACAGTTATTGGCAGGGCAGTTATTGAAATTAACAGCAGAGCTGGAGTTCATATCTGGACGCCACTGGTATAATATGTTTTTGGGATATAGCCTTAGCTGAACCAGTATCTTTAATTTTCTCCTCCACCCACTTGTGATCTTACTTATTGGAATACTAATCAATTTACTAGCAATGATTTTACTTGTCTGTTATGGCTGGCACGTAGCTAAGTGTATCCATGTCATTTCCTCGTATATACAGGCCCACATCAGGCAAGTGCTGGTGCCAAGGGGGTGGAGTGTAAGGGAATCACGGAAGACATTGTTCGCGATAGATAAGTGACACCCTCACCCTGACTGCTGTGTGCCCTGGCCATGAGCTAAGCTCTCATAGCTACTTGTTTAGGTGCCTTGTCCACACTCTGAGTACATGATGATATGCACATTTACTTGTTTACGATGAATGCTCATTTTGTGATCTTTATGTAGGTATGTTGTAACAGCCTAGGCTACGTGCATATGTGTGTGTATCCCTAGTTACTCTGTAAGCCTCTTTCTCACTCCCCCCACCCCCATTCAGCTAGCATAAATTCAGGGGAATATCTAACGCATACTGAACTTCTCTGGTGGACCTTGGAAGCTGCAGCAGGTGCCTCAGAAGCAACACCCAGGAGCCTACCCGCTGCCATAGTGGGGTCCCCGGCTACTGAAGGGACGTAAGTTCTGTACCCCTCCAATAAATCAACCTTTATTCCATCTGTCAGTTGTGGTCACGTTATCACTGACTCAATCCGTACCAGGACACGGGTAACTCACAAGGGTTCCGGTGGCTTTCTGCCCAGCTCTAATTTTCAACACGGGGCTCAGAACAGATGGCAACATCAAGTGAAACGAGCAACCTGGCTCAGATACGCTAATGGAGAGCATGGGCTGAGCTGGCATCTCGGGCAGGGAGGAGACAAATTGTGGGGAAGGCATGTACCCCCAGCCAGAGCTGTAACAGGGAGGCGGAGGGAAAGCGTGTTACCAGGGCAATATGTGGCGCTTCCGAATGGATGCAAAGAAGCACTTCATCTCCCCAGCTCTTTGGCTAGGATTGAGTCAGGGAGCAGCTCCAAGTACAGGGGAGCTCCATTGTAGTCATTGGCATCATTTGTACCAGTCCACTCCGGGCATGTTGTCTGATCTCAGGGCCTGCTGTCCGGCCTTTTGCATTCAGTGTAAGTTCCCCATCTGCAAAGCGTCTGACGAAGTGGGATTTTCTCCCACAAAAGCTCATGTGATAAATTTGTTAGTCTTTAAAAGTGCCACAGGACTCCTTGTTTGTTCTGCTGCCAATGGAATCTGAATGGAGAGAGCAAGGGACTGTGCACCTGGGGTGGGGAAGAGCTGAAACCAGGCTACAAAGACAGATTTCATTCCCACAGTAATCCCCATGGGGCAAGGACTTGACCTTCCTGCTCATCTGTAGGGTGCCATGCACACCAGTGTAGCCATGGAGAGACAGGACCGAGCTGCAGAAGTGAAACTCTGATTTCAAATACCCCAACATATGGATCAGGGTGTTGATTTGGGGCCCTTGTATAAACAGACCACCTTCTGGATTCAACGGGGTTTCCTAGAGTGAAACCAGAGGGCTAGATCATGGTCCTGCCCTGTAAGAAAGGCTGGCACCAGGACCCTCCTTCACCTACATCACAGTGCAGGGACCAGGTGCAATTACAGTCCCTGCTGGTGCCCCCCAGGGTACAATCCACCTCAGAAGGGAGAGATCACACTGCTGCTTCCCAAGGGATGGTGCTCACAGGAGACAGTGCCCCCTGGAGCCCAGCTGAGGCAATACCATTCAGCTTTACACAGCCCCAAAGAAGGGTGAGCCCTGGGCACTGCCCAATCACATCCTAGCATTGTAAACCAAAATCGTTCATTTCACAGACACTGGCGGCTGTTCACTGCAGCTGTACAGAACATGACTGGTGCCCCACAGCACGCCAGGCAGCAGGGAGGAAGAGCAAGCATCCCACGAAATTCTCGTTGCTGGCATGTTGGTAATTAAGGAAATGCTCTGGACAGAGCAATCAGCCTGTCAGGGTCCCTCTCTCTGTGCACCAGCCCTGGGGCTGCCTGCCAGCACTCCAACAGCTCTCCGCACAGGACTGTTCCAGCAAGGCCAGGCTGAGATTCAGTTTCCATCCCTAGGCAAAAGTCACACACATGCTTATTTCCTGTGTAGTGTGCCCAGTGTGCTGCCTCATTACACCACAGCCCAGGTCCAGTAGTTCAGTACCCTGACTCGGGCCAAGCCTGCGCTAGCTAGCTCAGAGGAGGCTGCAGGAAACCCTCACATTAGGCATCTGTGGGCTGATATGACCCCCCAGAAACTTTCTTCCTGACCACCAGGTTGGCTCATGCATTGAAGCAGGCAGGTCTGCGTTCTCTCCAACGTGCCATTAATTTCAATGGAAATACACTGCCAGAAAACCAGAAGGGCTGCAGTGCTACACAAGGCCTAGCCCCTGTACAGGCAAAGCTTCAATGGGATTGTGCCTGTGTGGCAAAGATCTCATGTAGCATCAATCAGAAGAAGAGACTGGGATGGAGAGTGACACATACCTACAGTGCGAGGGGCTGTCATTTGCCTGAGCCAAACCTCGGGTTCTAAAACGCCCCAGTTCTGGGATCCTTTGAAATTAGTCCATACATCCAGCTCTGAGCTTTGTACATGGCCCCACGCCCACCCCATCTGCAATGCTGGGTCTAGAGTTGGTTGAAATATTTTTCCACATCAGGAACTTTCCTGACAAATTCCAAAGGGGTAGCCGTGTTAGTCTATTATAGAAAGACAACAGAGTCCTGTGGCACTTTTAAAGACTAACAGATTTATTTATCGCATGAACTTTTGTGGGAGAAAATCCCACTTCGTCAGACGCTTTGAAGATGGGAAACTTACAGAATGGAAGGAAATTAAATGCAGGGGAGTGTATGACATAGGATCAGGTCAGGCTGTAACAGCAAATCAAAATAGGTGTTAGGATTTAAACACTGGGGAACAGCACATGGAGGAGGGTGAGGTCAAATCACCGCATTTGCTCTGACCCTTTAGACAGAGACAGACACGTTCAGGATCTCTACCAGGCATTCTTAAAACTACAGTACCCACCCGCAGAAGTGAAGAAACAAATTGACAGAGCCAGACGGGTGCCCAGAAGTCAACTACTGCAGGAGAAGCCCATGAAAAAGAACAACAGAACGCCACTGGTCACCACCTACAACCCCCAAGCCAGACCTCTTCAACACATCATCAAAGATCTACAGCCTATTTTACAAGATGATCCCTCACTCTCTCAAGCCTTAGGAGACGGACCTCTCCTTGCTTTCAGACAGCCCCCTAACCTTAAAAGGATACTTACCAGCAACTACAGATCACACAACAGAAACACTAAAGCAGGAACATATCCCTGCAACAGACCACGCTGCCAACTTTGCCCTTATATCTACACTGAAGACACCATCACAGGGCCTAATCAAGCCACCTACTCCATCAAGGGCTCATTCACCTGCTCATCCACCAATGTGACTTATGCCATCATGTGCCAGAAATGCCCCTCTGCCTTATATATTGGACAAACAGAACAGTCTCTGCGCCAAAGAATAAATGGACACAAATCTGACATCAGAAATTGCAACACTACAAAACCAATAGGGGAACACTTAAATCTCCCTGCTCACTCCCTTGACGACTTGTTAATAGCTGTGTTGAAACAGATGAATAACAAATCACAGCTTCAAAGAGAAACTGTAGAACTCGAATTTATATGCAAATTTGACTCAGTTGTCTTGGGGTTAAACAGGGTCTATGGATTTTTCTCTCATTACAAGTGATTTGACCTCACCCTCCTCCATGTGCTGTTCCCCAGTGTTTAAATCCTAACATCTATTTTGATTTGCTGTTACAGCCTGACCTGATCCTGTGTCATACACTCCCCTGCATTTAATTTCCTCCCATTCTGTAAGTTTCCCATCTTCAAAGCATCTGACGAAGTGGGATTTTCTCCCACGAAAGCTCATGCGATAAATAAATCTGTTAGTCCTTAAAAGTGCCACAGGACTCTGTTGTCTTTCCTGACAAAATGTGTTCTTCCTAAGTTTCCTGGGCTTGCAACAAAACTTGAAAATAGAAACTTTCGCCTTTTTTCTTTTTCAACTTGGTGGAGCATTTTCCCTCCCTCCCTCCCTTTACAGTGGCAAAATGGAAAATGTGGGGGAAAGGAGCTGGGGGAGGGAAATGATTATAGGTTTACTCCTGAATAACTGTGGGGTGAGTGAAAGGTAGATCAAGCCCATTGATTCCAGAGGAGCTGCTCCTGATTTACATTACAATGAGAGAGAGGAGAATCTAAAACTCAGGCTTTTCTTGAGCCATTTCACACAGGAGCTTGAGTGCTGAAGAGCGGAAGTAAACAGGGGCAAGTCAAAGCCTCCATTCTGTGCTAGACCTATATCCAAGAAGCATCTTGTAGGGTTTGCTTGATACTGAAGACAAACAAGCAGAAGACTCTATGGCATCATAATAGCTAAAATTTTGTAGCATTTATTGCAATTTTGTTCATAAATTGACTTCATGATTAAGATAAAAATATCCGGGGCCCAGCAGCTATTAGATGGCCCATCTCTGTGAAGGAAATGATTGTTATAAGAAACACTAACTTGGAAATACATTATCTCTGACTTTCAAGGGTGCAATTTCACTGTGAGTGCTTTCTGACTCAAAGACATACTGACATGTGCTATGAATATGCATGAGTTAGTCATGGGATGGAATGAAACAATAATAGGGGGGTGATAGTGTGTCCTCTTCACACTCTGACGCAGGGGCCATCAAAGAGAATCTATTTCTTCAGCCCATGGTATGTTCAAGGGAGGTGAGCTTGAGGCAACAGAGCATCATCCAGCCAAACTGGAGATAAAACTATTGTTAACAAGGAGGATAATTGAGGAGTGGATCAGATTCCCAGGTGTTAGACTCATAGGCTATGTCTATACTAGAAAAGTTAAGTTGACTTAACAAAGTCGACTTAACTTTTCTAGTGTAGACATAGCCCCTTGTCGACCTTATTAAGTCGACTTAACTTTTCTAGTGTAGACATAGCCCCTTGTCGACCTTATTAAGTCGACTTAATGCTTTAAGTCAACTTAATAAGGTCGATTTAGGCACTAATCCCTGTCCACACTGTCTTTAAGTTGACTTAAGGAGTCGATTTAAGGGTTAAGTCGACCTAAAATCAGGTGTTATTAAGTTGACTTAAGGAAATGCTTAATAAATAGCCCAGTGTGGTTGTGGCTTTGTTTAGATCAACTTAAGCCTCCTTAAGTCGACCTAAATTGCCAATGTAGACGCACCCATAGACTCTAAAGTCAGAAGAGACCAATATGATCATCTAGTCTGACCTCCTGCACAATGCAGGCCACAGGACCTCACCCACCCACTCCTGGAATAGACCCCTAACCTAAGACTGCATTATTAAAATCCTCAAATCATGGTTTAAAGACTTCAATTAAATCCACCAGCAATTGCGCTGTGCAGGACCAGATTAATGCAGGGACTATAGGGGCTGAAGCCTCGGAACCCGACCTAAGGCCCCTGTGTTAATACGGACCCTGCCATGTGCCCCGCCACAGCATGAGTGGGGCTTGCTGGGGGGGAAGTGCTGAGGAACGCAAGGCCCTGCGACCAGAGGCCGGGCTCCAGGAGCTCCCGACCTGCCTCTGGGCTGATTGGTCCACCCCCTGGGACAGGGTGGGCTGACGTATGTTCACTTTGCTCTAGAAGCAGGGCTGGCTGGTGCATGGTGCGGCCTCCAGTATTGCCTTCCAGGGCCCATAGCCCTGGCAGGCTGCACCGTTGTCTACACTGCATGTTAGCTGGCCCCACCCCCGGGGCCAAACCAGCTGGGCTGGGGCTGAGGCGGGAGTGCCCTCTGGCCCCAGGCCCCACAACATAGGCCTGTTGGCAGGTTGCCATGTTGGGGGGCCGGGGCCCCAGGCGGGGGGCCCCACAGTGGTGGGAGAGTGGGGCCCCAGGCCCCGGGGGAGAGCATAGTGGTAGGCATGGTGCGCAGCCTGGGGCCATGAAGCCGCTTAATCCAGCCCTGGAGTTGTGTACCATGCTAGAGAGTAAGGCAAAAAAGTTATGGTAGATTCTCCATCATTTGGAGCCTTTAATTGAGACTGGGTCTCTCTCTAACATATACATTCAAATTCCAAAGGGGTAGCCGTGTTAGTCTATTGTAGAAAGACAACAGAGTCAGGCTAAAGATCTCATGTAGGAATGACCTCTGTATCCAGGAGATCAGGCTAGATGATCACAATTGTTCATTCTGGCCTAAAAATCTATGACTCCATCCACCCACCCATTCTTAGATCCTGGCCAACTCTTCTCACACCATCTCCCTGAGTTCAGTGCTTTGCAGTAGAAGTTGATTCCTGATAGAGCTGTGCTCCCAGAAAAGATGCACTGCAGAATGGTTAGGCTGCTAGCCTCAGATTCAGAAAACCTGGGTTCTAGTCCCTGTCCCATCACAGATTTCCTGGATGAGTCTGGCCAAGTCATTCTGGGTCCGTCTCAGCTCCCCATCTATAAATGGGGATGACAGCCCAGCCATATTTGACTTGGCTGTTTGAAGGCTAGCTGCAATACAGACTGTGAGGTGTGCAGATACTACACCAATGGAAGTATAGAATCGCATGCAGGAGGGGAAGCCCACAAGCACAGAGGCTCTGTGACTGGTGTCACTGGCACTCTGTGACTGCCTCTCCATACAATTTCCCCAAGGGTTGCACGGAGCTAATATACTCTCATGCCACATGAAGCAGTTGGAAGGCAGTGGAATTCTCTGCCTAACCTTGGCCCTCCTATGTGTTTTCTTTGATCGGGGCCAGCATTTGAAATGCTAATTTAGAGAAATTAATGTATTAAGTGGTGCTATACACAGGTGCCGCCTTCAGGGCTTGGACTCTATCCTGAGCAAATCTCACTGGGAAAAAAAAAAAGCTCCCTGCCCTTTTTGGCAGAAATCTGTAGCAATGGTCATGCAGATCTCTTCAGTGAAACTGAGCAGCCTCTCTGCTGGAGCATGGAAAATACCTGCATAGTCATTGGCTTCCTAGGGTTCACAGGCTCCTAGGGTCCCTTCTTCCACTGTTCCACAGGGCTGGTGGTAACAATCATTACCGCGCGATAGCAACAATGGCGTACACACGTGCAATAGGGCTGTTGCGCGTTAACTGCCTTGTTGTAGCGCAATACAAAAACCACCTCGACGAGGGTGGTAGCAGTTAACGTGGAACAGCTGTTGTGCCTTTCCACTCATGTGTACGCTTACTGCGCAATGATTGGCCTCTGGAAGTGTCCCAGCATTCCAAAGTCGTCCTCTCTGGTCTTCCCCCCACCCGCTCTGTGGCCGTGACGAAACAGTCCCCGCCCTGATCAGATTCCCGGGATTTTCGAATTTCTCGTCTGTTTCAATTCCTGTTCTCTTCCTTGTGGGGTGGAGTGCAGCTCCGATCATCAGTAGCAATGGCGGCCCGTCGTGGAAGACGCGCACCCCTTTGGAGCACGGCAGAGGTGCTGGACCTGATCAGCATCTGGGGAGAGTCCGCAGTGCAAGCGCAGCTACGCGGCAGCAGGCGAAATTATGATACATTTGGCATAATTTCTCGGGCCATGTCAGAGAGAGGTTATGATAGAGACACTGTGCAGTGCAGATCAAAGGTGAAGGAGCTAAGAATAACCTATCACCGAGTGAAGGAGGCAAACCGCTGTTCTGGATCAGCGCCTGCTACATGCAGATACTATAAGGAGATCGAAGCCATCCTCAGTGGGGACCCCACAACCACTGCAAAGAGTCCCGTGGACACATCAGCCCCCCCTCATCCAGTGAATGCCAGACCCGAGCAGGATGAGGACGTGATCGATGAGGAGGAGGAGATGGAGGATGACCTGGAGGAAAGCGCAACAGCATGTAGCCAGGAGCTCTTCTGCACCCCCGCTGAGACGTCCACCCAAGACATGAATTGCAGCGTGTCCTCTGAGGCGGCAGAAGGGGGTTCCGGTAAGTTTCTCTTTCGTGCAGCTATGGCTCCTGCTAAAATATCATTGTCTGGGGCGAGGGTGCTTGCTGTCTCAGTCCCCACTGTGCACGCTCTTTACTCTCCATTCATTAGAAGTGCATCAACACAAGCAGTGATTGTAAAAAAATCATCTGTATTTAGGTCAGTAAAGGTTTCCTCGATGTACCTCCAGAGCCTACTACTCAGGTTAGATGGGAGAGCGTTTGTGTCTACGCTCCCAAAGACGGATACTCTGCCTCGCCAGCAGCAAAGTACAGCCCTGGGAACCATGGCAGCACACAGTGCAGCAGCATACGGTCCTGGCTTGCAACCAGTGGCATGTAGGATATGTATTCTAGCTGGCAGGGGCACTCTGAGAGCCCCCAGTAAGCTTTCTATTAGGACGTACCTTGTCCGCTTCAGCAAAGCATAGGGTGTTGACTGCCCTGCACCTTCCAGTGGAATGTGCTACTGGAAGGTTACATTGGTTATCTAGGCTATGTGTTAACAACAGCTTTATTATTATTACCGTATTTTTCGGACCATAAGACGCACCTGACCATAAGACGCACCCAGTTTTTAGAGCAGGAAAACAAAGAAAAGGGAAGGCAAAGAAGAGAAAACAAAGAAAAGGGAAGGCAAAAAAGAGAAAAGGAAGGAAAGAGAAAGGAAGGCAAAGAAGAGAAAGAAGGAAAGAAAAAGGAAAGCAAAATAGGGAAAGAAAAAGGAAGGGAGAAGGAAGGAAGAGAAAGGGAGAGAAAGAAGGAAGGAAGAGAAAGGAAGAGAAAGAAAGAAAAAAGAAAAGAAAGAGAAAGAAAAAAGAGAAGGAAGAGAAAGGAAGGAAGCAAAGAAAGAGAGAGAAGAGGAAACAGGAAGAGGAAGGAAGGAAGAGGAAATAAAGAAAGAAAAAGGAAGAGAAAGATGAAAGAGGAAGGAAAAAAGAGAAAGAAAAAAGGAAGACAAATAAGGAAAAAAGAGAAAGAAGGAAGAGAAAGAGAGGAAGAAAGAAAAAAGAAGGCAGGCAAAGAAGAGAAAGAAGGAAAGAAAAAGGAAGGGAGAAAGAAAAAAGAGAAGGAAGGGAGAGAAAGAAGGAAGGAAGAGAAAGAAGGAAGAAAAAGAAGAAAAGAAGAAAGGGGAAGGAAAGAAGAGAAGGAAGAGAAAGAAAGAAAGCAAGAAAGCCAGCCAAGGCTGCCGGCGGGGCAGGACCCTACCGTGGCCCTGGGAAGCCACCAGTGGGGGGGAGCACACCCCAGCCCCGGAGGCTGATCCCGGCCCCGTGCTGGGAGGCCGGGGCCGTGGATTAGCCTGGCCCCGGCCCCAGCCCCAGCCCCAGGCCGGGAAGGAGGCGGTCGGCGGGTGGGAGCCCGGGAGCCCCCGCTGCCGCAGCCACCCCTCTGGCCCGGCCGTGTGGGGCAGGCAGGCAGGCTTGCGCTCCGGACCCGAGCCTGACCCTGCCTGTCCCACCCTGGGGGTGGGGAGGGCCAGCCCATAGGCCGGGCGCAGGCCAGGTGTGCCGCGGCAAAGCCGCGGCCCCGGGGGTTGGAGGGAGCAGCGGGGGCCGGTGTCTACCCCAGCTGACCACATGAGAAACATTCGGCGGCGTGCTCAAAGACACAGGGAGGATATGTTTCAGGACCTGCTGAAAACAGCACAGGAATCCGCGAGGGAGAATCGAGCCTGGAGAGAGGAATCCCAACAAAGGAGACAGAAACACAGGGATGAACTGATAAGCGTGATGAAGGAGCAAACAGAACTGCTCAAGAGCATGATTGCTTTGCAGACCCAGGCGATTAATGTATGGGCTCCACTCCATACAGTTCATCCGTGTCTGCCTCCCACACCCCGTAGTACTTCAAAGAATTTCTTTGAAGGCCACCCGTCCCCCTGGTACACTTCAACATCCAGTCCCCCCCAGAACTACTTTTTAGAGACCCGTAGCTACCCCCCCCGGGAACCCCCCCCCCCTTTAGGTTTTAATAAAAACAGTGACAAATAATTTGAAGAGTGGCTTTATTTGTACACAGTGAAAATCTCATAAGGTGAACCTGATGCGTCCTGGAAGTTAACTAGGGGAGGGCATCATTGAAATGCTCCCTGAGTGCCTCCCTTATGCGAGCAGATTCTCCTTGGGCCCCCCTAATACTCCTAGTGGCTGGCTGTTCGTATGTTTCCTCGAGGTGCTGTGCCTTCATAGCCCACCCCGGGGAAAACTTTTCTCCCCTACTTTCACAAATGTTATGAAGGACACAGCACGATGCAATCACAGGAGGGATGTTGTCCTCCGCCAAGTCCAGCCTCCCATACAAACATCACGAGCGCCCTTTTAAACGGCCGAAGGCACACTCCACAGTCATTCTGCAGTGGCTCAATCTGTAATTGAACCGCTCCTTGCTGCGATCTAGGTTCCCGGTGTACGGCTTCATGAGCCATGGCATCAGTGGGTATGCTGGGTCTCTGAGGATGACTATGGGCATCTCCACATCCCCCACTGTAATTTTTTGATCAGGGAAGAAGGTACCCCCTTGCAGCTTCCGGTACAGACCAGTGTTCCTGAAAATGTGGGCATCATGCACCTTTCCCGACCACCCAGCATTGATGTCCGTAAAACGCCCCTTGTGATCCACGAGTGCTTGCAGCACCATGGAGAAGTAGCCCTTCCTGTTGATATACTCGGTCGCGAGATGGTCTGGAGCCAAAATCGGGATATGTGTGCCATCTATGGCTCCCCCACAGTTAGGGAATCCCATGGCAGCAAAGCCGTCCACAATCTCACAAACATTGCCCAACGTCACCGTCCTCCGTAGCAGAACGCGATTGATGGCTTGGCAGACTTGTGAGAGGGCTAATCCAACGGTGGACCTCCCGACTCCAAACTGGTTTGCAACCGACAGGTAGCAGTCAGGAGTCGCCATCTTCCAGACAGCAATTGCAACACGCTTCTCCACAGTTAGGGCTGACCTCATGTTGGTGTCTTTACGTCGCAGGGCAGGGGCCAACTCTGAACACAGTTCCAGAAAGGTTGCTTTCCGCATTCGAAAGTTCTGTACCCACTGCTCGTCATCCCACAGTCGCATAACAATGCGATCACACCACTCGGTGCTCGTCTCTCGCGACCAGAAACGGCGTTGCACCGTGTGCAGATGATCGGTGAAGAAGCTGAGCAATCCGGTGCTGTTGCTCTGCATGGCATCGATCAGCCCCCTGCTCCTCAGCGTCCTCGTCTGACTCAGAGCTCATTGCGTACTGAGCAACCAGCCAAGATGTATTTAGAATGCTGAAGGCGACAGTGGAGATCAGAGCAGGATCCATGCTGTCACTGTTATGATTGCTCGCAAATGGTGCGGTGCGTCACTGCACTGTTGAAAATAGGCGCGAGTTGCTATTGGCAACGAGGAAGAAGCAAGGGGAACACAGTGCACCACGGGAAACTGAGAGTTTACCCATGGCGCTTTGCGTTCCTTTCCTTCATCCCATGATTCCAAGCGCCGATTGAGGGAAAATTGAACTGTGGGATAGGTGCCCAGAATTCATTGCGCTACACTGCGATATTGCAAAGAATTCTGTTGCGTTGCAAGGAGCGACGTGTGTATGCGCGATCCCGCAATAAAGGTCACGTGTTTTTTATAGCACGATCACCATGTTGCGCTTTAATCTGATCGTATGTACATAGCCTGAGACCAGACAGTTGCCCAAAATCAGCCAGCAGCTCTGTGACACAGTCAGCAACTGAACCCAGGACCCAGTTTAGTGTCCATACAGGACCATGCTGTCTCCCAACAAGGCTAGTCCAAATACATATACATCGAGCAGCAGTGTTCAAGGAATTCCAGTGTCTTTAAGAAGGCCGGGTTTCTCCCCAATTGGAATGTCATTCAAAGATCTATCATGTTCCTGGTGTCAATATTTCTGAGAAGAAACATTGTTTTCCTTTCAGATTATGAATGAATTTTGATTGCCAAGGATTTTTTAATCTCTCATCTCAACCTCCTGCTAACATTACCGTAAAGCCTTCCAACAGGAGTTGAAACACATCCAAACTGTACAATGATTCCTCTCCAAAAAGCTGTTCTTATTCTGGCATGAAACATTAATTTGATTAGAATAACCCAAAGAAATAGTCTGTGGAATGTCTGATTAAGAAAACAAGTGGTTCTCATTTCACCGGGGGTCTAATTCTGGAATTCTTTACTCGAGCAAAACTCCCATCCGAGTCAAGGGGCCAAATGCTGAGGTTGTGACTCAGCTTTGAATCCCCCACCAGGCAAGCTACTGAAATCAAGGGAGGTTCTGCTTGTGTTACAACTTCAAGACTTTGCCATAAGTGATAGTGAATGTAGAGAAATTGCATTAGGCAAGTGCACTCATTAGGAGCCCATCCCAGCAAGAGCTACACATTGCAGTTCCCATGATTATCTAATTCTTGGAGACCGAAACTAGCATTACATGCTGCAGTGCTTACTTTACAAATCAAATGGGGAGTAAAGGGTACCAATACTATTCTTCCCACTGAAACCCTCTAATGTTTTCCATTTTTCTACTGGCAAACGCCTAGCTTCTGGGGCTCCCTGTATATATAAAATTAACACTGCTGTTCCCGTATCCATCAGAAACAGTTGTTCTATAATTCCAAACTCCCCAGTTACTGATGTTTTTGTAACTGGTCTCCCCCAGGTGTTGTGTGTTATAGGAGCTATTACTGTAAAGGGTGATTAGAGAGCTCAGCCCCCTCAGGTTTAGCCTCCCTTCATCTCTAGGTGCATTGCCACCCTCTTGGCTAGCCAGCTGGCTCATCAATTCCACAGTATCCAATGCATCTATGCTTACCTGGTCGTCATAATTTATAAGTCTTCACCAAACTATTCTTCTTAATTTCTTAGCTTTGTACCACTCTTGTTCCTCTTTGAAATGTTTTTTTGGGGAAATGCCTTCTTTGCCACCTTGCCTTTTTCCCTTTTGGATTCTCCTGCATTTACTGCTGCAACTTTAGCAGATTTATTTTTAAAATTCACTGTCCTACTAGATTGGTCTCTTTGCATTTCCCACTTATGATTCAGGAAAGCCTCTTAATGGAGTTCAAAAGCTGTTCTGACCTCCTCAATTTCATCAAGGGTTACTATATTTGGATCAATGGCTCCTATTGTGACCCTCAATGTAGGCAATAATCGTTTTATTAGCTCATTCCAGAAGGTGTCTAGTTGGCCTCCTCCCGCTATTCAGAATTGAGCCTTTTTCCTAATGATATATTTTTCCAGGCATTCCTGTGGTGTCTGTTTTTCCATATAGAATTTACCCACCAAACTGCTCCCTGGCAAAAAAGTGTATACATTCCTTTAAATAATTCTATGTTGTTGCGGATTGTGGCCATCTGTACCCCACTTGGCAATGCATTAAAGTCCTCTGGGGTCATACACTCCCATGCCAATATCATAAGATCATCAGCATTCATGCCTGCTACTTCACAGACCCAGGACATCCAAACAATAACTGTTGTTTTGTTTAGGGGCTCCATTGTGCACCCCATTAACTTTGCCTGATCAAGTGTGTATGTCCGGAATTCCTGCTGGTCCTCATCTGGCTAGCCCGCTCCCAAGTGTTGTATTCCTGTGGTTGTCACTGGATTCATGAGTACCACAGGGCTACTGGGTTGGATATTTCCCTCACGTGGATTTTGTGGTACAGATGGCAACACCTGAGTATTGTGTTTCCTTCCTCAGTCTATATCCCAGAGAGCTAAACAAACAGGGAGTCCTGTGGCACTTTTAATGACTAACACATTTGTTTATTGCATGAGCTTTCCTGGGAGAAAATCCCACTTTGAAGATCTTCAAAGCACCTGACGAAGTAAGATTTTCTCCCACGAAAGTCATGCGATAAATAAATTTGTTAGTCTATAAAAGTGCCACAGGACTCCTTGTTTGTTTTGTTGACCTAGACTAACACAGCTACCCCTTTGGAACTTATCCAGAGAGCTATCACTCTAATTGCTGCTATACTCTGAGCTCGAGATCCATCTTTTCTTTTTACGTCTAGCCAGACCTTTGCCGCCTTAAACTCCTAAGCTAGAGCCGCAACTTTATGCTCATAGGCTGAACAATCACTTCACTTCTGTTTGTGGACTTAATTTCCCATATTAATTTCTTTATTGCAGCCCCCGATACCTCTAGCTTAATTGCTAGCTTCCTGGCTTCTCTTTCCTTAACTGACAGACTTTCAGTCAAACTCAAGACCCATCCCTCTAGTTTATTAACCTGATGGGACTGAGTTAATTCCTTTAGTTTAATACATTGCTCTCCTCTTGCCAGTTCAGCGGATTGCATGTCCCTCTCTTTCTGTAACCTGGCAATTTGAGATTCTCACTCTCCAACTTCTCCTAAAAGGTGATCTACCCATTCTGTACCTCCCAGATAGTTCCTTAGCTAGTATGTAGAGGCCATACCATACGGCATTTCGTACATAAATCATCAAAAGCTGTTGATCCTCAGAACAATTGCGTCTCCTAAGGGCTTTTCCCCTTGCCCAATGCATCGAGACCACAGCTTAAAGTTTCTTTATTAACCAGCTTTGTCCGGCCCTCAGTTCCAAATTTCCAAGTCCCACTCTTGCTTCCCACGAGTCTTCCAGTGAGGTTTTCCCCACTACTTCCCTGGCTCTGACTAGTATTTCAATCAAATAGGTCTTAAGGATATAACTCTGGAGCTTCTCTGGCTCCTGTTGCTGAATCTTTTTACAGCCTCAGCAATGACCAGGCTACACAGACACTAGCTGGAATCTATTTGCCAGTGGGTGGCCCAACTATTCTTGCTCTCTCGCTCGGCTGTCCCGCCACTGCGAGTCCAGATCATTTAGCCTGACAAATGGCTCAGGGAAAATGGCACCCCTCCTTGAGGTCTCATGTTCTTCAATACCACTGGGTCAGAAAAAAACCTTGTGGGAACCCTTAACTCCTTTTTGCAGTGATGGCTGCCCCTAACAACACAGTGCAAAATTACACATTTGAAAAATAACACAAATCCACCTACTTTAACCCACTTCTCTGACAATTATCTCAGGGTCCTGCCATGGTCATCAATAAATGTTCAGGAAAATTCTCAGACTCTTGACCATGCATGGGCAGATTTTGAAGCTGCCCCTGGGGAAGGCAGCTCCCTGCCCCCCTCACTACCATCCTGCCCTGCCCCCAGGTCCATCTAAGGTCCTACCCCAGGCCTCTTTCTCTACCCCTTCGCTGCATGGGTCTCTGGCTGATTTCTTCCTCTCCTCCCCCACCCCTACTTATCCTACCCACTTCCCTCCCAGCATGAGAGGCAGCTGCCCATGTGCCCCTCTAAAGGCAGGAACTGGATCAGTGTGTGATTGGGGCTGCTGTAGGATGACTCACTCACTATCCTGTTCCTCCTGCCCTGGCTGACTGAGGCAATGACAGACCCACGTGTTGCGGGGTATATTAAACAGACTTCTCATCAGGAAGCTTGGGAGAGATGCAGCAGTTTGGGCAGGAGGAACAGGGGTGCGGACAGCATCAGTGAGAGGAGGAGTCCCATAAAATCCCAGTCTCCTGTTATCCAGGAAGAGTGCATATGAATTAAAAGTTAATTGTGGAAACACTTAGCACTTCTGAAGTACTTTCCATCAAGGCATCTAAGCAAAAACAATGAAGTAAGCTACACAGTACTCTGACAGGCAAGTATCTTGAGACTGGACTGGAGAAGACTCCTCTTTCATTTTGCTAAGAAGACTAATCAGTCTCACACTGCCTAAGGGCATGGCATGCTGAGCTCCATGCAGGTAGCATCCCAGATGGCTGTGCAAACCAGGCCCACCCTGCATGGAGTATAAAAGCTTTAGTCTCCCCAGCACAGAGGGGTAAGGCAGGTGGCAGGGAAAGAGGTGGGGCAACCATAGCCAATCAGGGAAGATCTTGTCTCCCTGTGCCTTCAATAAACTCCACCCATGTTCTTGACCCTGCCGTATGTATCACCAGATTATTGAGGGAGAAGATAAAGCCAGACCTTAAGCATAAACAATTCTTTTATTTTAGAGGAAGTGTATATACACAGGAAGCTGGGGATGTGCCCAAGGTAAGTATTACCCCGATCCTCAGAAACAATTTAAAAACACTGCAGTTAGGATAGCAATGAAGATGAACTCCAGACTCCATTACCCTTAGAACTTAACCTTTGGGCCCCACCTAATTGCTTAAATTTACAGTCGTTCTCTCCTTCCTGGAGAGCTGGTCATGATTTCTCCCAATTGTTCAGGAGGGGAAGAAGCTCCAGGGACCCAGGTAAGGCACAGTGTAAGGTGACAGTTGCTTCTCATCCTTGTCCACTGGTAACTTGTCTTGTTTTCCATCTGCTTCTATTACTGGATCTGAGGCCCACACAAATTACCAGCACTTCTGTGACTCACATGGGCAGCCCCCTTCTCTTAGGCTTCCAGATTTATATATCTTTGTCCTGATCTTCTCTAATCAATCCCTGAGCTGGGATTTTCCCACTCTCTAGGCATTGTGCACACTGCATCATCATAGGATGCACACACCTTCTGCACACCGCTCTCACACACTGGCACTCACAAACACTGGCGTGAAGCCCTAGCTAGTGACCAACCTGTGCAGGCACAGTGTATGCAGAACCCAGGGAATGCTTCTTCTCACATCAGAAGAGCTAAGAAGTGTGTGCACTCAAGGTTGCACATACCAAGGAAGCACAGATCATTCCTTCCTCTACATACAGCACTCGCAGTGTGCAGGGTCCTGCTGTGGCCTGGACGCCAGTAAGCTATGCCACATACACACAGCCCTGCCCAGACACTGACAGCCCCATCTTACAAACAAGACGCTGAGAGTGAGAAACATCTCACTGGGCAGAGCTGGGGACTGGGTCCAGCCCAGTGATTTCAGGTCACCAGCTCGTCCTTTCGCTACCAGCTAAGCTGCTGAAGTAAGAGAGCATGGGCAAAAAGTGATGATGGTCCTGCATTCCCCTGCCAGCCCAGCCAAAGTCAAACTGTGGCCACAGGCCAGAGACACATGGAAAGCTTCCTCTGCCTAGATCAGTCTCCATTCCTGCCAGCACAGGGCCAAATGCAGCCCTGGCAGAAGGTGCCATTTAAATCAGTGCAGTTACTCCTGCTGGCACTGCTTTGGGTTTATCTTGCATAGTTAAAATAGAAAGACTCCTGCAAGCTCCGTGTTATACAGCACCAAGCACAGCAGTGTCTAGATCCATGATTAACTTGATAGCCCAGAATAATTACTGTAACCCCTTTGGGGTTTAAGAGAGTGTGGTCCCATTAACCCTTTGCCCTGCAGGGGGAGGCACTGATTATGCTAGAAGGAGAGAGTGCTGTTTGGGGGGAGGGGATGACAGGAAGGTGTGGCTGAAGCTGGAGGCCCAAAGAAGAGAGAAGCCGCAGAGGCCCTGCCCAAAGCAAGGAAGGGCACACACAAGAATGCAGCAGGGACAGTCCTCTTCCACCCCAGAGGCACCTGTTCCAAACCCCCCGGAGTGATCACACACACACACTAGGACAGCACAGTGAATATGGGAACGGGGAAGATTAATTTACAGAGGGAGGTAGGAGAGAACAACAGTGGAGATGGGGCAGCAGGAACTGCAGGCTAACAATTAGCACAGGGCCTTGCAGGCTGAGGGTAGACAGTGAGCGAACACAGTGTCTGCGCTCTGAGTTCAGTGATCCCAGCACAGTTGCAGTCCGGGCTGAGTCCTGGTTGCGCCTGGTCATCTTCGGCACCAGCAACTGTCCCCAGCAAACCCTCCAATGCCTCTTCTGCGGCTCTCTGTGACCACAGAGCGACACCCTCCCCACTTAACTATCTAGAGCCTCCCCCAAGTCCCAGGTCTTGTACTCACGACCCCGCAGCTCTGGGCAGCTGTGTCACTGGTCCAGCTCTAGTCTGTCCTTGGGCAACTCTTCCCTGGCACAGTGTCCTCTGGCTCCTGTCCTGGGTATCGCCGGTCAGCTCTCTGTCCCTCCCCAGCTTTTGGGCAGGGCCTCTGCTGCTTCTCTCCTCACTGCCTCGGGCTGCAGCCCTTCTCCTCCAGCTTCAGCCACACCCTCCTGTTACATTACTAATAAGGAGAATTAATTTATCATCTCATTTGCTAACCCTTCTGAGCATCATCCTTCTGCCACTGGATATCAATTCACTATTGTCCATCAGTTTGCTTGGAGAAGCAATGTCAATCATGAAGGGCTCAGTGGAAGTTGGTGATTTGGGCTGGCTGGGAATCTTTTGACTGAACTTTTTTCATCAGAAAATACTTATTCCTGGAAACCCAAATGTTTTCCAAGGATGGGTCAGTTCAATGAATTTTGAAAACTTTGGGAGGAAAGTTTGAAATCAAAAGGAAAAGTTCCATTTTTCACTTCAAAGGAATTTTTTGTTTTGAAATCTAAGTTCGTTGATAGTCAGATATTTGCTGACACTTCTATATGGTTGGAATGAAACATTTCTGCTGGTCTGTGTCTGAAACATAGCCAGCTATTCGATTCATGAAAATTTTCAAGACTGACTTTTCTTCTGAGCTGGGACAGGAAAATGTTTCCTCACAGGAATCCTCACAGAATGGGGAAACCATTCACTTCCCCTCCCATCCACCTCTACTGGTTATGCTTGTAAACAGCCTGAAACTGCAGGGCTACTGTCCCCTCTCTGCACTAGAGATGTCACTGTTCCACTGGAGGGGAGTGGGGTGGGGTGGGGTGGGAGGAGAGACCATATGTAGCACTGGGGTTTCTTGCTCTCTGCTGGTTAGACAGCGTCCTGCTGCAGGTGGCTGTGTTGGGAGAATTGAGATGGGTTTTGGCTACACTGTTACAGGATTATATTTTCATTCCTTTCTGGCTTTGGGCATTTTGACCAGCCCTTACACCCAGTATTTTCCAGACCCCAGTCCTTTCCATGCTGGAGGGTCACCAGGCCAAGTTGCCTTCAGGAAGGCTGATGTTCCTGCTCCCCCTAAGATTAGCTCCCTGCCGCATGACTAACCAACATGTGACACGCAGATGCTCTAAGGATGGTGCAACATTACCTGTGGGATGAGCACCCACCAAGAGCACCTTTTCAACCCAACCCCGGCCACAAGAGAGCCACATCTGCTCTTCTTTCAGACATATGTTGCTGTATGTCAGAGATGCAGATGCAGGGAACTGCAGGGTACAGACAGCCTCTTCCAGTATGGTGTGTAACTCCCAAAAAGCTCCTCCTGGTGTGCTCTAGAGTGTGTAGGTGCAGGGACAGCACATCCCAGTGTGTGTGCAGGAGCCACCTGGTGTTCACAGCTACAGCCTGGAGACCGTGTGAGTGAATTAGCTAATGTGAGCCGAGCCGAGGCACTGGCCAACACCCCAGGGGAGAGGCGGGTTTGCGCTCAAGGTTTTTAGATCTGTGTTTGATGTTGCAGCGAAGGCAACATTGGGCCGAGTTCCCCAGCCCAGTTCTTATTGCAGCGTGCCCAGAGGCAGTCCCTGGAGAGCACCACATCAGAACCCATTCAGTGGCTGAGAGGGAGGGTAGGGAGAAATTCAGTCTCTCCTTAGAGCTCTGCTCGCCCACTCCATTGCCAGGAATAAAGGAATGAGAACAGGCACGTGGATGAGCTGCAGGAAAGCGCTGTCTGAAAAGAACGCTGAGTGCCTGGAAGAGAGGGGTCAGAGAGAGAAAAGAGGGCAGCTCTCCTTGGGCCAATAATACAGGGCTAATACTCAGTGATGGCCCTAAGAAGCAGGCCAGCTTTCAAACCACACAGCTCCAACTGGGGGGTTGAGCCAGGTTTCTGGTGCAGCACATCACAGGGGCAGGACAAGCTCTGACAGTGGAGCGCAGAGTACTGGACCCAGCTGGGGGCACTGAGGGCTTTGCTGTCCTGGCAGGAGCCCCGGGAAGTGGCTGGCTGCTGAGTTTGTTGACTAGCCTGGCTCCAAAGGCAGCTGTGGAACTTGCCCACAGTCCAGGGATGCCCTCGCTTGCTCCCCGCCGGTTGATCTCAGCCCCCACTAATGGTCGATAGTGAGCTGGTCAGTAGTGACCTCTCAGGCTAGGCTATGAAGACAGCTGTCCCCACCCTTTCCTTTGTGTCCCTCCAGGGACGGATTAACCAGGCCAGTGGCCCTGGGCTGCCTCCCATCAAGGGCCTCCCGTGGGGTCCACTGCCCCCACTGCAGGCCCCCCACGGGATCCCCCACCCACACTGTGGAGGAGACTGGGGCGCCAGGGTACTCCAGCCCCACTCCATGGCACAGCGCCAGGCTCCCACAACTCCCCCAGAGCCACGGGCCCTGGAGATTGGTGCGCTAGGCTGGAGTGGAGCGCAACCACAGGCTTCGCCAGTTAGCCCTGCCCCCGGGTGGAGCAAATGGGGTCTGCCAAGCCTGCCCCTCTCCACTCAGTGCTGGCTGTGGCTGGGCAGGAGCACTCTTACCCTGCCAGTGCTGAGGGCTGTCATCTCTGGATTATCCAAGTGGCTTTAGCAGCTTGAGCCTGGGGCCCCCATTTTGCTGGGGCCCAGGGCTTAAGCCCCTAAAACCCCTTTGATAATCCAGCCCTGTATCCCTCACTTGTCCCACCTTCCTGTCCTCTGCCCTGGCTCTCTGTACTCAGCTAGCCTCACTTCAGCCTGCCCACACCCTCCTCAAAACACTTCTGCCACCAGCCCTCCAGAAACTACTGCAGGGCGATTCTCATCCACCTCCCAACCCAGTCTGCAGCCCCTGAGCCATGTGCATCACATCTCGCTTGGTAGGTGGGGCAGGGACTTCGAGTGGCCTGGGAAGTGATGAATGCCTAGTAAATTACAAAGGGCCAACTCTGCCACCCTTCCTCAGCCTGATGTGTGCCCGGCCTCTAACACTGCCATTGAAATCAGCAGGCCTACTTGAGGAGTAAGGTATTACTCAGCCTGAGCAGAGAGGCAAAACTGGGTATGTTGGGGGTTAGAAATAGTCACTGTTGCAGACTTTACGCAGTGACTCAGTGATTCTCTTACACCTGCTCAGTAGTGTAGCGATTGGGGGTGAGGGGGCAGAGGGCTGGAGGGGGAGCCAAGCCCAGAGGTGGTCTTTGGTTATTGGGGTCCCATTGCGAATACCCATTCCAGGGACCGCTATAGGCCCATGAGGGCCCCCTTCTGTGGTTCTGGCCTCTCTCCGGCTCTCCCTCACCATCCCAGCCACTCCTCCCGCTCCAGCTTCCCCCACGTGGCCCCGGCTCCCTGGGCCAGCTCCTCCTCATGCTGCCAAGGCAAATGCAGCTTTTGAGGTAAGTGAAGCAGGTGATGGGGCCTCTTATTTCTTGGGGCCCTAGGCATGTGTCTGCTTCACTTACCCAAAAAGCCACCTCTGGACAAGCCCCTGGGTGGTGGGGGGGGGGGGGGGGGGGGCCCACACTTGGCTGGCCCCACACCAGGGCTGGATCAGAGGGGCCCCAACCAGGCTGCCCACACCACCCAAGAATGGTGGCAGGACCCTTTCAATGCAGCGGAAAGGGGTGGGGAGAGGGAGGGCTGGAGCCTGAGGCCACCCTACTTCTGCTGCTCTCTGTATGCCTGTGTGCCCCACCTACCCAGCTGGCAGGTCAGCCCACCCCCAAGCCCTGCGGAGAAGTGGCCAAATGCTGGCCTGCCCTGGACCAGCCAGCCGGGTGTGGGGCAGGCTGAAACACTATGTGGAGCAGAGGAGGAAGGGAGGAATCTGCCGCACACTACAGTGTTCAAAGGGCCCCCTCCAGTGTTGAGAGCCACAGCTGCCCTGCTGCCAGTCTTGTCCATGTGGGGAGAGTGTGGGGGCACTCCGAAAGTGGGCAGTCCGGGTCTGGACCCTTCTAATCTGGCCCTGGTGCGAGGCCTGCCCAATGCCCAACTGCAGCCCCTCAGAGGAGTCTGGGAGCCTGGCCTCTACAGGTCCCCCCCTCCCTGAGACACCTGGGAGTTGGGGTTGAGACCCCCTCCTGCCCTGTGTGATGGGGGGCTGCAAGGTGTGGGGTGCCCAGGGGAGCCCAAATGTGGGCTTGGCCCCCAGGCACCGGACACCCTCACTACACCACTGGACCTGCCAGCTAGCAATCAGTTGCCAGAGATGGTTTAGCAACCTTAGCTAGTGATGGGCCCCGCCCCAGCTTCCACACAGCCTTGAACATTCTGGGGATGTTCAGATCTGTGACTGAACCTTGTAACCGAGTCCCAGCTCTAGGAAGCAAGACTCAGCCAGCTCTCCCCTCTGGGAACAGGCTTTGCTGTATGTACTTTTCAAACATTCCAGCAGCTGAATCACAAAGCAGGACCCTCATACTTCAAAGGCAGGTGAATCTACCTCTGGGCCCCACCTGGCCAGTGCACCTTCCACGGCTGCAAGGAGATCACTGTAAAGACCAAAGTGTATGATGGCACAAGAACAGAGCGATGTCTTGTGCTCCTTTCTCTGACCACTAGAGGGCGCACCGAACCTACATTTCCAGTAGATGTTTTGTGGCAATTTCTTTCTTACCCCAGAAGCTAGGATCAGGTTACTGGCCTAGAACATTTTTGTGTGTATCATCTCCTTTGGGGATCAGAGGTGTCCTATTTGTCTTTGTCTCTCTGCCAGTCCTTCTGCAGGAAACTTCTGTTGTCCTGAGGCGAAGCCACACTAGAACACACCATTTGCCAGAGTTCAACATGTCTCCTTGATGGACCCACATGCAGATGGATCAGGACGCAAGACACACCCAATACAGATGGTCCCTACAGCTTCTAGGAAGCAGAACTGTCTGAGCTGGAGGTTTATGTGCTTTGAGATACAGAGTGTGGGGAGCAGATGGTGCTGCAGGCTGATAACATAATATAGAGCCTGGTTGGAATTCAGCCCAGGTCCTGTATCTGGTGGCTGGTTATTGGCCTTGATGGAATGAGCTAGTGAGTGTCAGTTTCTAGTGGACAAGTGTCCACATACAGTGGGCAGCCTCATCAAAGAGGGCAATGACTGAACTGGGCCATGGATACTAGAAGGGATTCCACTGACCTTCCATTGATTTGAGAAACATTGCAAGGGCCAATGTGGGAAAAAGCTGGCACTGCTTATGTTGGAGGTGGACAAAAAGCTTCAGTCCCCAGTGCCATGCGTGTGGCCCTTTGCACCCACACTCTGTTTGCTAAAACAATTTCAGACGTCCTCTAAAGAGACAGACTTGTCTCCATCATTTCCAGCACTCTGGGGCAGTCTTTTTCTGACACTCCACGTAGAATTCTACAGAAGGGACCAGATCCTTGGCTGATGTAAACCCACTGATTGCCATAGAGATAGGCAGATCTACAAGAGCTGAAGATCTGGTGGAACTCAGTAAGTACAATACGCTGTCCTTTTCCTAGTGGTCTCCTAAACTGGACCCCAGATTGCACTGAGTCCTCATCTCTGTTCACATTTTTCACCTCTCTCTCTGCAGTGCAGAAACAGAAATCAGAATCCAGGAGGATTTGGGGGACTCCCTTTAGCCTGCTTGCTTAGTTAGCTCTGCACATGGGTTTGGAAGACATTTCAATGATCTCCCTCACCCCCTGTCCTGACGTATAACTGCCAGATGTCAGGAAATAGACCTAGGACTACAAGAAGAATTTCTCCAGAGCTCTTGGTGCAGAAGGAAATGCTGGAGATGCAGAAAATAGTAGTGCCTGTTTGTTGGATCCTAAACTCTAGTCTAGATAATACCCTGATGGGCAGATACAGGGATTTGTCTCAATTCCAGGGCAGTTAGCACAGCAACTGGCATCATATACAGCCTTGCCATAGGGATCAGCCATAACCAGATACATGGATATTCATAGCCATACACGCCCACCTATATACAGATAGACATGTACCACTGTATTCCTATACACAGACAGCTACTTGTGTATGCACATTGTGACCGGGGCCTCCTGGGATACCCTCCTGGACGTGCAAAAATCAGGGCAAGCTGCAAAACCGGGAGCCAAACTCCCCACACACTGATGGGTGGTACTTAAACCAGTCTCCCTATCAGTCACAAACAGGCCTCTGGTTCCCCACACTGGGTACCAAGAAGTCTGTCCAAAATAGAAACAGCTCCCTTTATTGCACTCCAGCTCCTCCGGCTCCCACCTAGCCACACGGTCCCTTAAAGATATAGGTTCTCCTGACCCCAAAGGGCCAGCCACAGCACACAGAACAATAGAGGTTTGGATCTTACCCAAAATACCACACTGGTAGCCAATCCTTTAGCAACTACAACTAAAGGTTTAATATAAGAAGAAAAGAAGCAAAATATGAGATGTTAAAGGGTCAAAGCGAATCACATACAGGCTTGTTCCTCTGGTAAACACCCAGCATCAGGGTGGGCCTCAATCCTTTGTTCAGTCTCAGAGGAATAGTTCCAGAGATGGGTGTTGGCTGTAGACTGAGGACTTGAGAGCAAGATGGAGTTGGGGTTGCTGCCTTTTATCACCTCTGGCCTTCTCCATGCTGTGTGCAGGTCTCTCCAGTGAAACTGGAGCTGAGTCACATGTTTAAGTCCTAGTGGCTCAACAGGTTTTCTTCTTCAGCCCATTATACTGGGGAGCTTCCTTAATGGGCCATTAAGGAGACAACGGCCAGGTAGACATTCAGTCTGGGGAATTTTCCCAGCCTTACACAAGTTAAAATATAATAATCATATTCCTAACTTCTAATATGAATACAAATCCTACACATAAACTATATAATCATTCCCCACAATTTATTACCTTTCTATTGACACCAAACATGGATTATATTATATTATATTCCTATGGATTATAACAATTATAAAATATTAATACAAAATATCATAAATGGTTCCTTAAATCCTGACAGCGTCACACACATATCTAATGTACTTCAATGGCGCCCCCAGCCCAGTGTATCTGAGTTCTTCCCATGCTTTGATGTACCTATCCTCACCCCACCCCTGTGAGGGAGAGCAGAGCTATTATCTTCATTGTACAAAGGGGAACTGAGGCCAAGAGAGACTAAGTGACTTGTCCAAGGTCACACAGGAAGTGTGTGGCAGAGTAGGGATTTGAAGCCAAGGTCTCCCAAGCCCTAACAAGTGAACCCTCCTTTCTCTCCATTCAGCCACAGACACAGGCATATGTAGAGATAGACATGCATACATTTGCAGGGCACAGATGGAAAGCAGCAAAGGGCCACAAGCAAGAATGACCTACTTCTTTGTTTGCTGCACCAGGGATATAGGGCCAAAAGTATCCAGCTCCGAGTCACTGCAAGCTCCCAGAACAGCAGCAAGTAAGTTATTCTACACACTGACAAAGCCATGGGTAAAACCTCGGCCCTGGCCAATGGTTACCTCTCCCCCCACAACCCCAGCTTTTTGTCAAGTGTAACTGGCTCATCACCGTACAGTGTCCTATTGGACCTCAGTAGGGTTAGACCTAGCGGCTTTTGTCCATAGACCTTTCCTTCCATTGCTTCGACACAGAGCCACCCCAGACAGGTCTGTGTGCACATTTACAGCCCCATCCAGGCATGTGAAGCACAGGACTTGTGGAGTAGGGGCTGAATTGCTTTGATGGATCTTGCAGCAGCCAGGCCAGCAATACCAGCAGGTCATTAAGGTCAGAGGGCATTTGCAAAGCTTTACAAGAGCTCAATACAGTCTTACTACAGTGTGTATTGGAGGAGCGATGGCCATTCTGGAACTGTGGGCAAGATCTCAGAGGCGTGTCTTAAGAGGAAGGAAACCAGTGGTGACAGATCCTCGATTAAGGTCAGCTCTAGTCAGACAACATTATGCTACCAGCCTCTCTCCTGTTGGCTTTCTGTCACCTGGGAAGTATTACAAACATCCCTCCTTTGAAGGTGAAAAGTACCTACCTTCCCATCCAGGCTGTGGAGCATGCTGAAGCCTATTGGCTCCTCCTGGCATTCATCCTCCTTAGTGCAGCCCTTAGAGTGCACTACACAGCCAGATCCAGCATTCAGACCCATAAGCTGGAAAACAAATGGGTGCAGGCAAATAAATCATGGAGTCATATGCAGCTGGGCATACCTGCAGAGATGCTCCGGGGGAGCAGCCCTCAGTGCTCTGCTGGGGATGTCATTTCCCAAAGAGTCAGAGGGACCTCCCATGAAGCTGGGCCTCAAAGGGGGTGTTCACCAGCAGTGGAAATATATGACCATTCCTGAGGGTCTTAGCTCACCTTTTTGATCCTTCCTGGGGTATATGGTGTCACTCCACTGAGGCACTGCTTTACATCAGCTGAGGAGCTGCCCTATGGCATTAGTTTGCCTGAGAAAGGTTTAAGTGAAAAAAGAGCAGGGGATTTGGGGCCTGGCCTGAGAGTGTTGCCTGACTTTGGCCCTCCATTTATCCCTGAGTGATACACCTCAGCCTCAGCAAGGCTGTCAGGGAACACCCTGTGGAAGTGGCCTGGGAAATAGCTACTGGCCTGACTTTTAACAGGGGAATGGGGCATTTTCCTCCCCTGTCCAATTACCCAAGAAGAGCCCAGGCTCTGACCTGTAATCATGCCACAGTCCGTCCCGCCACATGGCCCCTCCCCAAGGCCACAGCTGCCTTTGGCAAGATGCTGGAGCCCACGGATGCCTGAGCTCCCTTGGGGCATCTGCTGGGCACTGAGGTCACAGCTGTACATGGCTTAGGCCACTTTGTGTAGGCCCACCCTGAGGGAACCTTTTTCTGGCTTGCACAAGGCTCCCCATGGCAACCAGGGGTGGTGGCAGGGGGAGGCAATGGGTTAAGCCATGCTTTACTGGAGCAAAATGAGCTTCCCTTTCCCACTGCCTGCAGCTCTGCTGGTGTGTCAGCCTGGGGCAATGTATTCTGCTTCTGGGGGCAGGAAAAAAATGGAGACAAAGACTTCCCAGTGGGGTGCCACAGCACAGCTCTGAGGACCGGCTGCTCAAAGGTGTTTAGATTCCTAATCTCTGTTGAAATAGGAGTCTATATACCTTGGAAGATCCAGGCCCTAGTCCATATTCAGATCCCATCTGCCTGAGTGGCAGCCACAGGTGCTCAGAGGTGAGGGAAGCAGATGGTTGATAGAAAATAAGAGCAGAGAGCCAACCCTTCTAGAAGAGCTCCTCAGAATCCAACAGGAAACTACTGTCTTTCTGTGGGTCTCTCCCCCCAGCAGCCATACTTCCAGCACCTGTCAAGCTCAGTAAAGAATTATGCTTTTTTTCTACAAGGGTCTAAAGCCTATAGAGAAAGGAGGCAATTAATAAAAAAATCCCACAGGTTTATTGAGCAATCTCTATAAAACTCTCCTGCTGTCATCCCTATTCTGTTCTACAAGAGAAGCAATGAAATACGCGGGACTCTTGGAAGAGCATTGGCAGAGATGAGGTAGTAACTAGGGTGCTCAGTGATGCCTTGACTAGAGGAGCCTCAAGGTCTACACAGGACTCGGCAAGAACAAGGCCCCCATGAGGTGCCTTCAGCAGCAGCAGAAAGAATTGGTTTTATGGCCCATACCAGAACAGTAGCAATGCTATGGGGAGTGGGAGACTGTTGGTGTGGGGAACTGGAAGCCATTCCTTCCCCTCCAGCCTTCATTTACCCAGTGAAAGGGACCAGGCTGGACAGTGGGCTCTTTAAGAGAGGGGAAGGCAGTTTGGAGCACCATTATTAGGGACAGGAGTTGTGAACAGTGGCCCCAATTCAGGAAGCACAGTGAGGCCTGAAGAAAAGGATGCAGGTGTGTTGAGGGAGTGGGTGACATGAGAGAGCTCCAGGGGCTCCTTGGAGAGGAAAGAACAGCTCTGCCAGGAGTGGGAGAAACTGGCATGTCCCAGCCAAGCACCTACACCCATGGCTCCAATTGCAAATCATCCTGCCACTGAGTGGAGGGAAGGGCAAAGGGAGCAGCATCAGTCAGTGTCTCCACTGGAATGGAGCAGTGAGGAGGGAATGTCCTGGCCGAGAAGGAATTATTTTCTTGGGAAGCAGTTCACATAGATCAGAGCTATTATTATTTACTTTGTGGTAATGCCCTAAATGTCCTAGGACAAAATCATCTTGATACCTGGGGCTCTGTTCCTCAGTTTCCCCTCTCCCAGGATGAAAAACTTTCATCTCCTATCCTTGGATGCAGTAGTTCCAGTGCTTCAAGCCACACCATGGAGTCCACCCCCTGCTTCTGGGGGTGAATAAAAAGTCAAAGCAAACAAAATCTTTGAACTCATCACCCTCGGTTCCAGCCTTGACACCCTTCCTCAGTGCTCACCAGTTACACTTCTTTCAGGGCTTCAGGTGCTGGCTTTTCTCAAACCCTGGTTCCCTCAGGCAAGGGGGCACCAGAGACCCTACTGCAGACCCACACCCTCTCCTCAGCCTTTTTCTATGTATGGCCTAGGCCTACTTCCTCTTATAAAAAGCCCTGCCTTGAGCTATTGTCATGCAATGCTCAGTCTCCTGTCCTGACTCTACCACTGCTGCCCAAGCCAAAAAACCCTCACCTGCTGGGAGGAGAACTAGGCACAGGTGGGGCTGAGCCCAACTCCCTTAAAGGGCCAGCCACCCCTCCCACCCAGGATGGAGATCCTTCCCTTTACACATGTGTATATGGTTTTCATCTTTCTTCCCCCTCCGTTGTTGTCCATAGAGGTTCACAGGGGATGTGGCATTCAGTACTCAGAACAGAGGGAAGGGGGAAATCAGGAGTCCTGGGTTCTGGTTCTTTCTCTGCCACTGACTCGCTGTGTGACCTGGGGACAAGTCACTTGGGCTCAGAACCACCAAAGGATTTAGGTGCCTGATACCCATTGGTTTCAAAGAGCAGCTAGCCTGGCTCTGTGTGGAGGGTAGCACTGATACAGCTACCCCAACAGCTGGGATTGGACCTGACTTTCACATGCCCTAAACTCCCATTGGGCCTAATTCCAGTTTTGCCTCCATCTAACCACACCCCGAGAGCCAGGTTCCATGGCTAGTGCTCAGATTGCAAGAACTATATACTTGCCCCTCAGGCATTTCTTGGATTCACCTGGGGTAGTAAATAGACAGAGTATGTCTCTGAAGAAATTGCTTTCTATTGTAATGATATTGAGCATATGGGTCTCTTTACTGGGCACAAACAGTAACTATTCAGCTGCGTTTCTTAGGCTTCATACTGCTAAGTGCTGATGGAGATTCTCCTGGAGTTCAAGAGGCCTGTGCCTTTGGAGGAGGATTTGAGTTTGGGCCCCAGGGATGCGTGCAATTTTTGAGTGGCCAAGGGGTGCAGCAGTCAGGTGACTGCACGTTCTGCAGCTTCCCTGTCTGGAAATATAGAAACTGTCCAAGCCCCGCCAACAGGACAGAGATCTTTACAGACTCAAAGGCCAGCCTGCATGCTTAGTCAGGCAAAACTCC
Source organism: Pelusios castaneus (assembly GCA_007922175.1). Classification (NCBI taxonomy): domain Eukaryota; kingdom Metazoa; phylum Chordata; order Testudines; family Pelomedusidae; genus Pelusios; species Pelusios castaneus. Next base: position 252,622 of record ML685911.1, on the reverse strand, counting down.
TCCCACTACAGTTACCTGGTGTTTGATCACAGCAGGCCAGCTGTACACTACACAATTCCACTCCCGACACACTCACGTACATGCTACTCCACTTTTTGCCACTCCAAATGAAATATTAATTAAAAGGAAAAATTGCCAAGGCACCAAGTCAAAAGTTCAGTTGCAGGGTACCCCACCCAGTTAATTTAACGAGAGAAAAAATAATGAGAGCGAAAATCCAGCCAAATGACTCTGCATCTCAGCTCATTAGCTGCCAGAGCTTTGCCAAAATATGGACATTAATTCCACCCAGTTGATTGCTGTTTCCCTTTCTGGAGGCTCCAGCCCAGGGCAGACAGGTCTAGCTGCCTAAGGCTGCCTCCTAGCTGCCCAAAGGGAAATATTTATTAAAAACCCAACCCCAAGTAAAGATTGCTTCAAGCCAAAAATTGGCAAAAAATTAGCACCCTGGATGCACCCTGACCTCATAGGCTCAGAATAGTCTTCTGTGTACCCTATGTGAGAGAGCCCTCTGCACAAGGAGCAATTGCCCTTTGGGTCCCCTTGAGTGAAAGCTGCATGGTGCTGGTGGTTTTGCATGGTTGGTCAAGGGTCTGCCCAAGGCTGGGGTTTGCGTGAGAGCTTGTTGGATAAAGCTTAATCCCAGAAGATGAGGCTGTGTAGTGGGGTGAGGGAAGCCTCAAGCAATAGGAGGAAATACAGAAGATCACATGACCTCTGTCCAGGAAAGGGCTCCCCCTGTTCTTGATCTCAGGGTCCCAACTGGAGGTGGGCTGCACCATGTTAGATTTTTGTCTGCTACTGCACCCAGCAGCACCAGAGGCTGGCTTCTTCTCTTACCCTGCACAAAGGCCCCTAGGTGGGGAGGATTCTGCCTTTGCAAACCAGGACCCCCCACCCCCAGTTGACATGTCCACCTGAATTAGGATTGGCTGGAAGAGAGTTACATAACTGCTCTGCCCCCACACCCACCCCTGGAAGTGAACATACTGCCTCTGTGAATATGGATCCAGAGGAGCATAGGGATTGCCAAATTGGATCAGCCCAGGGATCCCATCTCTGCCTGCATCCAGTGCTTCGACAAGTCAAAGAAACCCAGCAATGGGAGCAGTTTCTTCCTATGTCCTCTCAGATAGTCATTGGCTCAAACCCTGCAGCAAGAGGTTTGGTGTCCCTTCTAAAAAATGTGCATTGTGTCTGTCATAGCTGTCCATGCTCTTGTTATCAGTTCAAGCCTCTAATCTCTCAGGGGGCATCTACACTTAGAAATTAAGTCGATTTAAGGAGGCTTAAGTCGACTTAATTTACTCCACATCTACACTGGGCTTTCCTTAATTCAATTTAAGATGCTCCTTAAGTCGAATTAAGGAAAAGTTAGTTTGAATTAATAACACCTCGTTCTAATTCAAACTAGCGCTTAAGTCGACTTTATTAAGTCTACTTAAGCCAGTGGAGACACAGAGTAGTGCCTAGTTGGACCTTTTAAAGTCGATTTAAAATGTTAAGTCGACTTAATAAGGCCAAAAAGGGGCCACGTCTATGCTTGAAAAGTTAAGTCGACTTTTGTTAAGTCGACTTAATAAGGTCCACTTTAAGTCGACTTAAAGTCGACCTTATTAAGTTGACTTCATAAAGTCGACCTAACTTTTCAAGTGTAGACATAGCCTCAGTGAGCACTTAGCCTCTCTGTTATCATATAGCAGTAAGTTCCACAGATTTATATGGATAGTAATGTGTGATTGGATCTAACCTCTCTATACAGATCTCAAAGCACTTAACCAACCAAGTCTCCCAGCACCCTCTCTGGCATGGGGAAAGCCTTCCATTCCCATTTTATAGATGGGGAAACTGAAGCACAAGGCAGTGAAGTTGCCTGCCCAAAGTTATAGAGTGAGGTGGACTCAGAAGTAGAAGCCACTTGTCATAGAGTCATAGAAGATTAGGGTTGGGAGGCATCTCAGGAGGACCAAAGCAGGACTCACCTTGTCTAAATTATACCAGCCAAGGCTTTGTCAAGCCTCACCTTTAAAAAAAAAAAAAAAGAATGAAGATTCCACCACCTCCCTGGGTAACCCATTTCATGCTTCACCACTCTCCTAGGGAAAAAGTGTTTACTAGTATCCAACCTCGACCTCCGCCACTGCTCCTAGTTCTGTCATCTGCCACCATTGAGAACAGTCTAGCTCAGGGGTCGGCAACCCGCGGCTCCGGAGCCGCATGCAGCTCTTTGTCTCCCCCCTTGTGGCTCCCTGGCAATCCCCTCCAGGGAGCCAGGTGTGAAGTAGCTCTGGAGTTCTGGCCACGACTCCCAGGCCACCTCCGCTCCGAGTCAAGCCTCTCCCCACGCCTCTTCCCTTCTCCAGCCTGACCCACGCCTCTCCTTCTCCAGCCCGATCCGCGCATCTTCCCTTCTCCAGCCCGAGCCGGTCTCTTCCCTTCTCCAGCCCGATCTGTGCCTCTCTCCTTCTCTAGCCCGAGCCTGTCTCTTCCCTTCTCCAGCCCGAGCCTGTCTCTTCCCTTCTCCAGCCCGACCTGTGCCTCTCTCCTCCTCCAGCCCGAGACTGTCTCTTCCCTTCTCCAGCCCGACCCGCACCCCCACGCTATGTTCCCTGTAAGTTGCACGGGTATGCGGCCGCGCAGCTTAGAGGGACGCCCAGCAGCCCCCGCCATCCCCCGAGCTGGGGCTGTCCTGTGGCTTGCTTGCTTGCTTGCTTTCTTTCTGCAGCTGGGCTCCGGGGCCATCCTGTGGCTTTCTTTCTTCTTTTTCTTCTTCCTTTTTCTTTCTTCTTTCTTCTCTCTTTGCTTCCTTCCTTTTTTTTCCTGCTTTCTCTTCCTTCCTTCTTCTCTCTTTGCTTCCTTCCTTTTTTCCCCTGCTTTCTCTTCCTTCCTTCTTCTCTCTTTGCTTCCTTTCTCTTTTCCTTCTTTCTCCTTTCCCTCTTTTTTCTTTCCTTCTCTTCCTTCTTTTTTCTTTCTCTTCCTTCCTTTCTCCCTTCCTTATTTCTTTTTTCTTTCCTTCCTTCCTTCCTTTACTTTTCTTTCTTTCTTTCTTTCTTTCTTTCTTTCTTTCTTTCTTTCTTTCTTTC
>ML685911.1:228662-249529 GCA_007922175.1 Pelusios castaneus | reverse complement strand
TTCTTTCTTTCTTTCTTTCTTTCTTTCTTTCTTTCTTTCTTTCTTTCCACCGTTAAAATGTTTATATGTAAATTGTTTATTAACATCATGAAACATCATTTTTTGTTGTTAAAAATCAATATGCATATCTGTTCTATTATTCAGTTTCTTAACCAGGAGGCTACCCATTGCGGCTCTCAAAACACTTGCTTATTGAAGGAATTTTTTAAAATGGCTCTTCTTATCTTTTGGGTTGCCGACCCCTGGTCTAGCTCCATCTTCCCTGGAACTCCCTTCAGGTAGCTGAAGCTGTTATCAAATCTCCCCTCACTCTTCTCTTTTGGAATCTAAACAAGACTAGTTTTGCCAGCCTTTCCTCATAAGTCATCTTGTTCTGATTCCCAGGTCTGTACTGGATGAGATGCCAATCCCGATCTCCATCAGCCCATCTCTCGCTTTCTGGTGTTTAGGGATAAGAGAGTCCAGTAGGAAGATTTCTAACTTAGAAGTCCGTATGCGCTGAAGCCATCTGCATACAGGCACCTCCAGCAATCATAGCTGCCCCAAGGCCAAAAAAGGAATAACAGCCACCGGGGTCAATAGCACTAGAACACAGCCCTCCTGGGACCCAGTGCTGGAGATTGGGCGTGCTGTCCTTGGCATGTGCCTTCAGACTGTTGCAGCCCTGCAGTCAGACTCCCCAGCTGGCACACAGGGATCACAGCATCCAGGGCTGGCCCTAGACCAAACGGTGCCCCAGGCGATGGGTGTCTTCTGTTCCCACCCACCCCCTCCATTTGTTAAACTAGAATATTTTATTTTGATTGCATTTGTAGCTCATTGCACGACTGATGCACAATTTGCAGTCATGATTTATCCCTGTCATATAAGACAGTGGCCCAGTCACCTGGGTCTCCTGCTCTGAAATCCAGCCCTGCGAGCATCCCTTCCTCTACCCTGGTGTGCTTTCTGGAAAGTCTCTTGCTCTTCCCAGGACACAGTGCTACCTGCAGCCAATGTTCCCTCTAAGCTGCGTGGGAGTGTGACCGCGCAGTGGCTATTGCATACCCACACACAGGGGCATTGCTGCCCCCCCCCCCCAAATTCAGGGCACATAGGCCCCTGGACCCCTGCAACATGTCGCACACCAGCGAATCCCCAGGCCGGATCCAGCCACTACCCCAGGGCCCCAGAGCCGGACATTGGCTGAGCAGGCCAAACTGGGCCGGGGCCGAGCCACACTGCCAGGCTACCCTGAGCCCTGGGTTGGGCCCGAGCCACATGGCCGGGCCAGGTTGAGCCCCGGGTTGGTCCTGAGCCGCACAGCCGGGCTGGGCTGAGCCCCAGGTTGAGGCTGAGTTGCATGGCCAGGCCGGGCCTGAGCCGGACTGTGCTGCTGACCGCCCCCACCCCCACCGAGGCTCCCCCCAGCAGCATCACTCACCTGCTGTGGAGTGGGTACAGGAGCCTCCAGACATGGTGGGGGCAGGCATGCGCGGAGTCCAGCTGTTTACATTTCCCGCCCTGCTCCACCCCGCCGGCTCTGGCTGCTCAGGGCACTGCTGCCCACATTCTGGGCATGTGCCCCCTGTGCCCTAGGGCAGTGACACCACTGCCCGCACACCTAACACAGAGACCCATGCAGCCCGACCCTGTGTGTCTTCTCCTCAACCCAATGATCCCTGCATCTCTTCTGTCTTCTCCCCAGCCCAATGATCCCCATGTCTCTTCTCCCGTCTCCCCAGCCCGATGATCCCCGCGTCTCTTCTCCCTTCTCCCCAGCCTGATCCAGCATCATTTCTCCCAGGCCTGATGATCCCCGCATCTTTTCTGTCTTCTCTCCAGCCCAATGATCCCTGCGTAGGGTTTCCAGATGTCTGGCAAAAGGAGGACAGGTCCTCCTTTTTACCTTCATGTCCTCCGTCCAGCAGGCATTTTAAAAATACGTGATTTTGTCCGGCTTTTTACTTATGATTAAAATTTCAGTTTTTTATATGAAGCTACTATATATGCTCGCATATAAGCCAAGAATTTTAGGGTCCAAAATATGCCTGAAAAGCTGTGTTCGGCTAATTCACAGATCACAGCCAAAACCGGGGCGGAACACTGTGTTCCGGTGCGTTTCGCCCAGGGGCCCAGCAAAGCGGCAGACTCGGGTGAAACGCTTGTTCCGCCCTGTTCTGCTGCAGCCAGGCTGGGGAGTTTCAAACCTCCCACTCTGAGCATGCTCAAACAGAGTGTGCTCAGGGCAGAAGGGGCCTGGCCCATCGCTGCAGCTCCAGACCTCCAGCTAGGTAAGGGGGGGTGGGAAGGGGCCATGGGGGGGGAGAGGCGCAGGGAAGGTGTTGCGGGGTGGGGGGCAGAGAAGCCAGGAAGGGGCCGTGGGGGGGGGGCAGAGGATTGGGGAAGGGTCCGCAGGGGCGGGCAGGTATTAATACTACATTTTCTCCATGTCCACCTTTTCATACTTCCCTGTCCTCCTTTCCATGCTTTGGTATCTGGTAACCCTATCCCCGCATCTCTTCTGTCTTCTTCTCTCCAGCCCAATGATCACCGCATTTCTTTTCCCTTCTCTCCAGCCCAATGATCCCTGCATCTCTTCTCCCTTCTCCCCAGCCCAATGATCCCTGCGTCTCTTCTCCCTTCTCCCTAGTTAGAAGATGAGCTGCAGGGCTGTAAAAGCTATAAGTGATTGCTCAGTTTGACACAAATATTTATATTTGTCATCTCTAAAAGTGTGTATATTCCAGAAAATATTTTCAAGGATTATTAAGAAATATCGTCAGACACTAATTGCTGTTTTACCAAATTATTTTCTTGTGGTTGTTTTGCTTTATTTATCTTATGAATTGATATATCTAAAAATAATTGAATTATGTGTGTGCATGTTTATATTTATATGGATAATACTGGATAGCAAAGTAGCACAGTCTAACAATTTCATCATCATATTCCAAAACCATCCAACTTTTCTCAAAGTTACAGTAATGACTGTAATATAAAAACAAAACAAAAAATCCACCCACTAAATTAAAAGGCATGGAGCAAGAGGGAAAACTGTTGCCCATGTGGCACCATGCCTCACAAATTGCCATTCAGCGAGTATCATACCTTGCTCAGCAGCATCATCAGCTTAGAGGGAGTGCAGCCGTAAGCTGGGTAATGGGTACAGCAGAGTGTGCCCTGGGTTTTCCTTTACATTTCAATTAGGGAGTAAATCTCCCAGGCCTGTTATGGAACATCTACTGGGATTTGAGCTGAAGGGTTAGAATCAGAGAATCATAGATATTAGGGCTGGAAGGGACCTCATGAGGTCATCTAGTCCAACCCCCTGCTAAAAGCAGGACTACTCCTACTAAATCATCCCAGCCAAACCTTAAAAGTTTTCAAAGATGGAGATTCCGCCACCTCCCTAGGTAACCCATTCCAGTGCTTCACCACCCTCCTAGGCCTTGTACACACTACAGCGTTATCACGTGGTAACAGTCGTTACCACACGGTAATGCTGAAAGTGTACACACTGTAATGTGGACTGTTGCCGCGCAAAATGTAAACCACCTGAACGAGAGTGGTAATGCTTACCACAGAACAGCTGTTCCACGGTACGTGTGTGTGTATAGTAAGTCTGCTTTATTGCGCATAAATCAGACACAAGAAATGTCTCAGCTTTCCAATTCTGTCCTCTCTGGTCTTCCTCTTGCACTAGGTGGATGTGACGTGAATGGCCCTGGCCTCCTGTGAGTCCTGGGAATTTTTGAATTCTTCCCCTGTGGTCACTTCCTGTCTGTGCAGGATGGAGTGCAGCTGTTTTGGCAAAAAGTAATGGGGCAGCTCATCGCAGCAAATGCGGACCCATCTGGAGCACAGCTGAGGTGCTGGACCTGATCAGCATCTAGGGAGAGTGCCCTGTGCAGGTGCAGCTACATAGCAGCAGGTGGAATTTTGACACCTATGGCCAGATTTCTCGGGCCATGGCAGAGAAAGGGTATGAGAGGGACACACTGCAGTGCAGATTGAAGGTTAAGGAACTGAGGATAAGCTACCACAGAGCTAGGGATGCAAACCGGCGCTCTGGATCTGCGCTGGTTACATGCAGGTTTTACAAAGAGCTGGAAGCAATCCTCACTGGGGATCCCACAACCACTCCGAAGACTTCTGTAGACACATCAGCACCCCCTCTCCCCCCCGCCTAAGGCTGTGGATACCAGAGCAGACCACGACGAGGAGGTAATAAATAAGGAAGTAGAGCAGGAGGACCAACAGGAGGCTGAAAGTGGTGCAGCTGACTTTAGAAGTCAGAAGCTGTTCTCCAACCCCACCCCCGACCCATGCAGCTAACATCTCCACTGTGACTTCTGGTAAGTTTTCTCCAAGGTGATGCTTCTGTGTTTGGGAGCTAAGTCTTCTAGGTGAATGAAGAGCAGGTGGGAGCTGGGTGTTTTTGGGGTAGATGCATTCCCATTTCTTTCTCACTGCCTAGGGCATCTACTCTGCATTCTTTAGCAGGGCATTAATGCAGGCAGAGATCCTCAAATAATCCCCTGCATTCAGCTCCCTAAAGGTTTCCTGGATGTACCTCCACAGCCTCCTAGCAACATTGGACGGGAGAGCAAATGTGTTTCCACCCCCAGAAAAGGACACTCTCCCTTGCCATTTGCAAAGCACGGTACTGGGAACCATGGCTGCTCACAAGCCTACAGCGTACTGTCCTGGCTTATATCTGGTTGCATTGAGGATATTCACTGTAGCTTGCAGGGGCACTCTAAGGAATGGATATGTGTTCTGTCTATTGCCCCCCACAGTTAGGGAATCCCATGGCTGCGCAAGGATTTTGTAGTGTGTAAATAGTCTTAGTGAGAAAGCTTTTCCTAATATCCAACCCAGACCTCCCCAGTTGCATCTTGAAACCATTGCTCCTTGTTCTGTCCTGTGTCACCACTGAGAAAAACCTAGCTCCCTCCTCTTTAGAGCACCCCTTCAAGTAGCTAAAAGATGCAAATCCCCCCTTGGTCTTCTCTTTTGCAGACTAAATAAATCTACTTCCTTCAGTCTCTCCTCATAAGTCATGTGCCCCAGCCCCCTAATCATTTTTGTTGCCCTCTGCAGGACTCTTTCTAATTTCCACATCCTTTCTGTAGTAGGAAGCCCAAAATTGGACACAATATTCCAGATGTGGACTCACCAGTGCCAAATAGAGGGAAATAATCACATCCCTTGATCTACAGGCAACACTCTTACTTATGCAGGCCATTATGCCACTGGCCTTTTCGGCAACAAGGGCACAGTGTTGACTCATATCCAACTTCCCATCCACCATAACCCCCAGATCCTTTTCTACAGAGCTGCTACTTAGCCAATCAGTCCCTAGCCTGTAGCAGTACATGGGATTTTTCCATCCTAAGTGCAGGACTTTGCACTTCTCCTTATTGAACCTCATGCGATTTCTTTTGGCCCAATACTCCAGTTTGTCTAGGTTCCCCTGAATCCTATCCCTACCCTCCAGCATATCTACCATTCCCCCCAGCTTGGCGTCATCTGCAAACTTACTGAGCATGCAATCTATCCTGATCATTAATGAAGATGTTGAACAAAAGTAGCCCCAGGACGACCACTAGGGCACTCCACTTGTTACAGCTTGCCAACTAGACACTGAGCCACTGAACCCTACTGGCTGAGCCTGGTGATCTAGCCAGCTTTCTATTCATTCATCCAATCCATGCTTCCTTAACTTGCTGACAAGAATGTTATGGGAAACTGTATCAAAAGCTTTGCTAAAGTTAAGGTATATAACTTTGACAGCTATTCCCATATCCACAAAGCCAGTCATCTCATCATAGATGGCAATCAGGTTGGTCAGGCATGATTCGTCCTTGGTGAATCCATGTTGACTGTTCCTGATCACTCTGTTTTCTTCCAAGTGTTTCAGGATGGATTCTTTGAGAACCTGCTCCATGATTTTTCCAGGGGTTGAGGTGAGGCTGATTGGGCTGTAGTTCCCCGGATCGTCCTTTTTCCCTTTCTTAAAGATAGGTATTATATTTGCCTTTTTCCAATCATGTAGGACCTCCCCCGATCGCCATGAGTTTTCAAAGATAATGGCCAGTGGCTCTGCAATCACATCAGCCAACTCCCTCAGTACTCTTGGATTACAGTTCATCTGGCCACATCCAACTTCTCTAAGTAGTCCCTAACCTGACCTGCTATCACCAAGGGCCACTCTCCTTCTCCCCATTTTGTGTTGCCCAGTGCAGTAGCCTGGGAACTGACCCTGCCTATGAAGACTGAGGGAAAAAAAGTATTGAGTACTTTTCCACATCATCCGCCACTAGGTTGCCTGCCCCATTCAGTAAGGGACCTACACCAGTGGTTTTCAAACATAGCGTCGGGACCCAGTACTGGGTCGCAGACCCTCAGGCACTGGGTCGTGGCACCTGCTGCTGCCAAAAGACTGGAATGCATTGCTTAAAGATAACAGAGTCTTGTGGCACTTTTAAAGACTAACAGATTTATTAATCGCATGAGCTTTCGTGGGAGAAAATCCCACGAAAGCTCATGCGATTAATAAATCTGTTAGTCTTTAAAAGTGCCATAAGACTCTGTTGTCTTTCTACAATAGACTAACACGGCTACCCCTTTGGAATTTGCTTAAAGATGTAATTGTTGGGTTACGGGCATACATGATGTTTTTCAACTGGCCCCGAGGAAAGATATTTGAAAACTACTGACCTACACCATCCCTGATCCTCTTCTTGTTACTGACATACTTCTAGAACCCCTTCCTGTTACCGGTCACATCCCTCACTAGCTGCAACTCCAATTGCCCTTTGGCCTTCCTGATTTTATCCTTGTAGGCCTGAGCAATATCTTTATACTTTTCCCTAGTCACCTGTCCAAGCTTCCACTTCTTGTAAGCTTCCCTTTTGTGTTTCAGCTCATCACAGAGTTCTCTGCTAAGCCATGCTGGGCGTCTTCCGTATTTGCTATTCTTTCTGCACATCGGAATAGTATCTTCCTGTGCCCTTAGTAGGGGTTCTTAAAAATACAGGCAGCCCTCTTGGATGCCTTTCCCCTTCAGATTAGCCTCCCAGGGGAATCCTGTCTATCAGTTTTGAGGGAGCCAAAGTCTGCTTTCCTGAAGTCCAGGGTCTGTGTTCAGCAATTTGCCAGTAGTGAAGGACACCACACCCCTCACCTCTCCCATCCTGGGCTGTGTTCATGCTTTGGGCAAAGCCTGTCAACACATGAGCTGGCAGAGGCAATCACAGCTCCCAACCTAGGGGCTTGGATTTTGACATCCCTCTGCCCCACTGTCCAGAGACAAAGCGCCAGCCAGAATCCCAGGGGGTCTGAATGTGGCTGTCTTGTCACAATGGAGTGAGCTGGCCAGTGGCACCCCCTCACTCCACGGGACTGCACTCTCCCAGACACTGCAGCCTTGCAGTTAGGGGTTGGGGCTGGGGACTGTCTCTGGACACTCACAGGGGCATCCCACACTTCAGGATGCTTCCACAAAGGCTGGGAGAGGAAGGTGTTTCTAAGCAGGTGGGCACCGTCTTCCTTTCAGTGCCTGGCCATCAGCTTTCAGCTCGCTGCTCATGGCTGGAGTGAGGTGCTAAGCAGACACAGAGCAGCCATGGAGATGAGGCCCAGCATGGCAAGCCTGAGGATATCTTTTGGGGCCAGTCCAAACACACTGCCCCTTCCTTTCCGCAGCTGAGAGGCACAAAGGAGCAGCTCCCGCCACACAGAAAAGCCCCGACAGTGCCCAGGGATTGAATTTAATTTAATTAAGTTTCCAGCAGAACTGGCAGGCAGGCAGGCAGGGGTCCCCCCCACCCTCTTCTTCCCACCTCCCCCTCATCTCCAGGCCTAACCTAGAACTGTCATCCCATCACATCGCTTACTTCATCCCTCAGCAATTCACAGCCACAATGGGCTGGGCTCTGGCTCAGATGCACAGCCCAGCCACAGTGAGTTTCCCAGGCTTTCCTGGGATACAGGAACTTGGCCTGGTGGGGATGGGGCAGGGAACTGGAGAGCCGGCTGCTAGCTGTAACAGCTGACATCCCCACAACCCTGAGCAGGTTACTCCAGCCCCCTGACCCGCTCCAGCAGCCCATGGAGAAGCCTTTTTTAAAGTGGAAGCTGCTGGCTGGGATCCAGCACTGGACTCACAAATGCCTCTCCCCAGCACCTGCTCCACACAGGCCTAGCACAGACAGGCCTCAAGGAAGCACAGGCCAGCACAGATGGGGCTCAAGGAAGGTAGCAGCTGCCACAGGTACTTCAGTAACCTACTGTATTGAACCCCCGTGTTCCCCATTGGGAGGCAAATACAGGCCACCATGATGGTGACCCCCTTCATCAATATATGGGGGACTGAACCAGGAACCTCCAGAGCTAAACACACAAGCTGCTGCCGCTTGAGCCTGTAACAACTTGTATCCTCTGTGGCTAGTCCCAGGGGCAGCCGTGTGACATACGCTTACACAACTGCACCCATAAAGCCCAAACGAGGCTTACGGAGAAGCAGGACTGAGACTCATTCTAGTAGAAAATGAAAGAAACCACTTCCTAGGTGGGCCTGGTAGAGCCAGCCCAGATTTCTTGACAGGCTTCAGAGCAGTCACCCAAGCAGTGACACTGAAAGCTCAGTGCAATCTGTCTATCAAGGTTTTAATAAACTTTCCCATCAATGAGCAAATATCTGGCCCAGCGCTGCTGCCAGGAGCCCCTGCTGCTCTCACTGGTGGCTAAAGAGAATGTGTGGCCTCCTAGAAAGGAGATCTTTAGCTGTGCCTTCAAAGAAGCTAAAACATGTAGCAGTCCAGCAGGAGAGACGACCGCTGGCAGACTTTCCACTGCCTCCAGCATCTGACTCTCAGCAGCAATTTCTCCATCAATGCAGCTTCACCGAACCAGACAGCTCCTAGACCTACAAATATTTAGCAGCTGGTTGAAGAGCAAGCTGATTCCAGGTGAGATAGAAGTGATTTCATAGGGATGGGGGGATCACTTGAAGGAAGTTGCCAGTGGTCTGATATCACTGGTAGCTGAGAGCATCAGAGGCCAGGTCATTGAGTGGTGTAGAGCGTCTCACTGCTTCTGAGCACACAGAAAGCCCCAGTGGTGAGGAATGCTACATCCATTTTCAACTGGGCAGAAAACTATTGGCCAGCATATAGCCACAGTGAGTCATGTGCTGTCCGTGCCTACGGTGGCCCCCCTAAAAATGCCAAGGTCAGGACAGGCTGAAAAAGGAAAGCAGACTCTCCCAGAACTGGTAGATAACATGGAAGTTAAATTCCCCGACTAGTCACAAAGGCTATGTCTACACTTGCACTTTTAAGTCGACTTTAACTAAGTCGACTTAACTAAGTCAACTTAACTAAGTCAATTTAAAGTCAATTTAGGTAAGTCGACTTAGTGTGTCTACACTTAAAATTAAAGTCGACTTAAAGGGGAACTTACAAAGTCGACCTAGAGCGTCCACACTGGATGCTCTAGGTCGACTTTGTGGGGCTAGGGGGACCTTGGGCAGGTCCATGGTGGCGGGCGGGGGGGCACCCCTTGTGTGCAATGGGGCAAAGGGGTACAGGGACCCTGGCAGGGCAGAGCCCTGTGTGTGATGCTGTCTGGATTTAGGGAAGCATTTATGATATTATTTTCAATGAATATCTCATAAATGCTCTAAGAATTCTATTTGGACTAGAAGTTAGGAATTGGGTATTCTAGCTGTACTTTAACTTACGTTATTTTATTGAAATACCTGAGAGAGGTGGGTGGGTGTGTCAAACGATTGTGTCCTTAATGTTTAGGAATGTACCAGGGACTAAACTGATGAGCCATTAAGGCCATAAGGAATACTCCCATTGTGTCCTTAATGGCTCATCTGTTTAGTCCCTGGGACCATTATCCCTGGTACATTCCTAAACATTAAGGACACAATGGTTTGACACACTCACCCACCTCTCTCAGATATTTCAATAAAATAACGTAAGTTAAAGTATAGATAGAATACCCAATTCCTAACTTCTAATCCAAATAGAATTCCTAGACATAAACTATATAATCATTCCCAGCAAATTACTACCTTTCTATTGATACCAAACATGACATAGTTCCTATGGATTATAGAGCATTTCTGAGATATCCATTGAAAATAATATCATAAATGCTTCCCTAAATCCAGACAGCATCACACACAGGGCTCTGCCCTGCCCTTTGGGGGTCATGCCAGGCTCCCCCTGTGCCCCTCCCCCGGCAGGGAGGGCAGTGGTGTAGTCCTGGGGTAGCCCTAAGTCAACTTAGGGCTACCCCATGTCTACACTGGCTTAATTCGACTTTAGAAAGTCGAGTAAAAAGCAGGTTGCATAAAGTTGACTTAATTTTCATTAAGTCGACTTTATTTTCCTTAAGTCGACTTAAGCAAGCTGCTTAAGTCGACTTAAGCAAAGTGTAATGTAGACGCAGGGCAAATTAAGTTGACTTAAGCCAAGCTTAAGTCGACTTAATTTGCCAGTGTAGACGCAGCCAAAGAGTGCTCCTGACTTCCCACAGTGGTTATCAAGAAGCTACAACAAGAAATACACAGTCTTTTTGTGACAGGCTGCTCCCCAGATCTGGTCTGATGTGCTTCTGTGACCCCCCGAGATTTCCACTCCTGGACCCCAACTTACTTTACCTTTCTAGGTTACTACTTACTCTTGAGTCAGTCCACACGAGCCTCCTGCATGTATTCAGTCCCAGGCAGTGAGTGTATGCTCACTAGCCGCTCGGGTGACAGTCCCCAAGCGGACACCACAAGCCCCAGGTACCACAGTGGGAACTTCTGTCTTACAGGGATTGGGACACGCTCCCAATCACCATGGTCTCACATCTGCCCATTTAACAATGAAATGGATCGTGCCCAGCCTCCCTCCCTCACACCCTCTAAAGTCCACACAGCTTTAGCTAAAACAACTACTAGTTTATTGATCAGGATATGATTTTAAGTGAGTATATAGCAAATCAATGCACAATCATTAAATAAATGAGTCAGGAGTTACCACAAGAAAATAAAAGATAAAACACACATACTACATTATAACACATTTTAGGATCACACTTTAGCTTGTTCTCATCTTTGTTGCCCCCGAGTCTGGCTGTTTGGTGGTTTTCAGCCAGACCAGGCCCTCCTGGCAATGTGGGGTATGCTGCGTATCTTTCAGTTACTTCTAAGATGGTGTTTCTCTGGCCCAACCAGCAGCTTCTCCCCTCCCCCCACACTAGCCCCACCCTGCCTTCCTGGGCAGAGGTGGTCTTTTTATCCAGTCTGAGCCATGGACCTCAATTTACATAGTCTTTGTTACCTCCTCCAGGTACTTGCTTGCTTACAGCTTTGGCTGTTTATATGCTCCTGGGAGAGAGTTCTGTCTCCCTCCCCCCTGAACCATGCAAAATATGCTACAGATCTGTGCATATATATGATGCTTCAGGAAACACGATACAATAGTGTTCATGTAGAATAGGTTATGAGCATCATAAACGAACCTTCCATGGCATAACTGGCATAAAATCATACAGTCACAGTGCATAAGTGAACAGGAAAATCATATAGATCATAGCCCAGGGATGCAGTAACTAAACCTAAAGGAAAGAAATAAATAATAAGTGACACATTAAATAGTCATAGAATAATAGGGATGGAAGGGACCTCATGAGGTCATCTAGTCCAACCCCCTGCTAAAAAGCAGGACCACTCCCACTAAATCACCCCAGCCAAAATTTTGTCTAACCGGGCCTTAAAAATCTCCAAAGATGGAGATTCTACCACCTCCCTATGTAACCCATTCCAATGCTTCACCACCCTCCTAGTGAGAAAGTTTTTCCTAATATCCAACCTCGACTTCCCCAGCTGTAATTTGAAACCATTGCTCCTTGTTCTGTCCTCTGTTACCATCGAGAACAGCCTAGCTCCCTCCTCTTTGGAGCACCCCTTCAAGTAGTCGAAGGTTGCTATTAAATCTCCCCTCAGTCTTCTTTTCTGCAGACTAAATAAGCCTAGTTCTTTCAGTCTCTCCTCATACGTCGTACCCCAGCCCTCTAATCATTTTTGTTGCCCTCTGCTGAACTCTTTCTAATTTGTCCACATCCTTTCTGTAGTGGGGAGCCCAAAACTGGACACAGTATTCCAGATGCAGTGTCGAATAGAGGGGAATTATCACATCCCTCGATCTGCTGGCAATACTCCTACTGATGCAGCCTAATATGCCATTGGCCTTTTTGGCAACAAGGGCACACTGTTGGCTCATATTCATCTTCCCGTCCACCATAACCCCCAGGTCCTTTTCTACAGCGCTGCTACTTAGCTGATCAGTCCCCAGCCTGTAGCAGTGCATGGGATTTTTCCGTCCTAAGTGCAGGACTTTGCACTTGTCTTTGTTGAACCTCATGAGCTTTCTTTCGGCCCAGTGTTCCAATTTGTCCAAGTCTCCCTGGATCCTGTCCCTGCCCTCCAGAGTATCTACTATTCCCCCCAGCTTAGTGTGATCCATGAACTTACTAAGCACGCAGTCTATCCCATCATCAAGATCATTAATGAAGATGTTGAACAGAACCGGCTCTAGGACCGACCCCTGGGGCACTCCACTTGTTACTGGTTGCCAGCTAGACATCGAGCCATTGATTCCTACTCACTGAGCACGGTGATCTAACCAGTTTTCTATCTACCTTACGGTCCACTTGCCCAACCCATACTTCCTTAACTTGCTGACGAGAATGCTGTGGGAAACGGTATCAAAAGCCTTGCTAAAGTCGAGGTATATTACGTCAACGGCACTTCCCGTATCCACAGATCCAGTCATCTCATCATATAAGGAAATCAGGTTGGTCAGGCATGGTTTGCCCTTGGTGAATCCATGTTGACTGTTCCTGATCACTCTATTTTCCTCCAAGTGTTTCAGGATGTATTCTTTGAGGACCTGCTCCATGATTTTCCCAGGGATTGAGGTGAGGCTGACCGGTCTGTAGTTCCCCGGATCCTCCTTTTTCCCCTTCTTGAAGATAGGTACTATATTTGCCTTTTTCCAATCCTCCAGGACCTCCCCCGTTCGCCATGAGTTCTCAAAGATAATGGCCAGCGGCTCTGCCATCACTTCAACCAACTCCCTCGGATGCAGTTCATCCGGCCCCATGGACTTGTGCACATCCAATTTCTTTAAGTAGTCCCTAACCTGACTTTCCATCACCGAGGGCTGCTCTTCTCTCCATTTCGCGTTAACCCATGTAGTAGCTTGGGAGCTGGCCCTCCCTGTGAAGACTGAAGTAAAAAAAGCATTGAGTACTTCAGCCTTTTCTGCATCATCCACCACGAGGGTGCCTGCCCCATTCAGTAAGGGACCTACCCCACCCCTGATCCTTTTCTTGTTGCTAACGTACTTATAGAACCCCTTTCTGTTATCCTTCACGTCTCTTGCTAGCTGCAACTCCAATTGTCCTTTGGCCTTTCTGATTTTATCCCTTCAGTCCCGAGCAATATCTTTATACGCTTCCCTTGTCATCTCTCCAAGCTTCAAGTCAAAGCAATCAGATACATAGATATGACTGCAAAGTCCAAAGTTTCTCAGCAGAACTGTGGCATTTGTAGGCCTGAACAGTCCCTCTGGTGTACATCCAGTCCCAGGATTGGTCTCAGTCCTTTGTTTCACAGCTTCAGGTGAATTGGTCCAGAGCTAGGAAAGAGGCAGGAATGAAGGCAAGATGAGGATGGTGCAGCTGCATTGTATAGTCTCTGGTCTGCCATGAGGCTTGTTCTTCCCTTGTCCCAAACACACACAGCACATGGCCTGGGAATGCCTCGGCCATGTTCCTATATGTCCTGATGACTCATAGGTGCAATCCCTGGGTTCATGAATCTTTCACTGGCTTCACTGTACCTCTGAGTTTCCTTGAGGGACCATTAAGCAGGCTGAGTGCTGCTGCCATCCAGAGTATGGGTGTCTCCCAAATAGGGTCCAAGCATAGTTTTTTTCAGTCCTAGTACAAACTTGTAGCATGGCCCCCCTAGTAAAGGGGGTTGCAGCCTGGGTCGGGCTCCCCAGGGCCTCTGGGCCCTGGTAAAATATACCCTCCCCCACATTTGGTGGCCTTGCTCCCAGAAACACAGCACCAGTTTGAAATACAAATATACCAGACATATTTAGAACTCATCATAGAAAATTGCTATGTATGTATAAACAATATTATCACATTTAGCAAATTCTAACCTTGCCAATGGCACCTGACTAAGCATAGTTGGTAAGAATCATTGTATTTTGCACTGTTGAGCTTGATAACATCATAAAATCTCATGCTTGTCCCAAACAAGCCACACAATAAAACAAACAAGGAGTCCTGCGACAATTTTAAAAGACTAACAAATGTATTTATCGCATGAGCTTTTGTGAGAGAAATCCCATTTTGTCAGATGCTTGGAAATGGAAAACTTCAGTACAGGAGGGAAAGATAAATGCAGTGAACTGTAATCACAGCATCAGCTCAGATTACTTCAACAAATCAAACAAGTTGTTTTGATTCAAACAGTGTGGAACAACATATAAGAAGGTGTAGAAGTTGAGAGAGGTGGAAATCACTGTTTATAATGAGACAGCCAGTCCATATCTCTGTTCAAACCCAAATTAATGGTGTCAAATTTGCATATGCATTCTAACTCTGTAGTTTCTCTTTGAAGCTTTGATTTAAAGTTAACCTGTTTAAGTACTGTAACAGACATGTCTTTTGCAGCGTGACTGGAGAGACTGAAGTGTTCCCTTAATGGTTTTTGAATGACAACAGAGTCCTGTGGCACTTCAAAGCATCTGACGAAGTGGGATTTTCTCCCATGAAAGTTCATGCGATAAATAAATCTGTTAGTCTTTAAAAGTGCCACAGGACTCTGTTGTCTTTCTACAATAGACTAACACGGCTACCCCTTTGGAATTTGGTTTTTGAATATTACCCTTTCAGTGTCAGATTTGTGTCCATTTATTTTTTGTGTGTGTGCAGAGATAGTAAAGTTTGTCCAATGTATAAGGCATGTTGTCACATGATGGTATATATCACATTGGTGGATGAGCAGGTGAATGAGCCCTTGATGGAGTAGCTGGTTTAATTAGGGCCTATGATGGTGTCATTAGTGTAGATACAACCCACACAATGTTTAACTGCTTCCACTCACCTACCTTGAGCTGACACACCTGCCACAAGGAGGCCGCAGCTGGTGCAGAATGCAGCCTCTTGCATCAAGCAACGAAGGCAGAGGAGAAGCTGCCATCTGTGCTTTGACACTTTCACTGGCTCCCTCTGTCTGTGGGAGTCCTGGCTGTATGCTGCAGTCCCTTCAGTGGATGGCACACTGGCTGTCCCACAGTCTCCAAGACAGTTGCACTGTGCCACTGAGGAGAGGGCCTCCAGGTTTAGGGTATGAGGAGTGAGGCAGAGAACAGCAGGACCTTTACTCTTTGCCCAGGGAAATCATGGGCTGCCCAAGCAGACTGTGTATAGAGTGAAATCCAAAATCTCCTTCTATAGGAAGACTTTCCTCCAAGAGATACACCTAGAAAGTCTGCAGCTCAGTGTATTTGTCTGCTCTCCTCTTAGGTTAGTTACCATTGACATGGGAGAGATGCATGAGAAACACCAGTCAGCAAACCAGGGGCTAGCACAGGAACAGTGGAACCAGCCTTGTCTCCCTTCATGGGTCATCTCTCCAGGACCCCTTCTGCCTATGGGTATTTTCTCTTCCCCTGGAGCCCAGCTCACAGTTATTGTCTCTTGCACATGCATTAGAAAACCCTCCGGGTCATGTCACCCCCAATCTCTGGACCTGTGCTAGGAGCAGGGGAGAAGCCTGCCTAATATGAGTATGCCTGAGCCTGGGTCTCTATGGTAACGTGGCCTGTGCCTTTGTCTTTAGCCAAACCCCAGGATTCCCCCTTATAGAGGGCCCTGGACTCCAGGAAAGCGCCCCTCTCTTTCCTGTGCCAGTCACGGGGGTTCCTGTAAACCTGGCAGAAGAATTGCATAGGGCATACCTCATCCTTTCTTGTAACAGCCTCCATGCCCCCGAGGGTCCTGTACACCCCTGGACTCTCGAATCCCGCTTCCTTCAGCTGCATCTCCTGTCATGTCCCTGCCATTCTTACCCAGACAGTTTGCTTTGCTGTCACTGGGTGGGAGAAGGTAGGCTTTGATTTCCAGTGCTAAGGCAAGGCAGGGGTTAATGCAGCCATGTCACCAGTAGTGAAGGTGTGGGATTTGTGATGGAAGAGACAAGAACTCATCTTTCCACTGGAGCTGGAGGCAGGAAAATTGCCATCCCACTCTCCCCCACTGGCACCAGGGTTCTCCACTTCCACCAGGGATGGGAGCTGGGCAGGGCTTATGTAATGTTCAGGGTGAAGCAATGTCTCTTTGCACACACATGATGTATCTGTGAGTGTGTTCGTGATGATTGTGGGTTTGCTGTAGTGTGTTTCTTCATGTGTTCCCTGTGAGTGAGCATGTGTGTAAGAAAGCTGGTTTTGGTGTGTGCCTGGATTTTTGGACATGGCTGTGTAACTCCAGGGGAGGCTCCAGCATCATGGGTTGTGCATATTTCTGTCAAAGACAGTGTGTACCTTTTTGTGCAGAGAATGAGCCAGGTCCATTCAGGGAGTGAGAAAGAGGCAGCACCTTAGAGGCCAGAGCAATGATTTATTTGTGAAATTTCTGGAAGGGGTAAGAAGCCACAGACAGTTCTGAACACTGCAGATGGAGATAAATTGGGCATCGGCATCATGCTACAGTTAGGCACAGGGAGGGCAAAAGGCACTCTTTTTGCCTGGGGAGTTACTAACCACACCACAGAACAAGTGCCCGATTATAAACGTGTAGAGAGGAAGTGAAATAGGGATGTGGGCTGAACCAGCAGGGTCCCCTGACATCTGCAACCCTGGCAAACTTAGCTCTCATATGAGGAGCCTTGGCCATTGAGCTCAAAGCACTTTACAGGAGGGCAAAATTATTTCTGTTTTATGGGCAGGGAAACTGAGGCACAGAGCAAGGAGAAGTGACTCAGAGCAAGCAGAAGACACAGCTATAACTAGACCCCACAGTCTCCTGATGCTTAGACCACTAGATCATGCTACCTTCCAGCACACTGTAATCAACAGCTAACATTTAGTCTTAATACTGAGTGACTCAGGTACTCTTGTCTGGACCAGCATGAGGTCTCTTATGACACAATTTTGCTGTGTGGAGCATCTGTACTGCTGACTGTATCTCAGTACCCTCTGCAGTCTTAGGCTATGTCTACACTTGGCCAAATAAGTTGACTTTGCTAAGTCGACTTAGCATGTCCACACTATAAATTAGGTCGACTTAAAGTGGACCTTGCCAAATCGACTTAGAGCATCCACAATGGACGCCTAAGTCGACTTGTAGGGGTTAGGTGGACCTGGGACTAGTCCGTGGTGGTGGGGGAGGGCTCCGCTTTCAAAATGCCAGGGCGCTCAGCATTTGCCCCATTGTACCAGGGTACCAGGGACTTAATAAAGTCGATTTAGCCAGTAAAGTTGACTTTATACTAAGTTTAATAAAGTTGACTTAAAATTTCCTTAAGTTGAGTTAAGCAGCAGCTTAAGTCAACTTAAGGAAATTGTAGTGTAGATGCAGAGTAAATTAAGTCGACTTAAGCAGGCTTAAGTCGACTTAATTTACAAGTGTAGACACACCCTTGAATAGTAGCCAGCAGCCACTTGTGCATGTGATAAATTACAAGTGTGTTAAAGCTACCCTGAACAAATGCACTTTGCCTAAGTCCAAACCCCCTCAGCCCCTTCGTGCTTGGGAGCGCAGCTCAGCTCAACAGTATGTGTCCCACTTGGAAACTGGGAGGGGGAAGGAGCAGAAAATGGGGGCTGTGACAATATCTAATGGAGGGAAAAAATGTATGGAAATCAAACAGCAAGTGAGCAGTGTGAGAGACAGAGTTTCATAAAAATTAAAGCTGGTCAATGTTTTCAATTACATGTTTCTTGAGACTAATGAGACTTTTTGAACCATACAAAAAGTTTTATGAATATTTTATAAATATAAATTTATAAATTTTACGAAAATTTTATTTGTGAGGCATCTACATTTTTCAGTCCCTTTGCAGCTTTCATTTCTTCCTCCCTCTTTTGGCCACTTTTCTCCCTTTCTAATCTTTTGGAACAAAAAAGTTAAACAAAAAATTTTGAATGAAGCAAAAATTATTTTGTTTCCTTACATCTTTCTTGGGGAAAGTGTTTTCCACCCACTCTGATGCTTTGATTCTCCTCTTGCCCCACTTTCGCAATGCTGTACCTCCACCAAGTTCATTACATCGGCCTTAGGGAGAAAGAACAAAAATAGAAACAGTTTCTAAGACTCTTTATTACCCTTAATTTAAAGTATAGACCATAACAATAATGTTGGTGACCCAGTAGCTCCAGGACGGAATAGTGTGGTCACTTGCTAGGACCAGCTGGTACACATCTCATTAAATCAACTCCCTGACATTGCAGGGGCCTTGAGCACTGCTGCCCCACCTCAGTCCCTCTCTTCTCTGCCAGTGGCACATCAGTCCCCAGAAGGCTGTGATACTTAGTGTCCTCCAGATTTTTGGGCTCAGAGCAGGGGTGACTGGGTGGGGTTTTGAGGCCTGTGATATACAGGAGGTCAGCATGGATGATCTGGAGGGTCCCTGCTGGCTGTAACCTTTATGAGTCTTTCCCAGAATAATGACGTGCCATTCCCACTCCATGCCAGTCACTGCTCTGCTTTGCCACATGCTGCAAACCCTGTCTCACTCTGGGGAAGGATGCTACCTGCTTGACCCTGACCAAAGCTGCTGTGGGTTCAGACAACCCATTGCCCAGAGTTTCTTTGGATCTTTGGAGCTGAACGGCTCCACAACGGGCCATGTTTTACTTTGACTACTGCAGCGTTTGCACAGACCCAGTTACTGTGGCCCATGCTCTGGATCTGAATCTGAACCAGCCCATTTTAGTCAACATGTTTGCCAGCGAGACAGATTGAGAGGTCATGGGGGTTGGTTGGGTGATCACAGGGAGGGGGTTGCTATGAGAAAGGGTGGGCACCAAGTGGGCAATTATCTCTCCACCTACCACATGTCTCAGCTCTAACAAAAGAGTGGCATCCCTGTAGTTTGATACCTTTGGAGTGAAAGAACTGAGCTGGCTTGTGAGCTGGAAGCTGGCCAAGTGTCATTAGCATAAAACAGGGGAGAGCGCTGAAGAGGCTGGGTGAGAAGGGGAGTGGGGGAAGGGTTGGTTTGCTCCCATCAATCACAACTCCTTCCAGAATGCCAGTGAAGCCCCGTGTGTTTGCAAAAGGGATCCAGGACTCCAAGAGTGACTGGAATTAATGGATCAGTGGACCACAGTGTCTTATCATCACTGGAATGCACATGAATCTGTCTCTGTGAAATGGGGGCAGGGGAGTACCACAAAAGCAACTTGATCTGCTCCGGTGCTGAGTGTGCTACCCGAATGCTTCCATCTGAACAGCCCAGCCCAGCCCAGCCCAGCCCAGCAGCCCAGGGCTGGCTCAACCCAGTCTGGGAGGCTGACTCCCTGCAGAGACTGCTGCCCTGGAACAAGGCACTCACTCTCACGTCCAGGGGTTACTGCCTGTGCTGCACCCCAATGTGCAGATCCACTGTAATGCTCTGAGGTTGCTGCTCAGCTGGTAGGAGAGGGAACCTGTGGCCAGCAAGATGAAGCAAACCCTGAATAGTACAGAAATGGGCCCTTTGTCCAGGCAGAGCAGACTGGGCCCTGGGTTCTCATGCCTCCTGCATGGCCCACTGGGGCTGTTCTTTGCTTGTATGCCAAGTACCCCACACACACTGCAAGAATTCATTCATTCAGGATCAGAGCCCAATGGGCAGGAGGTCAGAGATACTGTCCCCAGTGAGAGAAGGGGAAACTGAGGCAAAAGGAGAGGAAATAACTGTGCAAAATCCACATAGTACATTAGTGGCAGAGCTCAGAAGTGAACCCAGTTGTCCTGCTGCCAAAGACTAAGCTGACCAGGGAGGGTTAGCTCACTCAACCACCCCCTCCAGCAGCTGGATGTCCATCTGTCCTGCACATGTCGTTATCCTGAGCTGTTAGTGTGCTCTACCTCATGTGCTAGGGTGGCTGTCAAGACAAGCCCCCCCACATTCCCCTACCAGGCATACAAGAGCCCTGAGCCAACACCCACCCACTGGCTCCCGCCACTTTAAATCTGGTGCAACTTGCTTGTCCCCAACTTGTCTGCGCTGAAAGCTTTGTTGCAAACCACAGGTGCCCAAGCACACCCAGATGTGGTGCCTCACCCAGGCACCAGCACCACTGCCTCCTGCACTGACCTGACCTGGGTAGCACTTCGCAGGCCTGGCCAAGGTCTCTATAGCTTGTCCACTGCCACAAGGGCGGGCTCAAGGGAAGTCACCCACAGGAAGCGTGTGACTCATTTCCCACTTTGTTGCTTCTCCATAATTAGGCCCTTCAAAACGCATAACACTCCCTGTCCCCTAGGGAGGCAGCTTGGCCTACTATGCTCAGAGCAGACAGAGGGAGGGAGAGGAGATGTTCCTGAGGCAAATCTTGGCTCTGCCACTTACTTGGGTGGTGATCTTGGGCAACTTAACCTCCCTGCCTCAGGTCTGAGCCACGTGAACTGGTGATAGCTAATACTAGTTATTTCTCAGCCTCACGTTCCATCTGTCTGCTCTGGGTGTCCAGTGCCAAGCACAATGGGGTCCTGGGCTGAACACTGCTGCAAAAAAACCATCATCATTCTCGATTGAAAGCACTGACTATTATTACATTACTAACGATACCCACAGAACCCAATAC